>NQII01000189.1:818352-849696 GCA_002778355.1 Clitarchus hookeri | reverse complement strand
ACCGAGTTTCAAAGGGTTGATGCATACTAACGAAGGATCGACGGTCTAGTCCGCCTAGTAAGAGGACTCGTTTACAAAGCGGGTATTGTAGAGTGGGGATAGCACTCGGCCCCATCAAGGTGGCACGTAAGGATTCAACTCCTTACGCTGCTGTTGACAGGTGAGGTGGAACCGCCCTCGGGTGGAGAACCTCCACCCACTGCGATTGGAAAGAGCCTATTCTCTTTCTATTGAGAGCATTCAACTGCTCCCAATTAAAGGAATTACTGAATGCCCGGAAAAATCCTGATCTGAGGTGCGCTCTTAAGTACTTATGTAAGCTCAGAATGGTGTCTCCTGTTATACCCTAGGGATCAGGTACAGGAGGGTGAGTCTTTAGGATCAAGCTGAATAGATAATCAGAAAACATGTTCTAAAAGCAAATTGTGGCCCAACACCTTATTAATAAATAAATATTGTGTATATGTCAGGTGTTCATATTATTTTGTACATCCCCTGTACACACAATCTGGTGATGACATCATACCAAGCCTGTACATGTCTGCAGTGACTGGCGGAGAAGTGGATGGGGAGAGCCAGAGTTTCACATTCACTTAAGCGAGTGTTTTCTAAACATCAAGCAGGATTGTAATATGGCAGTAAAACAGATTTACATGCGAAGTAACAGCAATTAACTTTATCTCCAACGAATATCTGTTCATCGCAAATACTTGCAGCCAACCAGACATTTATAAATACATAGCAGTAAGTATATTCTTAGTCGATGGCAATCTAAAAAACAAATAAACAATTTTTTATGCATTTATTACTTTTCTTAACAAAATCACACTCATGCATAATATTTCATTCAATAACGTCTCTATCTCTGAGTTCATCAATAATCGAATTTATCTCTTAACTTACAAAAAGATACCCGGTTCTTTGTAATGGAACCAACAGCTGTAGTCTATCAACCAAGTCATTCAGTAAATAAGTAGCTAGGCTTCACAACTGGCTTCGCAGGAGGTTCTCGATACTTGTCGCATGTATGTTCTTCCGTGATGAGTATGTTGCGAGATACCTCTGGGCCAGAGTACTGGGTTTGAATCTGCGTTACTTCTGCCCCAACTTCAAATAGCTTTTGCTCGCTTTTGCTCTGCAGATGTCGTCCATCATCGGTAGAATATTTCCATTTCCGTTTATTTTTCACACCATCACCAGCATTCTTGGAGTCCGAACTTTCTTTCTCTTCACCATGAATAATTGTAACATCTTCGTTTTTCACTTTAAATGTTAGCAGTGCATGTTTGTTGTTTAAAACTTCTGACGATTTGTATGGCTCGCACTCTTCGTAGTAAATGTCTGCAACACTCGTATTTCCTTCATAACATACTGTTTTGGTACACGATGCAGGCCCAAGTAATGTTGTGGGTGCCTGAATCAGTGTTAGTTTACACGACGAATCAGCAGGAAGCCTAGCCAAAGCCTTGTCATGTGGCAATAAGTTCAATGCATGCTATCTCGAGTCAAGCAAAGGTGTGTTACCTTTACCTTGACCAGTATATTTCTTTAGATTATCGCTTCTACCAAATACTGTCCCACAGTTAGTACATTTGGAGGACAGTTCTTTTGAACATTCGCTTTTCTCACGTCGGCGAGCATGGCAGCTTTTGCTGAAGATATTTCCACAGTAGCAACAATGTTTTCCATGTAATTTTTCAGCAGTGGGAGAAGGTAAATCCATAAAGATAAGCTCTATAGTAGGTTTTGTAAAATAATCAGCTTGTGACATCTTCACGCAAAAAACTAAAGTTCTTTCTATGGTAGCAGCACGGCGATATACTAGGTCTCTTTTTCTCTATCTCTCTCTCTCTCTCTCTCTCTCTCTCTCTCTCTCTCTCTCTCTCTCTCTCTATATATATATATATATATATATATAGTTCCAATATATTTCATCAGCAAGATTTAAGCATTTTTTATGGAACCTTTCTACCAAACATTTTATCTAGTTAATTAATCACATTAACATAGAGTCATATCCTCAACAGTTTCTTCCAGACAAGTTTTTCACCCAGCTGGAACTCAGGACCACACTTAAAGCAGACAACCGACATATATATTCCCTGCCCTTATTCTTCCATTCGACTAGTGCCAGTCCGGCAATAAGTTCAATGCATGCTGTCTCGAGTCAGCGTGTTTCTTTAAATTATCGCTTCTATCAAATGTTGCACTGCATATATCACATGTTATTATTCTGGAGGTCGGTTTCTTCGAACATTCACTCTTTTCATGGCATTGGGCATTGCAACTTTTACTGAAGGCCTTGACAAAGCTACAACAACATTGTATTCCATGTAATTGTTGAACTATCGGTGATGGTTTGCATGTAGTCGTACACGACATACTCGAGTTCACATCGTCAGTGGTTTGCAACGGCTTCAAGCATATGCAAATTCAAACACTTGTAGTACAGCGTAGTGCCGACCCCCAGTGCCGACCTCTCGGTGCCGACCCCTCACTACTGACCCCTCAATGCTAACCCCTCACTGCTGACCCCTCCCTGCAGACCCCTCACTGCTGATCCCTCAGTGCTGACAGCTCAGTTCTGCCTTCATGCAGTACCGACGCTGCACAGTTCTGTTTAACAACCGGGCAATTTTCTGTTTTTGTGGTAATCTATATCACCATCCCACCTGTCGAAAGCGAAGCTATGTTTTAATTGTCTGTAATTGGGTAGAAGGAAATCAGTTTGTACCTATATGCCAAGTGGATAGAGCCCAGTTGGTCTCAGCTCTAGGCAATTTACTGAAGCAAGGGGCCAACTCGAACCCTTGGTGACCATTTCTTCTTCCTATTGACATAACTTGTGTATAGTATCATCGACAGTGCTTTCTATTGTGTCTACATGATACACAGCTACATTCAAGGTCTTGAAGGCTCTAGTACAATATTTGTAATCGTGAGGTTCTGGTTTCGCATAGCTACAGTACAGCCACATACTATATTTTACACCACCATATTTTTCCACCTCTTCGGCAAGTTGGTTTATCATATTAGGTTGTATACACGACAGGAACTAGCAAATATATTTCGTTGAAATTAACATATTCGGTGCAAAATAATCTTTTAGAAGACCCCTGAAAGCAGACCGCTTCAGGAAAAAGCCATTAACATTCAGCTGTGGCTCACAGAGCACTGACGTAGGTTGTGTTGTACGATCTAAAGATGAAGGATAACCATGTTGTCCATCAGAGGTCCCCGTATTCTTTCCTTTACAAAGTCTCAAATGCCTATTTAAAATGCCAACTCGTGCATACATTCGTAGGTAGGCACTTATCACATCGATATGTCATACGAATGGTGCTCCTCGAGCAGTAATTTTTACATGTCTCCTTGCATCGTACGCATACGTAAATGCCTTGTCACAATAGTTGCATGGATGTCTTGGTGGGAGCAAAGAAATGCTCTCAAAATGTATAAATGAACCGTCATATTTTTCTGGTATTCTCCACAAATAATGCTTGGCAGGCAGTGTAGAGAGACTCTTACATGTCTTTTCAAGTTGCTACGATGTCCAAAATGAAATTTATGCTTTTCATATGTAAACATAGCATGCTCTACATTCTGATGACAACCAGCTTCATTTAATATTTTCTGTTCTGGAGAGCAGGCCAGTTCCGTCTTCCCTTCCTCCGGCGCTGGTTGGGGCTCTGTTGCAGCTCTCATGGTGTGACCGCGGCGAGCAGACATAGGCGGCCACCGCCGGTCTCCCAGGTAAAGCACGCACGGCCCCACGCCCCACGTCGCGCTTCTACAGCCGACTCGCTGTACCTGGCCGGGTGTCTCTCGGGGACAGTAAATGTTTTCTTAAACTGAAATTACGATCTGCGGTGACTCTCTCTGCAATTATTTTTCTATGAAAATCTACATAATTACTAGTAATCTATAGTAGTGAGCCAAATTTTTTTTATAAATTGAAAAATATTACAATAAAATTTATATAAATTAAAATTTTTATAGAAATAATTGTAAGGGTTGCGTGTTGCTGGGAAGAAAGGGGAAGGTGCGCCAATGCCTGTGATGCCAACCGATTTGGGCAGTGCCTATCCCAAATTCCCCTATTTTCCTACTACTACCATCCCTACATATTTTATGAGAAAATAATTTGGGTGGCAAGGGAAGGTAACCAATAAAAAGGCTTGGCCAAAATCGTTACATTATATTTCACATAATTTCTGCCAAAATAAGTAAGGTGGGAGAGAACAGTTGGCCAGTGAAAACGCTTTGGTAACTAGAGGTACTATATTCCTTAAATCACTCCGCGCCTCCCTACCACTCAGCTACATATATAAAGGCTGCAGCTGCATATCCGAGTTCACTTCTGCTTCGTCGCAATTTTGCGTTTAGTGGGAGAGTTTGAGGTATCACGTTCGCCTTCAATTTTGCTTCGCGTTTTTACTCGCGAAGGTATGTTATTTTTTGAGCTAAATTATTTTTAACTGGTTAAATTAATTTTGTGAATGAGCTCAATACTTTTTTTTACACAGAAGGCTATTATTAATTGCTTTCTTATTTATCATTTTTTTGCATATTACTTTTAATTGCATTCTTATTACTTACTCATTTTTTGCATATTGTTTCTAATTGCTTTCTTATGAACAAACACTCTAATTGTTTTATATATTGTTATTATTGCTTCCTGATAAATATTTTTTTACATGTTGTTTTGTTTTTAATTGCTTTCTTGTGAAAGAACTCTTTAATAACATTTTTTGCATGTCATTTTTAATTGCTTTTATATTAATTTGGTTTTTATTGTTTTTACATATGGTTTGTTATTGATTTATTATGTATGAACTATTTAATATATTTCGCATATTTTTTTATATAACTAAATGCTTTCTGATTAAAATTTTATACATATCGTTTGTAATTGCTTCCTTACGAACTATCTCAACAATATTTTTTCATTTTGTTTTTTAATTATTATTTTTTTAATCATTGTTGCACATTGCATTAGAAACGAACTGTTAAAAAATATCTTTTAAATATTATTTTTAATTGTTTTCTTATTTATTATGTTTTTACATATTGTTTTTAATTTCTTTCTTACGAACGTGCTTTAAAAGTATTGTTTTGATATTGTTTTTAAATAACTAATTGCTTTCTTATTAATCATTTTTGTATATTGTTTTCAATTGCTTTCTTATTGCTATTTTTTACAAATGGTTTTTAATTACTTTCTTATTAATATATTTTCATATGGTTTTTAATTGCTTTCTTATTAATTATTTTTGTCTTGTGTATTAAATGTAAGTTATTAATTACGTTTATTTTATTTTTTGCAGTGATTTATTACTTACACGGCAATATTTATTTTAAAAGTGATGGAAGGATAATAAATGGCTGATAGGAAAAAAGTAACTAGTGCCTCAAAAGTGCTCGTATTTGTTCGTGTGTTGCAGCATGGAGGGCGGCCGTACCAAAGACTTCTTTAACTTACACGATTTAAAAAAAATTACGAAATATGTATGCTTGGCTATGTATATAAAAGTATTCATTGATTACTATCTCCGGAACTGCGCGCAAGTGTTACTTTGCTTCCTAAAACTAGGAAATTTGTACGTCTGGTCCTCATTCTACAACGTATTTTTTTATCGTTACTATTTTATATCTGATGTTACTCTGAATATTTTGTAAGAAATTACCCGAGTACGTTGTTCCCTGCTAACCAGCACGTAAAGATTGAAAAATATTTTCTTTACTACGATCGGAAAAAATAATCATTTAGGAATTGAATTAAAATCAGTACGAAAATTCATATCGAGTGTGAGGTGTGGAGGAATCGAAACATTTGACTTCGATTAAAATTGACAGCAATCTCATATATACACCCCGAGTCTGCACGTAACAGATAATGGATGTAAGATAGTCTCAAACTGAACACTGCACTGCTGAGAAACTTAACCCGTTTCCATATTAGCACTGAGTGTGCTGGTAGGGAATACATACTCGATGTAGGATTTGCACTTAAAAAAATAAAATAATTAAGTTTTGCTAAGTTAGATGGATTCTGTCCAAAATAAATCGGCCGAAAATTATAGTGAACTTATTGATATATAGTTTCCGAAGAGCTATGATTGTATAGATGGTTGATTGTGTTGAGCATTTAGTATGCAGTTTCTTGCTTTAGAAGGGAACTAAAAAAATCGATTAAATACCTAATATATATATATATTTTTTTTTTTTCGGGTACGTGATATTAAAGCTAGCCCTAAGTACGTGGCAAGACAAAGTACTTAATATAATAACAGAAGAACAGATTAATATAATAAAATTTTAAGGTTCTTGCCCCTGGCATTACTATTAAAATATTTTTTTTCTTGTTGAGTTTAAGCGACAGAATGGTTAACTAGCAGGTCAATTATCTCCTAAATCTGATGATTGCCGCAAAACGAGGGTAAGAATATAATATATAACAGAGAAATGTTATGTATCGTCCAGTATTTCCATTAAATAATTGGGCTGATTGAACTAGCGATGTCATGGCTGCACCCAGGGCACACGAGACATTTTATGACTGAAAACATAAAACCAAATACGCAAATATATACAATTTAATATAAATTTTGTGAAGGGGAAATAATTAACATAATTGTAAGTGATGAGCTGTTTTCCTGGTCTGTGGGGTATAACCATGAAAGGCAAGACTGTCTGTTAAGTTCACATCGATACCTATGTGATGCCTCCGTGATATCCAAGTATTTTGTAAGCATGATACAGACACACCAGTTATATGTTTTGGAACGATTGATAGCAGAGTATATACATAGTTTAAATGCATGCACCGCGTTTTGTCTCCTTACTGGACTTGCATTCAGAAAGTTCATTAATTTAATGTTATTTCTATAACAAATTAAAATTTTTGGGGCGAGTGATATTTGAATGTTCATTGAAATGGCTGTAATTCGTTTCATAAATGAGAGTAGATAGAAAAATGAAATACGGGCACAGGAGATCAGGGATGGTCTTTGCGGCTTCGGTGTCCGCCATCTTGGATTACATCACCATCTTGAATTACACCATCACCGCCATTTTAAATGATGCCATCACCACCATTTTGGATTATACCATCTCTACCATTTTGGATTACATCACCATATTGTATTACATCATCGTCGCCATCTTGTATTACATCAGCATCTTGGACGACCTTGACCTTTGGTCGTCATCTTGGAATATATCACCATCTTGTATTATATCATTGCCACCATATTGTTTCTGCCACCATCTTGTTTCCTTATTACTCATATTTTTTTCATGCTCTCTCATTTCACCTTGAGTCTGCCATCTTGTTTCCTGATTACTCGCCTTTATTTCATGCTCTGTCATTTCAACTTCAGTCTGCCATCTTGGATTTCATTTTCTTATGCTCTATCTTTCCATTCCTACTTTCTCATACTCTATGATTCCACCCAAGTCATCAAACTGACATCTTGGATTTTATTTTCCTTAGTCACATTTTATAATGCTCTGTCATTCCTTTTCACCTTAGCCACCTTTCTTTCATGCTCTATCATTCCACCTTGATGTCTGCTATCTTTGATTTAATTTTCTCATGCTCTGTCATTCCATTCATACTTTCTCATGCTCTGCCACTCCATTTGCTCAATCTTGTATTTCATTATCTCTCACTCTTACATGCCTGTCATTTTAACAGCATGCTCTGTCATTCCATTCCTACTTTCTCAGGCTTTGTCATATCTTTTCACCCTAGCCACCTTCGCTCAGCCCTGTCATCTTGTCATCATGCTCTGTCATTCCACATAGATTTTGTAGCATGCTGATTTCCCTCTAACTTCCATCTTGGATCACATCACTTTCATTCCACTCATAAAACAAACCATCACATAACTTATGTAGTACTTAACCATTCATTTAGAGGTTATATTTTTTACCATTTTTGTTCTATCTTATCTAGGAACTCATTCATAATTGTTGTGTGTTTGTGTATATTTCGTTAAGGACTGTTGCATCTGATGCCATTTAAGAAAAAAAGTTATGATAGGTTTAAAAAAACATATTTTGTTTAAAAATAATATTTATTCACAAACATGTACAAGCATGTGAATTTTCATTCTTGATCTGTTCTTGTTGTTTCTTCCCTGATTAGTTCCCGAACACTCTCCATGGCGACACTGTGATGCTCCCTGAGAGTCTGATGATACATTCTTGATGTCCTCGAAGGAGTCGCATGATGGTATATCCAACACTCCCCACAACCATGTTGTAATGTTCTTGTAGGAGCTGGCAGATTTCTGCCTTACTTTCTTCACTCTAGTCTTTTGATGTTATAGGTGGCGATGACACATAATTATAGCTCCAAAGTTGAGGACTTCATACTCCATTACACGACGATGAACCTTTTGAGCTGAATGTAGGCAGCACTTCAGGACATGTTTCAGTTTCTGGAGAGGAATGGACTTCACTTATCGAGCTGACCATCTTCTCTTTGCTGAGCGAGTTGTGTCCCCACATGTCCGAAATCTCAAGCAAAATTATACCAGTTGACAACTGCATCTGTATTTATATGCTTGAGCATATTTTCCATTAGCATTTTACTAAGCAACCAGCATGAGTAGTGCTAGTAATCACCTTCAGAGTTGTGCTTGTCAACAACGATGTTCGACCAGGAAGATATTACTTGCTAGTAATGTCCGAATTTGACAGCCACGTGTTATTACTAGAATAAAAGCTAAGCCAGTGTACCAAAACTTTATTTCCTTTGCGATTTAAAACTTTCTCAATTAAGTAATTATGAGGAAACTTTGTTTTTTATATCTCTTCACTGTAAAAACCACCTCGAATAGCCTAACCCCTCACATCTTCTAAATAATATGTTCGTGGTTCATAATGTTGTATGGATACCGCGTTGAAAATTTCTGTGCTCCAATTTGCTGTGTAACTTGTGGCAAATACGTTTTTTTGCTTTGATATTCTAATCCTAGCATAGTCTCCAACCTTTGCCTTTGGCCCACGTGTGTCCAATTTATTCTCATTTTTGAAAACTGAGTGAAGCAGTGAATCGTATTTATCATAAACAGGTTTCATTCTAGTGGTACGATTCACTGCATAATTGTATTCACTTACGAGTCAAGGCAAAATTTCCAGCCAATTGTAACTTACCTGTGCTGTAAATTCTTGCTGCATTGTTTTCCTTCAGTGTTCTAATGAAATGCTCGACTATCCCAGCCTTAATAACACCACTATGTGTCAAAAAATGGTTGATGTTATGTATGATCATTAAGGCTCGATAAAAAGTATTGTAAAATTCCTTGCCGAGATCTGTTTGCAAATTTTTAGGTGATTCTTTGTGACGTAAAACAATTTTCATTGCATTGTCACAACTTTCCCAGTTTTTGTCTTGACTGGAACTGCCCATGCAAACTTTGTAAAACAGTCTATGTATGTCAGCATATATTTATATCCTTTAATCTCTCGTGAATACTGAATCATTTCCACAAAGTCAGCTTGATACATATCTCTATTTTCAAACAGTAGCAATTTACGTCTGTGGAATATACAACGGGCAGGCCTGTGGAGTTCGTTTGTGATTTCAGCATGATACATTATTGTATGTAGCCGTCCTGCTGTAACTCTTCCAAAATATAATTTATTTCATTTATGTGAGAATTGTGTCCAGCCTTCTGTGAGGCAGTTAGTAAATGCAAACGATCTACTAAATCATTCGGGTCATTCCAGTACATGTAATCCACACGTCGTCCATCTTCAATTTTATTCTTCAGCTCCAGACCGCTACCAGTTACATCTCCTATGTCCGGGAAAAGCCGAGACACAATACCAAATTTCGGATTATCTGTGTCTTTATATGCATTACAGGCTGACTTATTATCTATGAAATACCCGCTCGTAAATGTTAGAAGCAGTTTATGCCGATTTAATGATTTGCAAAAATATTTACTATGCTCTAGAAAAAAAAACTCGTAAAGTTCAGGCGCAGGGTGAATGGTTACATTACAAATTTGTATAGTTTCGTCGGAAATATAAATTATTTTTTTATTCCCCAAAAAACATTTCTTATTGCATCAATACACAGAATATGTCGTATCATTAAACTTAGGCGAGTAGGAACTCAAATATTTGATGACAGTAGTACTCTGCTCATCGATGCCTTTTCTACATGCCCAAACAGACAAAGGCAGGTCATCGTCCTCTCCTTCCATTCGATTAGCTGCTACATCCTTGGGTTCCGTCTTTTCTTTCGCAGACAATATCATAGGTCTCGAATTATACAGGCGAGATGTGGCAGGATTAAATGATTCTTAATTCTCCATATTTCGCTCCAGTCTCACTCTCTTAGCTCATAAATGCTTTGCGCGCACACTTTGAATCACACAATTTAATTTCTCTAGGATGTCTTCACATTGTACTGTTTACAAACAAAATGTGCAGTATGCTTATATATCCTTTTTAGATGTCGGAGGCATAGAGTTTGGTACAGAAGGTCTTCGTGTTGCAGACACAACTAGGGCAGGCAGCAAGTTCGATGATAGTTGTGTGTCTTCTGCAGACGGGAAATATTTGGCTGGATTCTCGAATTTGGCCAACATATTTTTGACATGTTCCCAAAGTGCATCATCACCTATAATGTTCTTTAGCACTGCTTCCAGATTCTTTTCAGTTAACTGGTGTTTGACAATATCTGTAATTTGCCTAGGTAAATTGTCGGTTTTAGCATTGCCACTGTTCAAAATAGTCATAATCTATACCCTTTGGTTTTTCACTTGCTGTGATATGTTATGTATTTACTTCTGCAGCAAATTTAAAATTGTCAATATTTCAAAATCTACGTACGACCTATAAGCTGCGTCACAAGCATCTTTTGGATCATCGATATTTTTGAGCCGTTTCCCACCAACACTGCAATGCCGATCTGCCGTGCATGCGAGACATGTTTCCGCAGGACATTTTATTTTGCCTATATAACCAATTTGGATATCATGAACGTCTTACTGACCTACAATGACAAACTAATCAAATCCTCGTCTGCACCAACCATTATATAGGGGAAAGTCTTTAACTATAACGAGGAAGTCGTGTGGTTCTTCCCAACAGCTTGCACACACGTATTTAAATCTTTAAAAAGTCATGTCAGTGTTTACATGATCGAAGTAAACATGCCTTAAGTTTAAACCGTCCATTCGAAACAAAACTAACATGTTTGCATTGTCACGAAGTAACTGTTTGGGTGTATGGGAATAAGTTTGACAAAGGTAAAATTAATTGACTGTCGCATGTCTACCCCTACAAAAATATTGTTGTATGATTTTATACTTCTCATATGCTGCATCATCAAAAATAATAACAGAATCCGGTAAAGCTTCACTCGGTGGTACGACCTTGTCATTATCATTAAATGAAAAAAATCCTATACCACCTACAGCTCTTAAAATATATGCCAGGCGATGGTATTTCGGCTGCTCTAGGGTTTTAGAGTACAAATACACATTGCCAAAATGTAAGCCATTCGGCTCTTCAATTAAGCTTACCATCACACATGTTTTCCCACAGTTCGAAGGTCCTGCAATAATACAACGAATGGTGTTTGGCAGCAGGGGGCCATGTCGCGATTCGCGAGCTTAATTGGCCTCTCCCTTGGTAACTCTTACAGGAAGCCGAATATCCTGCTGGTTGAACTGAACAAAATTGTCTTCTGCTTGTTGTATATTATACACTGAAGAGCCAAAAAAACTGGTATAGGTGTGCGTATACAAATAACAAAGGTATGGAACCAATCAGAGTAACGCGATGCGGTCGGCAGCTAGATCGGTTACTGCTGCTACAATGGCAGGCTATCAAGATTTAAGTGAGTTTGAACGTGGTGTTATAGTCGGCGCACGAGAGATGGGACATAGCATCTCCGAGGTAGCGATAACATTTGGATGTTCACGTACGACAATTTCACGAGTGTACCGTGAATATCGGGAATCTGGTAAAATATCACTCTTCAACATCGCTGCGGCTGGAGAGAGACCGTGAAAGAACGGGACAAGCGACGACTGACGAGAATCATTAAACGTGACAAACGTGCAACCCTTTCTCAAAGTGGCGCAAATTGGATTTGTGGACTGCCCTGCAGGATTCATGGTGTGAATTGCCTCCTGCATACCTTCAAACATTAGTCGAGTCCATGCCACGTCGTCTTGCGGCACTTCTGCTAGGTAAGGGGGGGAGGGGTCTACACGATATTAGGCAGGTGTACCAGTTTTTTTGGCTCTTCAGTGTATGTAGAATGAGCAAGAAAAGGAACAAGAATAAGAGAAGGAGCATGAACAGAAGCAAGAGCAGGAGCAATAACAGAAGCAGGAGCAGGCATAACCAAGCCTTCTGATATGCATGGTTTCTTGGCAGATGAAGGTTTGTATATTCAAATTTTAGAATGTATCTTCAAGTTAAAATTTCGAGCAAAGTATTTCCCACGGAAGCAGCACTGTGGCATCGACACTTCCTTCGAGTTAACAAACTTCATCCTGTCACAGGAGATGTTCACTCTTTCGCGGTCTGTAAGTGATTGATGGAGAATGTATACAAGAGTGTGCTTATATAAGGAAAGAGCAGCTACAGAGCGGATTGTTACAGGAGATGTTTACTCTTTCACAGTCTGTGTGAGACTAAGTATATATGAGCATGCTAATATAAATTTTAGTTCAGTATGTTGGGATGCCTCGTAGAGGTAACATCGGACATCGACTCGTGAACTCGCTTATAATTAACTTACCACTTGATCTTCACATACAAGATTACAATTACTGTGGACCAGGAACTAAGCTGAAGAAACGCTTGGCCAGAAACGACCATGACATTAACGCTTTGGACGTGGCCTGAAAAAAGCACGACATAGCTTATGCCAGAAGTAATAAATTGGAAGACAGACACACTGCTGACGAAGTTCTAGCCAACAAGGTGAAAAAAATCGTGAAATCACCACATACCAAGTTTGGGGAACGACTCGCTCCTTGGGATATATCCAAGATCATGAAAACCAAAGTTAAGAGGGGTAAGGGATTACGAATGGTACAGAGAAAAATAGAAAATTGCAGCAAATCATCTTCAACTACCATACGAATAGTACAGAAGAAAAAAACAAAGTGCAGCAAATCTACAAGCAAAAGGAAGACTCGAAGAAAAACTTCAAAGGTGGTTGGCAGTTTCCTGCCTTTAATCCTGCCAGCACTTGGAGATCTTGGTGACCTGATTGGTGGAGCAAGCAGTATTGTAAGGGCAGCGAACACTGCCAAAAACCAAAGAAAACAGCTGGAAGAAGCTATTCGTCATAACCACGCATTGGAAGCAGTTGCCAGTGGTTCAAAAACCAGAAAAGGACTATACTTAAGACCATACCATGTGGGCGGTGGAAGAAGAAACAAAATGAAGAAATCATAAAGTCATTACCCAATCGACCAATTACAAACACTAATTTATAAAAGTTTGCACACAAACTGCAGATCCCGTATGACAAGTGCCTCATCCCTCCTCCCTTTGCCCACTCATTCCGCTACAACAGTGCAGCTTCGACGAGCCCTCTATTGGGGGCAGTCGACCCGAATGCGGCGGTCACGTCCTCCATTACTCTACACCGGCGACATGCACTGGAGTGCACCACCCCTCTGAGACCACCTCGATACTGCCAGAGTCAGTGACTGTCCCGCTTTCTGCCCTCAAGAGAGATCTTTTGAGGACGTGATAATTCGGGCCTACCAATACTGCCAAGAGGCGTCCCCAGTAACACTACCGCTGGGGAAATGAATGCAGCAAAGGGGACACAGTGGTTACAGTTTTCACAAAACCTCTCGTGTACCCCCTCCATTCACTGTTTACCTCACTATGCATGTGCTGTGCGTGTAGTGTGAGTGTGTAAAATGTTCAGTAATTTTGGGCTGTAATAACACGTAAACAAGCCCCGTATGTTTGCGCCTCAGTAAAAACGGGCTTTGTAAAACACATATTCGAGCATGGCTGCCAACACCCCTCCTGGTGTCAGAGTAGACTCGTCCACTACGAGCCACGTGTTGCCACACTCAAATTTCCATAAATTAGCGTGCGAGTCATTTTTGCATTAATAAAAATAAAAATGCTAAAATGTAAGCATACCCAACGTAGATGCAACAGACTGGGAGAGACCGCCTCCTGGCATATTTAAATTACGTTGCATATCAAATGTATTACCAATTATATTTCTTTTTTGCTCAATTTGCTCATGCGAATTAATAATGTAAAGTGTTATTGTATTTTAGTGACGTTTAAGTGTTTTTGGATGTATTTGTTTTCCTAGTAAATATGCCAGTGTATTTTTTGATACACTTGGTGCGCTTTCGAGCAGGGCCATGCTCGGCCAGTTGGTTCAGCTCATGCTAAGGGAACGGAGGCGCGCCCACGCCCAAGTGTTCTTCGACATCTTGTACCAGTGTATCAATAGTTATTTATTTTATTCTGGAACTTCACTTCTTTGCTTAGCCCGGGGTACTGCCGTTCTGAGCCCCGCCAGCTCGAAATGCGTGGGGGGTTTAATTTATTTAATTATTTTCATTGCCATATCCCTCTTTATCAGTGTCGGCTGCCAGCACGCCTTAATGCTGTAACAGTTAATGTGCCTCCTATAAGAGAATAAATAGTGAGTAAAATCAGTGCAAGTGATCTCTTGTTTTTATTTCACTATCGGCTGTGTAATGGCCATGTAACTTAACTTTGGGTCTTCTACCCACTGGTGCACCACAGCCATGATCATGTATTTATTGTGCATGCGAGACTGCCACTTAAGAGTCTCACTTGATAATTAGAGGCGTATGAAGGGGCCTACACCCTTGCAATAGGCATAGGCAGGGCTTAACAACATTACCGACGAAGTCGACTCGTGCGGGGTGAGATCAGGAGAAGCCATGTGGGTGATCGGCCCATCCCTGGATGAGAATTTCATGCTCTGGCGCCCTTTTCCATCATTGTAAGTACCATAACACCTGTATCACAAGTCTAACCTCACTTCTCCCTGCTCCTGAGACCACGGCAACCCATCACGTATTTCCGAGGAGTATATATACGAGATGCTTTTCCTAACAAACCCCCTAATGAATCAGCAATTATAAATTTAGACAATAGTCGAGGGCATGGAACACACTGGGCAACCTACAATAAAGTTAGAAATAAAGCCGAGTGTAATGACAGTTTCGGTAATTTACGACCACCATTATAATTATGTAAATATATGAAGGGTATAAAACTTGTAAACAATTACAACATTGATCAGTTGCCAAACACTTGGAACTGTGATCACTTGTGTCTGTGCTTTCTTGCAAAGTAGTAGCACCAGCCATGTATAAAACTTTGATCCTAACAGGCAAAATCTTGGAACATTGGACCATAAAATTACCACCTGTATAGCTAGATGGGCTGTGGAGCATTGCCGTAATTGATTTTCAAACATATTTCTCAGTTCTGAACATTGATGATTCCGACTGTAAATTTTGCTACATCAATAATGATAGCTTCGAAGAAGTATCCGTGGCTATAGGTTCATACGAGCTCAAAGATATTTGTATGTATATCAAGTAAGCATTGAAACCTGATGTGACATTTGATGTCGGCGAGGTTAATCAGGACTGGTTGGATGTTATATTGTCCGGCGCCATAACTCAGTGGTGAGCTAATGATGAGGGTCGTCCGGTCGATGGCCCATGGGGACCCTGGTAATCCTCCGTCAGTTTGTTGATGGGTGTCGCTTACTTACGGTTGCACTTTTTATATCTGATGACGAGACTGTAGGCCGTCTCATGCGCCTGAAATATGCTAACGAAATGAGGTTGATGCTACAAAGGATGCCCTACAATTAATTGACGCTGATTTCACTTGATTGAGCGGTTTATTCACTGTTCTTGCCACAGGGAATCATGCATGAATGATACATGATAATGGACTCAGCACTTAAGCGGTGAAAAACACGTGGTCTTATATTGAGACGCGATTGCATTTAACTCTCTGGTGAGAGTGCGGGTGGCTTTCCCCTCAGTACATTAGAGATAATACAAATGTTCCGGTGACTAATATATTACTATTGTAATTTAATGATTGCAGCCTATATGCGGATACTGAGGAGGCTCGCGGAGCGACCAACGCCGCCGGTCCGGTCTTGTCCGGGTGGTGAGACGAACTGGAGCGAGTAATGTCCGCTGTCGTTACAAGTGGCGAGAACCGACATCAAACGCCGAACGATGAAACATTACATGAACGCTCTGTGATGTGATTATAATGTTGAAAAATTGTATGAATTAAATTAAACACATTGGTGACATCCCCGTTTACTAACAAATGTCTGTTAACATTGAAGTTGTGAAATTGATGGGTAATGTCACCACACTAAATGATTTGTTACAATGCCGGAGGCAATTTCCATTTTAGAAAAACATAATTACTCTTATATAAATACACATTCAATAAGTTATTACATATTTTCATAAAAGTGTTTGAATTTCACTTCCAATTATGTGTTGAATTCCACTGGCTACAGTGTTGCCAGGTGGCTGTCTCCTGAAGGGATGTACGAGACAACCTGGGCAAAGGGGTGTGGAATGCCATGCTTGATTGCCATTAATACAATGAAAAACACCCCCGGTGTAGCTGGTGTAGTTGTTGTGACTGCGGAAGTCAGAGTGGGCACAAGGAATTCGTGGACGCGTGGTATGTCACATTTTTACTGCGAGGAAATCCAAACACTTTGAAAAGCGAAATGACGTGTAGCCACAACATCGATTTTAACAAACCTGTGACATGAAAGGGGTTCCAGGAATGTTGATGTAGGTTCCTGCCTTACCCAGCTAGCCAGGTTAAGGCGAAAACGGGTAAAATTGCCTGGCGCCATAACTCAGTGAGCATGAGTTAGTGAGGGTCGTGCGGTCGACGGCCAGTGGGTCCCTGGAGTCCTCCATCGATCTGTGCTGCTTATGAATAATGGACTTACCAATAATTGCACATACCTAGTGGTTTCACTCTTTATTCTGGCGAGGTTTTAGGCAACATCACATGCCTTACTTACATTTTTTACTGCTGCAATAGGGTGCAGCACCCGAAGTACTCCAAGGGGTAAAGTAAATTAAACACTCGTGGTTATTCAAGACGTTTACTTACTTCATTGATACATATGCACTTACGCTGATATGTGATAAATTTATGTGGACCCGGCACTGTGGTCTGCCGGTAACAATTGCTGTTCAACAAGGACCTAAGCCATGAAAAATAGGTGCAGTTATGTGGTAAGCGTTAAGTCCTGTTAAAGATGACAGGAAGACAGACGGTGTCCCATCTGCAAGAATTAAACAAAAGGTTCTGGTTACATGAAAATACTATTGAATTGAAAGGGATTGCAGCCTAAAATGAATGTGCTGAGGGGGTCCACGCGGAGCGAAACTACCATGCTGCCGGCTGGGCAGAGTACTGAAATCAGACTAAAATCATGGCGTCGGCTTCCGCTAATAGTGGCCGAAGCCGGCGCCAAAAATTACGTGAGAAGCAATATGAACCCTCTTAATGCTTGTTAATATACTACAAAATACAATTTAATTATGAACAACAAGTTGGTGACATCCCCATAACGAATTAAGTGTTAATTATGTTTGCGACTGTGACATCACGGGGGATGTCACCGCACTAGAAACATGAAGTAAAAACCGCAAGGCCTCGATAGGCAGTCTGCTGTGAAGAAAATACTTAATTACCCTTTTTAACATTGAACATAATTGACATACTAAAATTGACTGGAATAGCGGTAAACTGAAAATGCATTTCAGTTTCCGGTAAGTTTCGTAAGTGTATTTCAGTTTCCGGTTTTTTTCGCCGATGGGCAAGTCCAAGTGTTCCAGTTTGGATGGGCTGGACGAGTTCATCCCTGAAAAGGGGTGTGGGTAGCCACACTCGTTTAAGGTTTTAATAAAGAAATGAATTCAATTTATTTGGATACAGCATTTGTGACACTTTGTATTGCTTCGGGATTTTATTCCCCACTGTTTAACCACTATTGAATTCACGTTGCACTGACATCCCAGACAGCAGGCCGGTCGATGTCACGCAGGGGGGAAGGACGCACGACATCGTGGCACGAGCTGCAACGACATTCCCTTCAATTGCCATGGCTCATAACAGCTGTGTCTTTCGGGGGACACCATGTTGAACTGCTTGTTATTTTCCCCCAAAAGTTACCTCAAGAGGTAAATAAAGCAAGACAGTCACTTGAGTCACGAAATACATGACGACGAGGCAGTTGTGTTCCGTTCTCGCCGACCCGTACTGATGTACTCGCGGCCGAGTATTCACTTCGGCCCGGTGTCGGGTAGGTGGTGTAAGTGGTTGCGAAGGTGCACGTGGTCACGAGAGCACACGTGGACGCGTGTTTCACGACACCTGATTCCCTCGCAACCATGCTAGGTTTCGAACATAAGATGTATAAGTGTGGTAAACTACATGTATCCACACTACCTATAAATATAATGCCTATGAATGTTATAAGAGCATACTGTAATTTGGTCAGAGGCTCATTTCTCAATGCTAGGCCTAGCAATACATTACATGAGTTTAGGTTGTTAGTCCCTCCTGGGTTCAAGATCGTGGAAATACCGAATTCCCTTATTTATACTTCTGTGTTAGCAAAAAGTATCCGGGAGATTGTTGTTTGCATAGTCGACCAAGACAGGCGTCTGATTAACTTCAGAGGTGAGGAAATAACACTGTCCTTACACTTGAAGAGAGATGGGTCTGAATTTAGAGTGAAAGCATATAAAGCACAGCTCACCACCAAACCAGCAGTCAATAAATCGCGAGCTGTCAAAGTATTAACATGTACTAACATTGACTACCTGAAAATACTCGGCTACAAAGTCAGCAAGAATGTATCCCGCAATACTGAACATGGAGGAAGCCATTAGTTACGTAGACGCAATTACCAAAACAGAGATTCATTCGTATTCGCTATATATGCCAGGACTTTACTTGCTATAATCAGAAGTTCGGATCGCGTAACAAAATCAAGACATTTATACAGTACCATGATACTCGTACTTGAGGTTCAGAAGAGCGATTACGAAGGCCGGAAATACTTTGCCTGCCACCACCAAAATTGTTCGAGATGTTATACTGGACATGATAAATATAATTTTCTATGAATTAAATGGAATTGAGCTCGACCAGACTAGAGATGTTGGCATATCTATCACCATTAAAAACTATCTTTCACTCACGTATAACCAATTACTTGTGGGCAAAATGGGTAAATGGAGTATCGAAGATCATTACGAGATACCGGTATATACAGGTGGAAGATATGAAATATGTGTACCACTATCAATGCTGTTGAGACATGCAGAAGACTACAGAACATGATAATTAACTCGAAACAAGATTTGGTCATTGTGTTGGCTGACATGCAAACAAACGTGATTCTGAATACTGCTGAAAATCTACAGGCAAAGACACTATCAATACAGACATTCGAGTTGTTACTGCCGCATATGCAAGTAAATACATCCGAAAGTATAAAACTACTTAAATTTGTCGAGAAAGGCAGAACTGTCGATGTTGCATTTCGTTCATGAAGCCTGGAAACATACCCGAGTTTACCGCGGACACAAAACATGAATTGGAATGTCAAGTCTAGCATTGCTGCAGAGAAGCCTCGGTACATTATTATAGCATTTCAAACCAGCAAGCAGAATGAACACCAGCTTTAGTAAGGGAGCCTTCATGTTTGCAAACTAGATGTTTGCAGATTTCCAAAAATCATATTAACGGCATATACCACCACCGACATTGGGACCGGATGTCTTCAAGAATTTTGCTCCTCCCCTAGTGTTCGATGTGAGGAAACAAGACGATCGCATTAATACAGGTGTGATTGAATGTAGGATCGGGATTGCTATTACAGACAACATACCTGTTGGAACACAAGCCTATGCACTCATAATACACGACCACTTGGCCACCTACAAAATTCGAGACAAAGTGGTTAAAATACTGGCATAAGTTATGGAAGTAACTCAATTGCTCTTCAACACCATTATGTTCACAAGTATTCAAAGATTCTCCTCGCAAGTAGGATTTACCATAAAGGAAATCGGTGTGGCATAAACCTATGGTAGCACGAACAGTCGTAAATTCTTACCTTCTTTATCGTGGAATATGATCGACAGAAAAAGCAAAACCACTAACAAATGGGTTACAAAACATTTTCGTGGACTTCATTGGCAAGGTGATGTGAAATATGACGATATTGGAAGTGTGATTGCCGAAATGTTCAGAGATGAAGATGTTGTTTTCGTGGCAGGACACAAGCAGAAGAGGTGGCTGCGTATATATTGTCCGGAAAACACGAAAATAATAAACTTGCAAATGCGGTATGGCTGCAAAACTGGACATGCCCTAACCAGAATGCTTTGCTGCTAAGAGAATGGAGTATGGATTATGCTAGTGATGAGTCAAATGCTTATGACGAAACATGGAATGAATCAGCAAGCAATGTGCAAGCAAAATATGAATGTCAGTAGAGACTAATATCTAAGCAGGCAGAGTAAAAATTAAGTTAGTCGTGATCCAGCTCTCGTCTGCAAACATGTATGTTGCTTTCATCCCCCTGGATATCAGGAAGAATGGAGACATCAATATTGGCTACCGTCGCATGCATTTTAAGCCAGCCAGACTACCCGAGCAAGTACAAGTCTGCAATGGCATAGAACATTTGGTAAGCATCACCGAGAAGAGAAAGGCTTTTTCAGCCTGGCTCCAGTACCGTGTTGTTTTGTAACTTGTCCAGTCTTATCACTTTCAACCAGACTCGAAGTTGCCCTGTACTACCAAAGCGCTGATTAATCACACAATTTAAGAACGTCTGTGCCAAGTTTGGGTTTCCAGAAAAATAATTTACGAACTCAGGAGACCAGACAGCTACAAGATTATTTGGTGGTCCAAGCACTTTGATGGTAAACTTTACGCCACACTTTTGAATAAAGGCAGGACAACTTGGACGACCATGTGTTCACCACTTACCTGCGATGTATATGCGGCATTCGTACTCTGAGTTGCTACCTAGCAAGATGTTGAATCATGTGACTGTCTACAATTCAAGCCAGAACTTGTAGAAAAGTATGAGCATCATTTTATTGGCTACAGATGAATAAGTTTCAAGCAGGTCCAAGTATGTGATGGCAAAAATCACCTCAGAGGATCTTACAACATGTATGATGTATTCCATGCAGAAACTATTCCTTACTACGATTACGATACATGTGCAGTTTTTTACCTCAGACCGAAGAGTGGGCTACCTACAAGTGGAGACAACCTCGTCATATGTGCTGAAGAAGAATTTGTGAACGAGACACATAGTGGCAAAGTGACTGAATGTGAAATGGAATGTGTTACTAGCAACGAAATTTTTCACTGGACAGAACAGTGTTCTAGAACTGAACATACAAAAATTTTACATGAAGGAAGAAGTGTTTGGAATTTATCGTGTTCGCCCAGAGTTTTAAGCTATATAAATAAAATAGTGGTACTTTGTGAACCACTGAGTACATCAGAATATACCAACAGTATGGCTGAATGGGAGAGCTAGCCCGAATCTACAAGCAGCACATCAGAATTTACCAGTAATTGAAATATTTTATCCAACCAAATAAAAATTGAATCTAAATAAAGCATATATTAGTAAATCGAGAATAAAGATATACAAGGAAATGAGAAAATTTTATATATTTTGAGTTGGCAGTTTAAAGTAGCTAAAATATGAGTAGGTACTTGGTGACATATTATACATTGGCAGTTACATGTTACAACTGGTCTGAAGTCTGAATCACTAGGAGAGACAAAATTGTGGCGTCTGGAGGGATGGCTCAATGTAAGAGTCATCTCGGCAGTCGCAACATTGTGGCACCAGCAAGAATGGCTTACTGGGTGAGTCATCTTGGCCATTGCAGCTTTATGCTGTCTTTGAGAATGACTCACCCACTTTGCCCTCGGGGGATTCCCAACAAACAAGGACTTTGAGTGGGGGAAAAGCGAGGGTATATAAGCAGGCACACAAGGTCTGATCGTTCATTCGTAGTTCGTATGTAGTTCGAGCAAGAGCTCTCTCTCTCTCTCTCTCTCTCTCTGACTTCGAGTGACTTGTGAGTTAGCTTCATCAAGATTTTGAGGTTAGGTTAGAAGTTTCTTTGGGTAGTAAGCACGTCGAGATTTTAGGTTAGGTTGAGGTTAGGTTATTAGGTTATTATAAGTAGGTGAACGAGGTCAGCTCATTCATTTGCAGTTTGTCTGTTGTCCGAGTAAGAGCTCCCTCCACCCCTTCCACACTTCATCGGACTTGTAAGTTAGTTTCATCATTGGTTTTTGAGATTAGGTTTTTAGTTTTTGAGGTTAGGTTGAGGTTATGTAATTATATTAATATAAGTAGGTGAACAATGTCTTCTAGTTCATTTGCATATTGTCAGTCATCTGAGTAAGAGCTCCCCATCTCTCTCTATCTTTCTGACTTCAAGTGACTTGCGAGTTAGCTTCATCAAGTTTTTGAGGTTATGTTATCATATTCTCTCTAGGTAGTTAGGTTGTCAGATTGTAGTTTCATCGCTGCTTTTGAGGTTAGGGTATCATATTCTCTTTAGGTAGTTAGGTGGTCAGATTGTAGTTTCATCGTTGTTTCTGACTTTGTTTCATAGTTGTTTTTTTATATTAGGTTATCAGATTGTAGTTTCATCGTTGATCATCAAGAACAACTCCGGTGCAGCTTCTGAGATAAGTGTTGCATCTCCGATAGAGTCAAAGTGCAAGTTTCGCAGAAGGTCCTTCGCATTTCGTAATAGTATGCTTAGACATGAAAGAAATCGCAAGTTAACTCTGCATGGTGAAGAGATCCCAATGTGTAAGAAATGTGGCAAATCCATTAACAGAAAAGATGAAATGGAAATACATATATCTACCTGTACTGGTACTATAAAGGATGCATCTACCACAAGCTGCAAGTTCTGTTATAAGTAGTTCACTCAACTGTGTCATGCATGAAGGCATGAAGCAGGGTGTCAGTTTAACCCGAAAATGTTTTACTTAAGTGCTTTACTGTGGTAACCAGTTTGCTTGCCATGAAAAATTGACAATGCATCTAAATATTTGCTGAGACAAGGTAAGCCTGTCTGCTACAAAGAAAATTTGTGTACATGCACAAGATGCAGTAAGACCATCAGCCTGTCCGAAAATCGTAGCAGGGTCTAGGATGCCAACAGACTTTGGGTTCGTTGAGGCGGAAACAGCTTTCCACGGGAATTTACAGACTTATGTGATCGAGAACACCAGCAAAAAGGCATGTGATATATGTACTTATCTCGAGGAGATGATAAATTTAACTGGCCAACTAGAATGTGAATTACGAATGCAAGGGGCCATTAAATTAATTCTCTGGATCGACTGTAATTATGGCAAGTCTGAGCCGCATGAAAACAAAGAAGACCAATGAGCATTCAAAACCAAAAATATTCCTATCTATAATAGTAGTGACGATATAGAAGACACTATAGATGCCTGCATGCATAACTTGTGTCAAGAGGAAGTAGAATATATGGGCAAAAGAGCCATCAAGAAGCCATCAAGTGACTCCAACTACGAATAAATAAGCTTGATCCTCTGCAGGTCTCTTCATATATTGATCTACCAGATACCATCAAGATAAGAGAAGCTTTAATAAACCCTCAAAATCTACAAGATCATGAATGCTTCAAGTGTGCGATCCTGGCCAGATTCATTGAAGGGGATAATCTTCATCGAGTCGTCAGACGATATCACGAATTAGAGAAGAAGTTAGACTTTGACGGAATCAAGTTCCCAACGTCTCTCAAGCAGATGAAGTTATTTGAGAAGAATCCTGGAGTAAGCATCATTGTGTACAGTTTAAATGAAGAAAAGAAAGTGGTAGGAAAGGAAAAGAATGAGAATTACAACCTTCTCATTACCTATTAAGAGAATTCACATTATATGTACATCAAGAACCTTTCTCACCTGTTGAGACCACAGTTGACTGCACATCATGGAAACATACATGTCTCCAAATGATTCTTCTGCTATTATGATGATGGGCTGAGAGTAACTGGTAAAACTGGCGAAGAGATGCTAAAAGAGCACAAGAAATATTGCTCTCCACATGCACCTGGAAGAATTGAAATGCCAGCCCCAGAGAAGAATGGACAGAGTTCTGTGCTGAAATTCAAAATTATCCAAACATGTCCAAGCTTCCTATTGTTATCTATGCTGACTTTGAAGCCTTGCTTCTACCGGTTCATACTTGTCAGCCTGAACCTACCACATCATATACTCCAGTCTACCAGAAACATGAGCCATACAGCTACGGCTTTTATGTGAAGATCAACAATGATGTTGTGCTGCCAGCAAAGACCATCATCCTGCCAAAAGAGCCAGTGAAATACAACGGAAAAGATGCATCCAAGCACTTTATGTCAGACATCATTGACATTGCCAAAGATGTTTATGGCATTTACAGTGTGAGCGAGCCAATGAGACAGCTGACATCACAATGAGAGACTGAATACATGCATGCAAGAATATACTGTTACTGCTGCACTGCATTTATGGCAAAGAACAAAAAATTGCACGACCACAACCACGTTACTGGCAATTATATTGGACCTTCATGCAATAAATGCAATAAACTGCGATGACGACCGAAGAAACTGCCAATAATCTCATAATCTTGGCTATGTTGAGCACTTTATCATCAAAGAACTTACCTATCATACCAAATATATCTTCATCATACAACATTCTGAAGAAAAGTTAATCACATTCAGCCTGCTACAACCAAGAATGACGATTCGCTGATAGCACAGCTGATAGTCTACTGCTAATGACTATGGAAGATACCAGACCTGTAACATCACCGCTTACAGATTCTTTGTCACTGTTTGGTCTCAGACCAGTACTTTGGAGTGAATATACGATACACTCGGAACCTTCGCCAAATCCATTAGAGGTGATAGATGGCAATGAGTGGCTGACTGTCCAAGACATTATGTAAGAGGTCCGCGCTTTCAGGGAGGAGACAATTGCAACCAGTCGTGCATTGTGCTGGGTGTAGTCCCTCAACATTTCCATTGTCCTGGACGAAATACGAATGTTGCAAGAAGAAGTTGGTGAACTATGTATCAGAATAACCAAGAATGAAAACTTACATACTTGTGAATAAATATATTTTTTTTAACACAATATATTTTTATATTTTACTTTTAAAACCTATCATGATTTTTTTCTTATATGGCATCAGATGCAACATTCCTTAACGAAATATACACAAACACACAAAAACTATGAATTAGTTCCTAGATGAGATGGAACAAAAGTGGTGAAAAATATAGGTTCTACATTAGTGGTTAAGTCCTGCATATGTTATGTAATTGTTAGTTTGATGAGTGGAATGAAATAGATGTAAGCCAATATGGTAGTTCGAGGGTAATCAGTAGGCTTCTATCTATGTGGAATGACAGATCATGATGCCAACATTTCAGGGTTGAGCAAATGGTAGTTTGAGGGTAATCAGCATGCTACTAAATCGATGTGGAATGACCGAGCATGATGCCAAGATGGCAGGGTTGAGCAAAGGTGACTAAGGTGAAAAGGAATGACAGAGCATGAGGAAGTAGAAATGGAACGACAGAGCATGATGAAGTAGGAATGGAATGACAGAGAATGATGTTAAAATGGTGGGCATGGAATGATAGAGCAGGAGAAAATAAAATACAAGATGGCAGGAATGAAATGACAGAGTATGAGAAAGTAGGAATGAAATGATAGAGAATGAGAAAATGAAATTCAAGATGGCAGATTCAAGGTGGAATGACAGAGTATGAAAGAAAGGTGAGTAATCAGGAAACAATATGGTGACATAATCCAAGATGATGGCCAAAGATCAAAGTCATCCAAGATTATGGCGATGATGTAATACAATATGGAGATGTAATCCAAAATGGCATTTACAATGTAATCCAAAAAGACGATGTAATACAATATGGCAGAGATGGTTTAATACAAGATGGTGATGTAATCTAAAATGACTGGCTGCAGAGCTTATCCCTGATCCCTTGTTCCCAAATTCCATTTTTCTATCTACTAATGAGTTTATAGTATAAAATACAAAAATTTAATTACATGCATATAATATTTAAAACTAAAATAATTATTTTGTTACATTGTATAACTTGTTTCCATTTATAAGCATTAATCGTCGACTGGTTCTTGGTTGTGAGTGTTAGCTGCTATCTGAATTTGATGGTTTCATCTCAATCGATTCGTAAATGGTGGCCCCTAGACATAGTATTCTATATTACGCCAATTCGTATTGGTTCCAAGTTTCATGTGTCTAATCACTATGGATGGGCGAATTGTCGTAGAGAATAAGTTGGCATAAGAAGGTATGTAAATTATAGTAAAGTTTAATTTGCATAATTTATATATAATAAAGTTATTAGAATACATCATATATCAGGGCTTGAGGACGAGACGAGGTGGAAGCGAGTATATATTTGGAACGAAAGATATAGGGGTAGGGGATAGATAAACAAGTATTCTGATATTATGTATGATTTCTTAGCAGATGAAGGTTTGTATGTACAGAGAGTGAAATGTCTCTTCAAGTTGACGTGAGGTCGAGGTTAAAGAATGGTGGGGACATTGTAGATGCACTGTCACTCGTGCAAAGTTCTGGCGGGAAACACTCACCAGAGACGTCTTGTTGATTTCTTACCGGCTACCCTGCTGTTGTAGGTCGTGGCCGAGTCACCCAGGTGGATAGGCTGTACTCCCGATCCTCTACATCTCAATTGATGATAGATTATTTATGGTGCGATAGGCTGCTAGCCGTGGGGAGGTCACGATTGGCCCAATACCACAGCGGGTGCCCGTTGTGAGGTGGACAGTAATGCTGGTATTAAGTTAGCTAAATGCGGAGTTGTAAGGCCACTCCAAATGACAATTAAACACTGGTACAAGTACATATTACACTGAAAAACACTAAAAACCCTTAAAATAGCTGGTTGGTGGATCCAGCTCCCGAAATACCTTTAAGAGGCAAGGCCTGCAATCCAAACACTTGACTTGGGGTTGAAGACATTTATTGACGTTCTGACAATAAAAACCAGTTGACGATGCTCACGTCGTTAAGCGGACCCGATACACTAAGCCCGTCGGGGGGCTAATGCTTTAAAGTGAACATTTGCTGTCCCGATTTACGTTATGAAGTTACACTCCAGGGACCTTGAGTCTACAGGTGGAGAAGCACACCTCCCGAGCGATGAAGTTAACTTAATTTAATGTTCCAGTTGATAAAATATGAAAAAAACTATTGTTCGTGATGGTGGACAAAGAAGTTGTTGAAGTGTCTGGGAGTCGCGAACCGCACTGCCTGCTCCGATAAATGCCCACTTCAGACTCAATAACTGCTGGCATCTTTCCGGCCACTTGCCGCGAAGGTGCCGGTAATCGGAAATGCATGATCATAAAAGAAAAGTGCAAATAAGGTTAAGCCCTCAATTATTACATTATACACTTACGTGTTCTACAAGCTACACAAGCTACTGAATTATTAACGACAATGCCTTAAGTTTGGGTGCATGTAGTGCTAGAAATGTATATATCTGAGTCCATAAACCTGTTAACTGCTGCAAAATAAACATAAACTTTTACACTCACTATACCTAAAGGAAAATACATAAACAAAAATGGACCCCAATGCTTGTGGGGGCTAAGCTTAGGTTAGCACAGGTAAAGCCAGTGCTCCAAGTAGGAAGTCGTTGGCACTTCACTTTAATGTAATTTGAAATTACGTTTAAAAACACAGTTCTTTTGTGGTTTACACTTTGGATAAACTGGGAACGATTAGACTCTGCTTTTGCCACTAACAATCTTAAACACTTTGTGTTGCGCATTGATGTTGGTTGTTCGTACGCATCCTGATCAGGGGCGCTACGAAGCATGGTATCGTCTTCAAGCGTGCTGCACACTTATGGCGCAGTGCTGAGTGTGAGCACATGTGTCGGTCAGTTGGAATCCGAACCACGAGACTGTCCTGTTGTCGCCAATGTGGTCGGATCGAAGTGGGACCGTGGGCCGACTCACACAGTGCTGGGCGAAGCGGGTGCTTTCCCAAACAACGTCGAGATACTGTTGCTGATGTCATCACCTGATGTTCTTGTCGTCGGCACGGTGCTCGGCCGGGACTGCTGTTGTACTGTGGCACAGCGAATGGGCGCTGACAAGAGTGTGGAACGAGTTTGATTATCGCGTAGATGTCGTTCGGGCTGCTCGTGATGGTCACATTAACCATATATAAATGTATGGTAAACAAAATTCTCTGTTCCACGGTTCATTTGATTGGTCAGTCAAGGTTGTAGGTTGTTTGGTTTTGATATTATTGACCTTCAAAGTTGGGGTATTCTTGTATACTCATCCTGTATACTATCTGATAAATTTATATTGAATGAATCTTAAATAAAATATAGCTCCGACTCTGTCACAGTAACGACATGGGTTCTTAAAACAAAATATATTGAAACAATTGGATAAAATTTATAATTATTTTTTGATAAACTTACTACTCTTCGTGATGAATGAGATGTCATACATGAGTATATAATACCTTGAATAACAAGAAATTCCAAATGGGTTCTTAAAACAAATATTTTAAAACGATTGGATAAAATTTATAATTACTTTTTGATAAACTTACTGCTCTTCATGATGAATGAGAAGTCATACAGAAGTATATAATACATTTAGTAAATATAAATTCCAAATGGGACTTTTACTTTTTAATAGCCGAACACAATATACATAAAAACTGCTGCTAAAAAACTATGAAAGATAACATGTATCATGCAGTCCATTCTTCACAGTGCCTCTCCATGAGTATGACGATCCAGATGTAGTCCACATCATCTTCTAAGAAGATAGGACTTCTCAGTTGTGTCTCTAACGACCAATGGATAGGTCCATAATTATAATTCATGCTTTACCTTATTTATCTTCTTAAATGCAACACTCGCAACAAAGAGGCGCCCTTAAAGTATTACTTAAGACAGCTCATCATATTGAAATAAACTCTCACTTATTGCACTTATACAACAATCTCTCGGACAAACTTTATAGCAGAGAGATAAGGAGGAAAAGCATTTATTCCCATTATAATTCCTTGCAGTTTTATTCGACAAGATACATAGACAGATTCGGCATGTCGTTCTGAGGCAGTTTACTCATTATTTGCCCAGAAGGATATACACCGAGTGACTATCAAACAGACAATTTAATTTCCAAGAAACCTCTACTGAGATCATTCTTAATGCACAGCACCCAAAATATTTCGGAGATAACATAACGGCGGGCCAGGCAAAAAATGTTACAATTAAGAAGCATCATTCCTAGTCATGCTTACTTCACATCATCAAACCGCCGATGCAGGCAACATGACACATCACACAAGAGCCATGAAGTTCTTGAACAATACGGGGCAAAATAAACCTCACACCACCAGTCCTGTTGTTGCTTCCACGTCGAGCCAGGACTACTTTACTTTATTAATCAATATTTGGTATCTCAGGACCGATGATTTTATAATATCTTCGTAAGTGAATGCCATTGAACTTACCAATGATTTCGTTACGATCTACAAGCGACAACTCGATGCAGTGGCTGTTAATAATGATTGACACTGTATGGGCCTCTATATAATGCGAGAAATTTCTTTGTAACAAACTCAGATTGACTACTGACATTAAATGCAAATACTACGACCTACGACCAGCTCTCCGATCTGCAAATTGTGTTCCTTCTCCTTGTTTGCCCTTCTACATGAATCAGCAGCAAGATAAAATCACTGTTTCACCAATTGTCGAATTTCTTGCAATAATTTCTCGTGTTCACCTATCCAATGTATTTATCGTCGTGTACCAGTTTTTCAATAAGGTGGGGAATCGATAAACGTGACAGCATTCCATACAATGTCTCAAATGGAGTCTGGCCAGTGTAAGAGTGAATGATGTTATTTTATCCATTCTGGAAATTCGCGGAGACCTGGCAATAGAATTACCAACTGTCCATTTGGCTAGTCGCAATTCCGGAATATGAGATCCCCCGTTGGAAAATGCGGCCCAGTTGTCAAAATTAAACTTTATGTCATAATGGATTAAGACATCCACACCAAGTATCACAGGTGTGACAGGTCCTTTCACAATTAAATATACTGCTAATTTAATTTTATCAATACCTTCTACATTAAAAAAAGCCTGTCGATTTACTAACGGGCTATCCCATGATGTAACACCAACAATCTTGAGTTAGGGTATGGGTATTATAGGGATGCGAAAATTTGCTCGTTCCAGCGAGTAATACAAAGATTCCGAAAGACAACTCACTTCAGCCCCGCTGTCTAGTAATGCGGTACACGGAATCCCATGAATGAACACATTAACTTCTGGACATAGAAGTTTATTAAACATTCTACCCCAGAACTTTCATATATTAAAAATTCTTTCTCATTCTCAAGTAGCAAAATTGTAAGAACGTTACGACATATAACGAGCTCCAATGGTTCCTGCATTCTTTTTAAAGTACCACTGGTCAACATTAGAGTGTAGTCAATACCGACCAACCCTAGTTTGACTTGCTTTGCTAGACTTTACATGGTAAGGAGTTATACTGTCGCTGCAGCGATTTTGAATCACTGCCTATCAGTTGAAATTGTTGCGCAGAGGGATTTAACACAGACTCTCAATTTCGTGTGTCTTTCGTCAGAGAATAACCACGTTTGTAACGATGTTGGTTGTATCCAGATGTGTCATCGGCGTGGATAGGACTTCGATTACTTCCTGAATCATGACATCGCTCTGGAGTATGTTCGTTACTAGTGTGCTTACATCGCGGCGACTTCTCATTATCGCTGCTTCGTTTCCTATAATCAGATAAGTGATTTTTGTCATTATGCTGTCGTCTGCGTATTCTACGCTGAAATGGTAAGTCCTGACGAATATTTCCCTGCATTGGTTTATCGGAATGGTCATTATAACGATCTCCTTTTTTAGGTGAGTGTCAGGCGACTAAACAGTGCGGTAAGTAGGCACTCTATATAGGTTTGATGCGCTCAGTGAACAGGAGGAAACTGGTTGATCTGTTTGTGTGTTACCTCAAGACATAGCTGACACGTGCCGCGTCCCTCCTCGCTTGACCTATTCGTCCTGTTGCACCTGCGGACCTGTGATGTGCGTCTACTGG
>NQII01000189.1:748889-818319 GCA_002778355.1 Clitarchus hookeri | reverse complement strand
GGGAAGTCGGCCCGAACGTGGCGGTTACACCTCCACGACTCCTGCCTCGGCGCAGTGTACTAGGAATGCACTCTACATGCACGATGTCTGAGGCACTGTCGGATTTAAGTTACCATCCCACATTAATATCCTCAAGAAATAAATTTTGAGGGCATATTAAATCGGGCCGACAACAATAACCAAACATCCCCCCTCCACACCCACCAAATAAAATTGCCACTATGAAAATGAATGCAGCGAGGGGGCCACAACGACTACAGAGCTCCAGCAACACCCTTCGTGCGCCCCCTCGTCACGTGTTATGCCCCGTGTGTGCATGAGCGTGTAGTGTGAGTGCGCCCTGACACCCAGGCAGTTTTTCTGAGAGTACATCCATTATCAAATTCAAACAGAATAACTCTGATAAAGAATTTTTCTTGTTTTTATGTCATTCAGGCATGGCTAACCACACCTTTCCTGGGGTGAAAGTGGACTCTCCCCAGCTCGAGCCACTCAATGCCACTTTATCATAATCAAACTTGAGAGTATATTTATTTNGGTGAAAGTGGACTCTCCCCAGCTCGAGCCACTCAATGCCACTTTATCATAATCAAACTTGAGAGTATATTTATTTCCTAAATTTCTTTATTGTAGTGTAATTGTGCGTTTAATAAAATGAACAAGGCAACAGACTGAGAAAGACACCCACAGAGCTTTTTAACACTACATTGCTCAACTTGTTTACTGACAACACATTTTTATATTTTNTCTGAGAAAGACACCCACAGAGCTTTTTAACACTACATTGCTCAACTTGTTTACTGACAACACATTTTTATATTTTCACATAATTTGTTTATCAAAGCTAATCAATAAGTGTTAATTTTTTTTGTAATTCAGGGTTATGATGTTTAAGTGTGCCTGTTCTTCTTCTAAAATATGTTTTGTATTTTCTTGTGTATCTCCCGAACTTTTGGGCTGGGTATGGTGGACCTCCGCTATTTTCTTCAGTTGGTTTTGAGCGCTACCGAGGGTTGGTCACGCGTCGCGTCCTTCTCGGCCTTTACCACTTTTGGCAGTGATCACCTTGTAGTATCAATAGTCTGTCTTATTATGGAACCGTAGTTTATTCTTCGTCACCCAGAGGCAGTACCATCCCCACGTCCCGCCAGCTCAAAAGCGCCAGGATCGTAACCCTGTAATTGTACATCGGCTTCGCGCCATATTCTAACAGCTTAGGTTGCCAACACACCATAGTTGTTGGAACAATGTACAGCCTCCTAGGAGGAATTTTTTCAGTGGGTAAAAAGGACTGTTTGATAAATTGTATTTTATTTCACTGCTGGAAACTTGTCGGCCACGTAATTGTGTGTATTCTACCGATTAGTGCTTTGCAACCCCGATCATGGCTTTATGGTGTTTTGGCGTATAAGATGCCCTACTTAACAGTCTCACCTGTAAATTAGCAGCATGTTAGGAGGCATACATCCTCACTAGGCAGGTTCACTGGAGAGCCAAAAAAAACTGGCATAGGCGTGCGTATGCAAATAACAGAGGTATGGAACCAATCAGAGTAACAGGATGTGGTCGGTAGCGCCTATATAAGACAACAAGCGTCTGGCAAAGTTGCTTGATCGGTTACTGCTGCTACAATGGCAGGTTATCAAGATTTAAGTGAGTTTGAACTTGGTATTATAGTCGGCGCACGAGAGATGGGGCATGGCATCTCCGAGGTAGCGATACAATTTGGATTTTCGCATACGACCATTTCATGAGTGTACCGTGAATATCGGGAATCTGGTAAAACATCAAATCTTCTCAAATTGGCGCAGATTTCAATGCTGGGGCATCAACAAGCACCAGTGTGCGAACTATTCTACGGACCATCATTGATATGGGCTTTCGGAGCCTAAGACANCAATGCTGGGGCATCAACAAGCACCAGTGTGCGAACTATTCTACGGACCATCATTGATATGGGCTTTCGGAGCCTAAGACACACTCGTGTACCGTTGTTGACTGCACGACACAAAGCTTTATGCCTCGCCTGGGCCCGCCAACACCGCCATTGGACTGTTGATGACTGGAAACATGTTGTCTGGTCTAACGAGTCTCGCTTCCAGTTGTATGGAGCGAATGAATGTGTACGTGAATGGAGACATCCTCATGAATCCATGGACCTTATATGTCAACAGGGGATTGTTCTAGCTGGTGGAGGCTCTGTCGTGGTACAGGGCATGTGCAGTTGGCGTGAAATGGGACCCCTGATATGTCTAAATATGACTCTGATAGGTGACAGATACGTAAGCATCATGTCCGATCACCTGCACCCATTCATGTCCATTGTGCTTTCCGACGGAAGTGGACAATTCCAGCAGGATAATGCGACACCCCACACGTCGAGAGTTGCTACCGAGTGGCTCCAGGAACACTCTTCTAACTTTAGACACTTCCATTGGCCACCTAAATCACCAGACATGAACATTATTGAGCATATCTGGGATGCCTTGCAACGTGCTGTTCAGAAGAGATCTCCACCGCCTCGCACTCCTATGGATTTGTGGACTGCCCTGCAGGATTCATGTTGTGAGTTGACTCCTGTATACCTTCAGACATTAGTCGAGTCCATGCCTCGTCGTCTTGCGGCACTTCTGCATGCTTGCGGGGCTCTACAGTATATTAGGCAGGTGTACCAGTTTTTTTGGCTCTTCAGTGTACTATTCGTTTTAACAATCCCAACACTAACAATTAAACAAAAAACTGAAAGTAGTAGCATACAAATTAAATTTCACGATTTCGATAAGAACTATAATACACATATTTTCACCCTATTTTATCAACTTCAATTAGCAGTGCGGATGGTAAGGCAATGACCTAAAATTGAAGAGGAAATGGTGTGTGAGTTCAATCCTGGCCACCTGCGTATTTGTTTATTTTTTAAATTTACTGTAAATTGCACAATATTCATAGTTAACTATCATAAATTTGTTTATTTCACTTAATTAATTGGCTACATTCAATAAAATCAATATTTAATTCGTCACTGCAATCGGCCGTCACTTATTCAATCAGTGAAATTGTTTCATGTCACTTATTCAATCAATAAATTTTTTTATCGGAAAAAATTATTGGTTTTTTTTTACTGATTCTAAGTGGAGCCATCTTCACTGATTTGAGTAGTTGAATTTCACTGTGAATCAGCGGTTTTCCTCGGTTTCAAATTTAGAGTGTACTTTCTATGAATAAGGCAAATACATTATCTTCAAACCATAACGACTTATTTGTCCGAGCTTTCTGTGCCACAAATTTTTATCAGTATTCTTGAAGTTATATCTTTACAAACTGATGTATAACTATTATCTATTTCCAGACGTACTGTTAGGGTAAATAGTTTCTAAACTAATGGGCACTTCACAATATCATTTTGGCCAACAATCTCTGCTTAATACTACCTTCTTACAGGCTTCATTCAATGTTCGTACTGATAACAAATGTAATGCTAATACTGGTACTACCAAAGCTTCCATACAATTATAATATCATCTTAAAGTTTATTTTCACACAGCACAAGAACTTCATAATTTGTTATCTTAATTTGAACTGGTTGAGGAAGAGTATGAATTTATTTCACATAAACAACCATTGATTATTTAACAAAATGATCACTTCCTCCTGAATCTAATACAAAATTCGCGGAGTTGACTGAGGACGATAACACAGTTTCACTGTTGTTTAATTTTTCATAACATGGAATAAATGAATGTACATTATCTTCCCACCCAACATTACCTCCTCGTTCATATTTTCTTCTATTTTATATTCTATTCCTCTCCTGTGATGAAAACCTATGGTAATTGTCTTTGCATTGGGACAATCATATTTCAGGTGCCCAGGTTCTTCACAATTAAAAGTGTTTCTGGAACCTTTTCGATATGTTCTAGATGAAAATGTTGTATCTTCTGTTTATACATTCCATTACAATGAATTATTAATTTTTAATTCTGCGTCCAGAAGTTTGGATTTTACTAAGTCTATTGTCATATCGGTATCAATAATATATTGTTTATAATACTGTAGTAACTTTACTGCACGTTTCTGTCATGGGTAACAGAAGGTAACATATTTTATCAGCCATATCTATGTGAGACCCCATGGCTTCCAAATCATGTATCAAGAAATCAAATGTCATAAAATGATCCTGCAAATCCCCTATACACTTTAATGTGAGAAGTTTTTTCTTAACAAGAGTATTGATATTGTGATATTTCGTTCAAATGCCTTTTTAAGCTCATTCGTCATTCCAAAAGAGGTTTTTGCATCTTTTAGATATTCTAAACGTCTATCTTCTAATCACTGCACAATAAAAGAACGAGCGTTTGCATCCATACTCACCAGATTTTCAAATACTTTATCATCGTCCTTACCTTTTAATTCTGTTATTTCATTTTTCATACATATTATTACACCATTTTCTTCTAAAATAAAATGTACACGAATATTGCACTTATCAAAACTGCATTCTTCCAGCTTAGGAAACATCCTTGTCACTGGAGCCATAATTTAATTTTTTTACAGCACTTAAATGCAAAATCAGAAAACCGTAAATAAATTTAGTGAACAGAAACTGTTGCACTGCTACAATGATAAAATAAAATTAGTTTTAACTTCATGAATCATTTTATTTCTACAATATTCAGATATTCAGATAGTCATTTATAAAACCACAAAGAAATACAGTGATCAATTACAGCCACTTGTCAGTTAAGGTTCCCCGAGACAACACCCCCTTGCAGCAACAGCTTTGCTGTCCTCGCAGACTTGCAGGAAGAAGAAGAAGCTGAGGTCATTCATCTCCCAGCTCACAACAACCCAGCAAGGCCCAAGACGAAAGAGCTGATTCTTGAAATCAGTCACACAAGAGGTCTAGGAGAGCGCATCAGAGAGAAGCTGGGTGAAGGCTATGACATTATCATGTTTTGTAAACTTAATTCAGGCCTTGGTAGTGTGGCTGAAGATGTAATTGTCTTAAGTAAGGATTTTTGCAAGTCAGATCAGATTATTTTTGTCAGGGGAATAGGTAATAGCATTGACCGGTACAAAAACTATTAAGTAGGAAGAGACATTAGCAACATTGTCCAGGGCCACCAGTCACACCGATACCTTGGTCTGTAAGGCATTGTAAGGGCACGGTAAGCCTTTCTTACAAAGGAAGATGCAGACAGTTAACGCTGCCCTGTGGCACTGTGCAGGGTCTGACAGACTCAGCCACATTGGTGTGGTTGGACTAGAGGAAATAACCAGGGCCGACCCCACGAGGCATGGTCTGCGTTTGAGTCGTGCTGGCAAGGGGAAACTCGCTGACCTCATTGCCCGTGGGATATTACAGACAATGGATCTATACAAACAAATTAAGGCAATCGTTGGAAACTGTGGAACATTTTAGGCTAAAGAAGTCCATGACCATGGCGTGGTCAAGCACTGGCTCAGTGAAATTCCCGTCCCTAGTTGGGAGAGCCAACTTGATGTTCGTGTTACCAGAGCTGAGGATGTATTAAATATGTGCCCGGCGCCACAGCTCTGTGGTGAGCTGATGAAATGATGGTCGTTTCGGTCGACGGCCTAGGGGGACTCTGGTTAACACTACGTCACACACTATGGCGAGGCTGTAGGCCGCCTCGCATGTGTTAATTAAATCACAAATGAAACACTTACGATGCTTGTGGAGTTATTTATTCCTTGAGACTCCTTAATGAACACACAACTTTAGTACAAATCGCATGGCCTTAACGACCCGGAACTGCGAGCGATCATGTGGCTTTACAATATGAAATGCAACTGCACTTAACAACTCTCAGATGAGAATAACGTCGCTCTCCCGTCGGCACTATAATAAATAAAACAATGATTCGGTTTGTGAAGTCTATACCAATGAGTATGAGTTCAGCTTAAGATGTCCGCACCGAGGGCCTTTGCGGAGCGAGAGACTTACACGTCTTGATGCGTTGAAGTGCTGCAGAGAACTGGGAGGAAGCATGCGCCATCTTCTGCCACCTGAGCGCAACTGATGCCAAGCGGCGAAACGATGGAACACAATATACACTAAAACATTATTATGAAATGAAAGTAGCATGAATTAAATAAACTTAAGACAACATAATTTTCCCTTAAACAAATACGCAATAAAAATGATTATATTAATTCTAAATGTTTTCATTGTACCAGCCACAGTACTGCCAAGTGTACAATGTCAAATGTCCCTGGCTGTGGCTTTGCCGACTGTCTTCCATGATGACAATTATGCTATTAATTATATAACACTGAATAACTACCTTGATGAAATACACTGACGCTACTAATAACACTGATGATATTAGGCACACTCTCACTCGAGCCCACAAGCCCGCCGGTGTGGTGTGTCTGGTGCAGTGGACAAGACTGCGGCAGTCAGGGGTGTTAGTGGTGTAACAAGAAAAACTGATGAGCTTTCCATGTGCTTAGACAAATTATCTGCAGGATGCAATTTGGATGTACAAATATTATGTTTAACAGAAACACATTTAACTGAATTCTCTGTTCAGAAAATTACAATTCCTGGTTATTACTTTTGTTCCACTTATTGTAGAAAAAGCACGACTAAGGGTGGTATCTGTATTTTCATTACAAATAATGTAAGTTTTAAAAATGACACATTTACTATGCGAAGATTAAGTGTTTGAATGCATTTATGTGGAAGTAACAACCAACAAATATAAAAAAAATGGGTGTCCTCACTTTATATAGAGCCCCTTTTGCCAACTTAAGTAACATTTAAAAATTTTCTTGAAGCAAACCTGAAAGCCATTAATGGGACCTATTTAAAAATTATTCTCTGTGAAGACTCTAACATTGATTATTTAAAAGAAAGCAATAAAAAAACTGAACTTGTTAGTCTACTCAGTACACCTTAAATCCATAATAAACTTTGCCACCAGAATATAATCTAACTGCAATTGATAACATTTTCATTGATAGTAACATAGTTACAGAGTGCCACGGTCTCCCAGTAATAAATGGCTTATCGGAACATGATGCACAAATATTAAATATGCCTTCCATAAAAATGTCGTCCGAAAGCATTTCCTAAAGAAAATACGAACTTTTTCGATGGAAAATGTCTTATTATTAAAAAGTGAGCTTAACAGGGAGCAATGGCCAACATTATATGCATGTACCAAAGTATATTAAAAATGCAACTGTTTTCTTAAACAAGTTCTTCATTGTTTTGAATAATGTATCTCGTCCAGACTGAGCCACAGTAACACAAATCCAAAGTAAAATTTGTTGCTCACCAAAGGAATAAACATTTCCTGCTAAAACAAAATAAAACTGTATAAGGCGGCCATAACCAGAGGCACCCCCAACACAATGAATCACTGTAGGAAACACTGCAAAATGAGAAATTTTTCTGTATGCTCATTCAGAATTCTCAAAACAAAATCGAANAAAAAAAAAAAAAAAAAAAAAAAAAAAAAAAACGACAGGAAGAACAGAGCAATATCATCCAGTTGTAAACCTGAAATCTAAAAGTAAATCACTGTATATCCAGACCCTAAATTAGTCGCTGATATATTTAATTCATACTACTTAAATATCACCGAAAACATGATTAGCCAAAATATTACACAAGATATAACCATATTCCTACACTCCGAGGTACCCAATACCCTGCTATATCTTTAACATACACAACTCCAAAATAAGTGGAGAAATCAATCAATGCTTTGCAACCACAATTATCAAGTGGCTACAATGACATTAGCCGTAGGTTATTAAAGCAATGTGCTTTTGAATTCAGTGTTAAATATAGCCCTATTTGTAATGTTATCTTCAAAACAGGATTGTTTCCAGACAGAATAAAATTGGCTATGTTAACACTATTAAAACAATAGTGTTAACATAGCCAATTTTATTCTGGCGACAAGGCGACAAGACCGAAGCAATCAATTATAGACCTATCTCAGTTCTTACCTCCTTTTCAAAAGTAATTGAAAAATTAATTTACATGAGATTTCTGCAACATTTTGAGAATCATAAAATTTTATAAAATGTTCAGTTTGGGTTTAGGAAAAACACCTCAACAAATGATGCAATTTCCAAACTAACAAATTGCATTTTTGATGCACATGATAAAAAGATGCTATCTAATGCAATCTTTTGCGACCTCACTAAAGTATATGACTGTGTAAATCACAACATACTTATAGAAAAATTAAAGGTTTATGGATTCTCAGGTACACCCAAATATTTAATGAGCTCATACATTTCAAACAGACAACAACAAGTGCGGATCAATGGTACAAAATACCCCATTCTATTCTGAACCAGGAAAAATCAAGTATGGGGTCCCACAAGGCTCAACATTAGGTTCCCTACTCCTCCTAGTTTATATTAATGACCTCCCATGTGCCTTAACCCCAGGCACTACTCCAATTCTATTTGCAGATGATACTAGCATCTTTGTCTCCGGTGACTCAGTACTTGATATTATGCAAAAACAGACACAGTATTTACAGAGCTAAATAAATTGTTTACTGCAAACAAATTAATTCTCAACATAGACAAAACACATTTTACTAATTTCCTCATAAATAACAGAAAAAAAACCTATTTCATACGTTAGCTGTAAAACGGAAAAATTAATTAATCAGCAGTAACCAAGCTTCTTGGCTTAAAATTAGACAATATACCAAACTGGAAATCTCACATTGCATATATTTTACCTAAACAAAGTTCAGCCTGTTACTCTCTAAGAAGTGTTGTGGANCAAACTGGAAATCTCACATTGCATATATTTTACCTAAACAAAGTTCAGCCTGTTACTCTCTAAGAAGTGTTGTGGAGGTCTTAAACAATAATGGTATATTTTTCATATTTCCATTCCATTATGTGTTATGGTATAATTGTTGAGGGGAATTCCACTGACATTAAAAAAGTGTTTTACATGCAAAAGAGAGCAGTAAGAATAATAATTTGCAAAAGAAAGTTAGACTCTTGTAGACCTTTTTTTCAATAGCTCAGAGATTTTAACATTTGCATGCGAGTACAGATTTTCAGCACTCATATTCGTGTCCAAAATCAGTCATTTATTTCAGAAAAATGAGTCCTTTCATAAGCATGAGATTAGAATAAAAAAAACAACCATGGCTTCAGTTAACTTAAAACTAGCACAGAAAGAGCCATGCTGCCTTGGTAGCCAACTTTCCAATAAATTACAAAAACACCTTCAAGAAATTGGTTTCTTTAACCAAATACTCTTTAAAAAACCCGCCGAAAGAATTTTTTTTATTAAATGTACATTTTATAGTGTAGTTGCATATTTAAACTACAAAACCTAATACATTAATGTACAAAATTTCATTGTTCACATATCTTGTTTAAGTTTTTCTCGTTCCTCTCTTCTTCTGTTTCAGGAAAACGATGACGCCCTACACTGTGTTGGAAGAAGATTGGTCACATTAGGACTAAATATATGTTTGTATACTTGCAAAAAACACACACACACACACACACACACACACATATATATATATATATATATATATNAAAAAACACACACACACACACACACACACACACATATATATATATATATATATATATATTTATTTATTTATTGGGGTTAGTGAGTGCGCATACTTAATATGTTCAGTGTATAAACTTTGTATACTGTAATTTGACTTGTCCAATTTCTTTGTACTGCTATGTATTGAAAAAAAGACCTTATTGTGCAATAAAAGAGAAACAAACAAAGAAAGAGGATCAAACTAACTTTAATTAATTTCCATAGAGTTCACATACAGAATCGAATTCCAATAACACACAAGCTATAAAAATGTATATATTATGAAGACATTTATAAAGAAAAACAAATTACTGTATAATAAGGTGTTCTATAAGCAACCAAATTATTTTTTGTTACATTAATCCTCTTAAAATATGATTTAATTAACCCGCAGTAATTGCTGAAATATTATCACGTCGATGTTTAAATTGACTAACATTATTTGCCAGAAATATATCTCAAAATTTTTGAAAAACATAATGAATATATTTCCTCTTAAGAGAAACTAAAAAATGGTTCTCTTCCTCTTGATGGGCGCCAGAATTAAAAATATCTCATATCGGTACGGAAATTGGTAAACGTGGCTGCACTGTAATGCAATGGAAAACAAGCAACACAAACACGTGCAATGGCGGAGGATGGTATCGTTAAAGAGTACGGTGAAAATGGTAATTCGGATTACTGCAGTGAAAACGAAGTAACAGAAACTTCTAATAATTTAGAAGATGGAAGTTTGGAATTAACATTCAAGGATTTGGCAAGTTTATTATAAGTGTGCTCTTTTTTTTTGTTCTTTTATTTATATATAACACGTGACATATTTTTCTAATACTTTTCGTATTTTTTAGGGCGTTGTGGACGTACTGTGCGAAGCGTGCGAACAGATAAAATGGAAAACACCTTCCAAAATTCAGCGGGAAGCCATTCCTCTTGCATTGAAAGGTAAAGAAAATGAATTTTGTTAGTAAAAGATTATAAACATCTCTCCCTTGTTTATGTAAAGCTGCGACCATCACATAATCATCACAACAGGTGCCATGTTTCTTGGTTGTGTTTCTTTTTCGCCATAGACAATTCTCTCTCTTTGATCTGCCCTCTCCCACGGCACCAAATAGTGTGTATAAACAGACCCTCACATTTGAGATGTCTAAAAGTGTCTCATTTTGGACATTACAAAAAATGACAACAGTAAATGTTTAAACTGTTTAAATTTTTAAACTTCCTCCATGCTGTCTGTTGGCAGTGCCCCAGGAAACATGGTGCAGATTTGAGTGAATATACATTTCTGGAGCTAGTTGGTAATCAGGACAGAGTACCAGCAGTTGCAGACTCACACAAAATAAAACTAAAATCTACTACCATCGCCAACATTGGTTACAAAAATACTGAAGTCATAAAGAAAAAATTACATCAATAGTCGTGACATGCATTTATTTATGAATGTGTTTAATGCCTCAATACCGGAAAAAAAAATTGTTTTTGAGGTTTATTGTACCATGGTTTCTAAGAACTTATTGGGGTAATTATTAAGTTTAGGGGCTTTTCTGTAAAAATAAAAATAATTCACGGAAAATGGAATATTTCTACTCTACTAATAATGCAGAGCACGAATATGCTAGGGGCATTAACGTCCTACTAATTTCGTAATATGTGCCCACCTAACCTAACTACCTAACCCCACAATGGGTGAATCACTATTTTACATTTTTGAACTAACCTAGGATTGTTGGGTTTTACACTAACCTAGGTTTTTTGGATTTTACACTAACCTAGGATTTTTGGATTTTACACTAAACTATGAATGTAGGATTGTAGGGATTTAAAGGAACCTTAAAACACACTAAAATAATGTAAATTGACTCACCTAGGTAGAAAGCTGGTATGATTCCCCTGACGTTAATAGGCGTAAACAAACATATTTAGCAAGTTTTTTTAAATATGTTTTACTTATTTTAACATTACGCCCTCTTGAATATGAACAAGGTTAGCTGTGCAGAATCCATTAATGCAACTTTTGTTGGTCTAGGGCGTTTCGTTCAGAAACTTAAACAAACTGGCTATACTGCTCATTTTGCAATTTTGTTCAATTTTTTTTTATATGTTGTACTTATTTTAAAGCTATGCCCCTAGTATATTCGTGTTACACGTGATTAGTAGAGTGGAAATATATCATAATTTTGAATTGTTGTTGTGTTTTTCAGAAAAGCCCCTAAACTTAATAATTTCCGCTAAGCAATTTAATTTGGGACTAACTTTAAAAATGACTTCATTATAAAGCTTTTTGTATACCCTTTCTAGGAATAAACATTTTGCTTTGTTACACTCACTAATGTTAATTATTAATATTGTAAATTGGTATTCATGCTTTAAATCTTGATTTTTATGTAATGCTGAGTAAGTACCATTTTAAACTGAAGAAGTACCTAGATTTATTGCAGAAAAGGTGAGATAAGTGTCGACTCATTTCCGCACTGATATTGTGTGTTCATCCTGTAGCTGTTGTCAGCTTCAATGTGGAGAGAGTTTTGAGAATGTGCTTTTGTTTCTTCCATACAATGTCTCATTTGTTGACAGTTTTCAGGAAGTTCCTGGGTCATGGGAGTGGAAGAATTTTATCAGCAACTCTTGGTCCGACTTGAACACAGCAACATCATACACAATGCCTAGCCACCAATTGTCATTGTACATGCAACACACATAATTGTTTATCTTTAGTAGGACATGGGGCAGTTCGTTGGTGATGGGCACTATTTTGAAGTCTGCAGATTGGGATATTCTTCCGAACTTGGAAGACTAAAACTATTCACTGGCACAAAACAGACTTGCTTTAGTCACCACCGCTTCACTGTACCACCTACTCCATCAGACGGACCTTTGCCGTGAGGAGCGGCAGAGAAGTGCCACTCTGCTTTCAAACCAAAGTCTTTTTCATGGTCGCAAAGGTTGCCAAAATTTTCTAGTCTTATATTGTGCTGCAGAGCCATCAGAAAAGTAAAAGCTCTTAACTATGCCTGAGTGTCATGATATATGCTGATGGATCTGTTTCTAAAAAAAAAGGGTATAAGGCTACTGTGCTGTGCTGTAATGTATCACTAATCACACAATTACTTTCACTTTTATTCAGAATTAAAATATACGACAAAGGGCTGGAGAGTAGCTTGAGAATTTATCCAGTGTTAAGACTGGATCTCGTTCTGCATTGCAAATGAGTAGTTTTCTGAGAAATCGCCCATAATAGTGTACTCATTTTCTTTTAGGATTTCTTTTTGTGCTTGCAAATATTCTGATTGCTTTTTTGGGATGTAGTGATGAAGTTTTAAGTTCTCAAGATTTTCCTTGAATGTCTCCACAGATTATTCAGGTGAAATCACAAGCTCTAGAAGTTGCCATCTGTTTGTTGATAACTATTGTTTATATTTTACTTCTTCGTTGATTACAAATTTTTCAATGTCTTCCGCGATGGCTTCAAGGACTTGTTCAATGCTAGGACACTTTTCACAGTTGGACGTAATGCACCTCTCACTATTTAGATCACAAACCATCAGTTCCTTGGAATCAAGTTTTGTTTTTATAGCCGCAAGCATCAGTTTAACGTTTTGGTGCATTTTACATACACACGGTATGTGCCAATAGAACCTGTTAATACAGAATGCTTAGGTCTTAACTCAGCAAATTTTTAGAATTCTACTTTGATGCTGGGATTTTCTTTCTTAAATGCAGTATGCAACTCCTTGATATTGCATAAGTCTTTTTTGGACATTGGTTTCAATGCTATCTTCTCTGACTTTTTTTTCTCCAAGAATCAAACAACTATACTTGTCATTTTCATAAAACACCTTCACTAATGTGATTCTTAACTCTCTCTCTGCTTTTTTAATTGAGCCTCTTTGTTTTTGGGTTAACAGAGTTAAGTACTGGCTAGTTTCAAATTCTTTCTGAATTTTTATTACATTTTTATTAGCAAGTAAGCTGAGAATTCCCACTTTCTCTTTTGGTAGCTATTGCGGTTTTGAATTTTTCTTTGAGTTTCTGAATAAGTGTTTCACAGTCCAGACCCAAACTATGAAAATAACTTTCCTCCTTGTTCTCTTCTTGCTGTGATGTGTCCAAGTTGAAAGACCTTTGCGGCTTATCAGATACAGTTGCAGCGATTTCTTGTTGACTGGTGTTCTAGCACATTACTGGGGCGTTTCTGTACTTTAACTGGGGAGAGACACAGTGCTGAACAGGCTTCATTAACAGCATCTAATGAAAAACACTCGGTTCAAACAAATCCTCTGGTAGTTCGAATTCATCATCTGACATTTTTCTGAGGATATTGTACTTTTGGTAGGTACTTGCTGTGCAGAGTTTTACGTGGAGTGAAGTTAAACTGACAGCAGTTCGTAGCTATTGTGAGGGTTATCACACGGAGAAATTTCCTGACAGTTTTTTTGTTCATTTGTAAGGATCAGAACAAAATTTTCCATAAACATAAAAATATTTAGCTAAAAAAAATTTTTTTGTATGTGCAAATGTTTTTTTTAAAATGTTTTTTTACAACCTGATCTTAAGTCTTTTCTCCTCTTCAGTAAAATTAATAAAATCTTTCAGTTCCGAGGATTGCTTGTCTGCTAGATTATGACAAACCTCTCCTATAGAACACTCCATCATGTTGTAAAAAACCTCGCATATATTATTACCATAAATATAAACAAACTCCCTGAAAAAAAATCAGTTAATCACCATAATAAATACCACCATCCAACTTGCAAGATATTTGTTGGTGTACATTACACACAAAATTTGTGTAAAATGCCAAACTGGAGAGTAACTAGAATGTCACCAGTCACACTTGACTCTCCAGACTGGAGGCTACTCTCTATGCTGCAGAGTAAGCTATTGCCATCACCAAGCTCAGACCTCTGACTTGATAATTCCTACCTCAACATTTAGGCAAGCACTCTGCTTCTAGGTTCACATATATGTAGGCACTGCTGAGTGTTGTTGCTGCCAGGTTTTGAATGTTTATAAACTAGAGATATCATTGTATGCCAATCTGTAAGCACTTTTAAGAGGCCAATCAGAGTACATTTACACAAAATAAACCAAAAACAGTAAATGTTTTTCAATATGCAATACCATCTGCATTGGTGAAATTTCATCATATTCTAAGTCACATCACTTTTTTTATCACTTAGAATAACAAAGCAAACTATTTCTTTTTTAGAAGACTATACAATGAGCTTCATGATGAAGTCATTTTTAGATATTTAAAGTTAGTCCCACCTTAAATTCTTTAGCCCTGAAAAACTAATTTTTTCAAAATTTCTCACTTTCAGAAATTTTTTTACATTGGAGTGAGAAAAGTGAGTTGATTTTTATGCCACAAAAGCTACCAATGGGAAAGTACTCAGGGGAAAAAAAGTTGTTACTAGCAGTCCTTCACTTAATTTTGAAATGTGTGGAAAATTGAGGTTAATTTGACCATAATTAGACATCTTTAGAGACATCTCACAAAGACTTTGACAATCTCAGGATTTAAAAGTATCATAAAAACTACATGCAAGAACTTTATAAAGACACCATGTGAAGCTCTACAGTTGTTACAGAAAAAAGGTTATGGCCAACCAAAAATTCTTCAAAACAGTTATATTACACTTTCTACAAATGGTTGCCTATATCTTGGGAATTTTTTTTTTTTAATCTAAAAATTTTGGGTTTTTCTTAGGAAGAGTGACAGAAATCATTACCAAAGTTTCAAATAAATTAAAAATGGTGAAGCAAAAAAAATTAAATTTTGTTGATTCCACATGTAATGACTCTACAATAAACATTTGTCATATTGAAATTGCAGTGTTCAGTGAATGCACCTTTATGATTTTGCTTCTGTTTTTTAGTATTTGTCAATGGCAAAGTGTGCCCTGCATGACACTAACTTTGCTTCCAGGAGTGGCTAAGTGGGAGTTACTCTAAGCCATTTATCCTGCATGTAGCCCTTCATGACCAAGTGCAGACTTCTGTAAAAATCAGTAATCATCTTTTTTGAAGATAATTACTGCCATGTGCTCCTGTGTCATGCACTGCATGTGTGGTAGGTATTGTATACTGGTGGGCAAGCCAGTCTATTGCACACTTTCTTGCAGGAAAGGACGTGATTGGCTTGGCAGAGACCGGCTCAGGCAAGACTGGAGCATTTGCCCTGCCCATCCTCCAGGCACTGCTGGAGAACCCACAACGCTACTTCGCTCTCATCCTCACCCCTACCAGAGAGCTGGCTTTCCAGATATCCGAACAGTTTGAAGCCCTGGGTGAGTTACTGCACGCCATGTCACGTTTCTCTATTTACTTGTGAAATGCCTCTTTAATAAATGTGTTGAGGACTTTTTTTATAAAGTTGTAAGTTATATGATCCATAGCTCATTCACCATTACTTCACACTTTTCAAAGCCCGGCTTAAGTTCTGCTTTCAGGTGCTGATAACGTATCCTCCCAGTGCGTGTAAACAAAACAATTGCCATGTGGCTTTTCTGTTTCAACTGTCAAATGCTTTGTTTACATTACATATTTCAACTTCCTAATAATGCTGTTGCATTCCAAAAGTTTAATATAAACTTTTACAATTTTCGACCATATTTAGGTCTGTTTTATGACCTAACTGTGTCTGTATTGATAATAGTGTGGTTAGTAATTATTTTACAGGTTATTAATATATCTCTCTCTGTGTGTGTATGTGAGGGGGGAGGTACTCATGATAAAGTGTATTATACACATTTCTTGTTAATATTTTGTCTTAACTATGTTTAACTGTGGGGGAAAACTGTACAGGAGGTATTTAACCTGTCATTATTGACATGGGTTAGGTTACTGATGAAAGGCAAGCTGAACCAGAATAAATATTAAAACAAATTAGCATGCAATACAACGAAAAGAAAATTAAAAATTTGTACACAATTTGTCTCCCTCATTTATCACATTACCTTAGTGACGACAAACAAGATGATGGCTTCTAAACAATCTTGTGCACGCACACTAACTATAACTTTTATTCTGCTCATATTTTTTTTCAGCATGCATTGTTTCATTAGGTTTTTTCTATTTTTGACAGGACTTTAGCTCTAATTAATTAATTTGGGGCTGTCACAAATATTCAGTTCACTGGAACATCTAAGCACGTTACATAATTGTGTTTCAAACACCTGGAGTAAGTTACGAAGTGGTGATATATTGTCAGGTCAGTATGGTTCATTTCATATAAGAAGGCCACATTCTGACAGTCTCCCCCCCCCCCCTTAGCCAGCTNATTGTAAAAGCTAACACTCTCACACAGCAAAATTTAAACCAAGTTAAAAACTTCTTGTTATTAATATGTACTAGGCTTGTGAAGTGCCTATTGCTATTTACAATTGTAACATGTCACATTGAAGTACATGCTTGATTAACTCGTATGAACATTACTTGCTGTGTTACATTTAGGAAATGCTTATGTTAGTTGTGTCTCTGTCTTGTAATATCTTTGAAATATGAGATTCTCCAAGCTCTGCCCCTCCCCTTTATTGACCATTTAGTATAGAAGGTGGAGGGGAGGAAGGTGATGAAAGCTCAGTAAGATATCATATAAAATTTTCAGTATCAGAGGTATTAAAACTAGTGTCGATATGTGATAACAAGGATAGTGTTGTCACTGTGTAGACAATGGCACTGTGTGGCTGTTGTGTGACATTGTGTGGCATGTGTAGGTGCGAGCATCGGCGTAAAGTGTGCAGTGATAGTGGGTGGGATGGACATGATGTCGCAGGCTCTCGTTCTTGCCAAGAAGCCACACATCATCATAGCAACGCCTGGCCGGCTGGTCGACCACCTCGAGAACACCAAGGGCTTCAATCTGCGTGCGCTCAAGTTCCTGGTAACTGTCGCTTTCCCACATTTATCATGTACCCAGGTCCTGGCCAGCCACAAGGAGGGTGACTCCAGTGGCATACTAGCTTTCGTAACATTAAAAAATATAGTTGGTGGATTTCTGCATGCTTTTAATTGTGTAAGTTTTTTTTGTGTGGTACTATTTATGTACAAAGTGGGGCCAGTGTTATTAAAAGAGATAAAATAATTTTTTTGTATATTTAATTTACATTGTTTAAACCTTGATATTGCACTACATGCGTAACTGTGGAATTGCTAAGCATTATAGATGATGTTTAGTCCTGCCTGACAATGGTAATTGTCTAAAAATCCTCTGTGTTGCTGTACCAAACTGTTACTGCTGGCATGATTTATTCAAGTTTGTCTGCCACTGTTGAGCAGTTTGTAATAGTGAATTGTCAGTACTTCAGTAGAATTTACAGTAAAACCTTTCAAACTCAGTTTATTTGAAATTCTATGTAAATAAATGTTGTTGATAGTCCTCGAACAAAAGAATGGAGTGGAGAGATTTGGGTGGCTCTTAACATCGGGGTTTTGAGAACAGATTATGGTGAAGTGAGGTGATTATGGAGTGGTGCCAGAATGAAAGGGCGGGGGACACTGGAGAACCCAGAGAAAACCCGCCGGCCAGTGGTGTTATCCAGCATGATTTCCACGTACGAAAATCTGGGGAGCAATCCCGCTGCGATTTGAACCTAGTTCGCCTTCGTGGGAGGCTAGTAGTCTGACCACTACACCACTGCTAACTCCCACATCCTCCTCCTCCTCGTTTTCCTACCCCTCATCCTCCTCCTACTCTTCCTACTCCTACGTCTTCTTCTAATCCTCTTACTCCTACTCTTCCTACTCCTACTCCTCCCCTCCCCCTCTCCCATTCTCCTTCTCTTCTCTTCCTACTCCTCCTCGAACATACAAATATGATTTTACATGCTTTAGAGTTTGGTTAACTCTAAAAACCACATATGTAATTCAAAGTAAAATTTCCCGTAAGTGTATGTAAAATTAAAAAGATTTATCATTGCTGCAGTAATTAAATTCTTGTGTAACAAGTTAAGTATCGCAAATGGCTGCTTCATGTTTGTGCATCAGGCAGCAAGGCATTCTGCTGCACACAGCCGCCTTATCTGTGGACGTCTGTCAGCAGCAGACTGCGGTTGACATGGAACAAGTAACTCAGCTGTCATCTCCCTAAATCCGCAGACACAGAACACCCACCGTCTTTTTGCAATTTTTTTTTTTGCAGAATAATAATTTCCTGTTAAAAAAACATTTTTGTGTAGCCCTTTGGGTTTTTCTTCTTGTATTTTACATTAAAAATAACGTGAATGAAAGAAAAGGAAAGTACAATGCACTGTTTCAGTAAATTTTATAATTAGGGAAATCGATAAAAACTAAATGAGTATGTCTGCTTGCTTTCAATGCTGTCCACTTAATAAAAAAAAGTTATGCTTAAATTGAAAATAAATTTAGTGAAGGGCACAGGTTACAGCGTTGCAGCACATAGGGTGCATTAATAAGACTTGACGTCACTATCATGCCACTATCATGTAAATTATGGGTTTCTATTTTCCTGGTGTTTTTATGTTTGTTAGTGGTTGCCCGGTCGGGACTAAAATGATGTCTTGGTGAGGCTTGTCCAAGACTTAATGTTGCTGATCGTGTTCGTGTGTTTGACCTGATGCCTGGCTGATTTTGAACTTGGTTGATGGCAAGAGCATTCCGGTAAACCCCAATATGACAGGGAAGTCCAGTCTTTGGTTTATTTTCACTCCATGAGTTCACCATGTGATTCAACTGTGTATATATATTTAATTTTGTAGTTTCACACAGCATTGTGCAAAAAGCTATTTTACTGGCTGAAAAGAACATAGTGTTAAGTAAATGACATTTGATAACTTGCATGGCACATAATGAATTATCTTCTTAGTTTACACTTCCAAGTTATTCCACATGTACTAACATTCAAATTAAATAAAGTATGTACTCAACATGAATTATATGTGGTGATGTCAGTTACACACTCGTTAGTCAGCATTTCTGTTGCATTTCACTCTCTTCATTGCTAATTTTACTTTCATTATTGTATTCTTCATGTCTCGTACAATATCAATGAATGCCGGTGTATGCCAAGGCAATATTTTGTCAAACTTTTTTGGAACAAAGTGAGTAGCAGAATACTTACAGACTTATATTAAGAACAAAATGGTGACATTTAAATGTTCTTGGCATCTGGGTTGTAGCTGCGTCACTTGTCATGTTTTGTCCCGACCTAGGTTATAGTTATTGCTGCTGCTACTTTACCCTGAACATGGAGGCTGTAATTTCTCCCGAAACATTGTGACAAAATGGGACAATGACTCAGCTACAACCCAGCAGCCAAGACCATGCAAAGAATGGCCACGAAAGCCTGCAATGCAAACTTTATGGTGATTTTTAGTTTTAATGACTGCAGCTGTACTAACTTCATTTTGAAAGGGCAGGGGAGCGTTTCTTGATGTATTGTGTGTGTTGTTGGAGGTGATGGACGAGGCAGACCGCATCCTGAACATGGACTTTGAGGTGGAGGTGGACAAGATCCTGAAAGTGGTGCCCCGTGAGAGGCACACCTTCCTCTTCTCTGCCACCATGACTAAGAAGGTGCAGAAGCTACAGCGTGCCTCCTTGAAGGACCCTGTCAAGGTCGAGGTCTCCACCAAGTACCACACCGTTGACAAGTTGCAGCAGTACTACATCTTCATACCAGTCAAGTTCAAGGTCTCCTACTTTGCATTACTTCAGCGAGTGTTTTCGTAGTTGGTTGTACATAATAAGTAAGATCAAGATTTAACTGCTTTATATTTGGCTCAATATCGTTTTAAAAATGTAAGATCTCTGTGGGGGGTTTTTTTTTTTTTTTTTGTTTAATTTTTGTAATTACACTACAGGATTAACAAAAATGAATATTTAAGCACACATAGTATTTTCAAAGAATTTGTCATATGTAGTGGGGGTGTCTACTGACCCTTTAAATCCTGGAAATATCTGGGATTTCTTGCTGTCAGTTAATAGACTGCAGTAAAATCACACAAAATAAATACATATTTACTACGTTTCTATGTAATTTTCAAATTAATTTAAATATTTTGCATACTCAATCCCAACTGTGCATGAATCAATGTTGCATCCTTAATAAAAGTGAAAGTAAATTGATCACCACATGTGTATCTGAATAGTTTTCAAAAAGTACATTAAGTAAGTCTGCTTTTAAGCAATTTTACCTTTTTTTTTTCTTCTTTAAAACTACTACACATAACTGTTACCAAAATGCTAGGACTTCCTGGATTTTTTTCCCTAGCCCTAGTAGAAACCCTGATAGCATTTAATGAACTAGCTAATTAATTGTATAATAAAGATGTAAGCCTTTTATTTAAAATAAAAGACATGAAATATTTTTGCTAATTTAGTTGTATTTCATGTCTTAACTTAAATTTTGGTGTTATGCATTGAACAGTCTAACCTCATTAATAAAAACCTCAAGGGATCATAATTTTGGCACTTCATTATCATAAATTAAAATTCTATTATTACTGTTTACAAATATACGTCCTGCATATACTATTCCACAGATGGTACCATGACTTGAGAAAGCAAAAACACTGCAACATGTTACACAAAATTACGTCTATCAATGTGCACTTGCGGTGCAGTGGTGCGAACTACGTAAGATATCTTTCTCTTGTACAGCAGCATAATTATTTTCTCATGTGTGGTATCTATGGCTGAGCTCAACATGTTTATATTTTACGCGTGCGCAATGAATGATATTTTGTTATGAACGTGAGTGAACAAATTATTGCACAAGTGAAAATCTATTCATTTGTTCAAATTTTTTTACCCCCTTAGAAACTAAGTTAAAACATTAAGATGTACTGTACGTTGACAAATTTCTGAAAATGTTTTGGGGGTAAAAATTTTTGTAAATGCTAATATCTCTTAAAGATATCTCACCCCACTTTCTGTAGTATTTTTTTTCTTTTTTGAAAAAATGTGCAGTCTATACATGCCGAAATATGATATTTCGTCACCTAGTGTTAAAATGTGAGTGCGTGTTTGCTTTGCAATACTATAAACAAAATTTTCCTGGAAAACGTAGCTTTTTTAGCGCATTAAAGTCCAACGTGCCATATTTCACGTAAAAACTAAATTTTGTGACAGTTTCGCATTTATTGTCGTTGATTCGCAATCACAAAAAGTACATGGCCCTACCTATATGCAAAAATTTTGTTAATTTAATATTTAGGTTATTACAATGGCCTGAATGTTTGTAATGATGAACAGATATCTTGAATTGCACACAAATGACTTGAATGGCATTACACATCCTCCTGAGCCAGAGTGATTTCAGTGTTTTCAGTAATCTTTCTAGTCTCGCACAGGGCGTTACCCAGCTACTCGCCAAAAAGACTGCTAGCGACCATCAGTGCTCGTCAGCAATATCGGAACCATCCATCAGTGCTCGTCAGAAGTATCGGAACCATAACTGATGTTACTGAAATTACTGGCCAGTGAAATTAGTGAGAAACTGACGGCAGCGTGAATGACAAGGGAAGGTGGCTAGTCTGCCCGTTCTCCCTCCAGCGACAGAGAGAGCTACGCGGGCATCCGATCGATACAAGTGTTGTGTGCTTCACAAGATGCCACTCCTAGTGTTCCATTCTTTGCACACAAAGAGAAACTGCGCCTAGCAACCACAGAGTATAACACAAGACTGCTTGATTTGTAAATGTGCTTGTATGTGGTTTCTGAATATTCTATGAGCAGTTATTAATTATTGTTGTATTTACTTTCATTAAGTATAGTTGTTTGTAGGTGTCTTTTCAATGTGTTTTCTTCAGTGAAACGTAATATCGGCTCGTGTAAACAGTTTCATAAATTAGCTGGATCAGCCATTTGCTGTAACTTGTTTTGAAGCACCACAAATATTTATGATCTCAAGTTTATTTTGGCTAGTTTTGGGAAACCTTAATAATTCTGCAAATTAATTATTTGGTATTGGTGGCAGATAAATGTGATTTTTGTGAAATAATCATCCACTGATTGTAATACAATACATAGTGTTCAGGAGATGCGAGTAGGATTATAAACAATAATTTTGCATTTTTTGTAATAGCTGTGTTTTAAAACAGTTTTGAGTTTAGAATGTTTTAAAAGTACGTGATCTAAAAAAACAGCATGTCAACTCTTCTTTTTTAAGTGTAATAATTACTGAGTTTAGAGTAAAACTTTGTACTGGAGTCAAAACGTAGCGAACATGGACCGAAAGTCCCGTTTAAGGTAGATTTTTCAATCCAGATTTACATGTAAACAAGAGCCAAGATGAAATGAACACGGACTGAAAGCTGTTGAATGATACCTTTTGTCAACTGCATGAACTAGAGACAAAACTAAACTCAAAAGTTAAATAGGTGATAGTTTACCTGTTTGTTTTTGTTCCGGAGTTCTTTTGAAGCCAGCATTTTTCTTTTGTGCTCTTACCATATCAAGAATCTCTCCCTTCCTATGTTTTTTACCTTAGTACAATTTTAGTATGTATTTATTTACCCAACATTTTTGCTTAAAAAAACTGTACGTCCATCTGTGATGTCTATTTGTAGATGGTTCCTCATCGGAGTTGTACAGGACTGGTTAAGAGAATCACAATTGCTAGTTACGAAAATAAATGCAACAAACTGAGTTTTCAGGTTATTTTCTTCCATTTTTAATGACTTTTTTTACAGTTCCTGAAAAAAGGGTTTACTTACAGGGATTGTTATTACCAGGGTTGTTTTGTCAGGATATGACTGGATATGTGTGCGTGTCTGTCCCTGTCTGTGTCTGTCTGTCTCTGTCTACATGTAAAAAAAATTAGTTTTATTTTTAATAGAATAATTTTTTTTTGTAATTAATATATTACACTGTGAACCAGTTGCTCATCAACATTCAGTGCAGCAATAATTTTATTACTTCTTGGATATTTATTATAATTATCACAACCGTTTTAACTTGTATATGATTTCCAGTTTCAGGGGCATTACTATATTCTAATAAATACAGTAAGCCTATCTAAAACATAGAGGGATAAGTGTATTTCAGATTATGTAACAGTTATAAACCACACCAAAAAAATTGCCAAGTTTTTTTGACTACAATTTTTGTAGATTATTTATCTTCAACAGATAATTATTTATATGCATTAAAAAGTAACATAACTCAAATGGCATTGCAAAATAATATTTCACTCAGTTCTTATCAAATTTCACAGCATACCGAATCAGTTTGAACGGCACACCAGAGGTACTGTAATTTATTCACACTCAAAAACAACATAACCCTTGTGCTGCTTGTAAACATTATCACACAGACCATAGATGCCGTACACGAGAAAATGATAATGCTGCAGTACAAGAGAAAGACACTGCATAGTTTGCATGTCCCCCGCACCACAAACGCTTCGTGTACCAAGATGCCATTTTGTGTGACAATTTTCCGTGGTTTAATCATCTCAAGTAACTTCAACATGTCAATATCTGTGGAATAACTATGGCATGGCCCCCACACTTTTTTTTGTAAACATTACAATATTTTATGAAATTTTAAGTTATCTTAAGGAGAGAAAAAAAATCTTAATTTTAGGGGTGTGCTAAGCTTGGAATTTTCAGTCAAATCAAAGACTTTTAAAAATCTTTGAGTGAAAAGTCAACATTTTCGCCAAGTGTTTTTTCCACCGAAACTAGTATCAAAAACAGTAGTCAGTATCATTAAAGGTCTGTCTACAATTGCGCTATCCCAACCTGTGTCTTAAGATAAAGATACGCAGATTGGTGCACGTGACCCTCTGATCTCATGGCGCTGTCCCAAGTCAACCTGTGTCCTAAGTTAAATCATTCAGAAAATTGAACTTTTGTCCTAAGTTGTGTCCTAAGTTGATAGAAAAAGAAGACTACTTCCAATACTTGCACGTGCATTCGTAGAATGTTTACATTGTAAATGTAAACAATGGATGTGAAAGGTGGGTTTTCTCAAAACAAATGTGATGAAATGCTAATAATTAATAAATAATTAGTGATGTATTTGTTTGGTCTAAACTATTTAATATGAAGTCTAAAACTTTTAAAACTTATAATTTAAAAAAGAAAATTTGGATATCAGTTGGCAAACTTATTTAAAATAAAACAGATAAAAGCGTATATTTTAAATAAATATTCAAATCACCCATTTCGTAGACATTAATAATCAATAATTCAGGAAATTTAAAAATCACTACGTTAGAACAAATAATGTGCCGAATTAACTACGACCTACTGTCAGATTCTGAAAGCTCACTTCGGACAACACATTTGTAGACCATATTCGAACTGTGTCAATGTGACATTACTGAAATTTCTGGTGTTCACACACTAACACAGGTGCACCTTACTGAGTTGGCTTGTGTCAACTCAATTACGCCATGGCGCAAGCGACTGTGCCCTGCAACGAGCATGCCGTGAAGCTGGCGCAGAGCGTATCAGCGTAGCGTAGTTGCAGCACGGCCGCACAGTGCGCTACTACATGCTTAATAATCCATTGCTAAATTTGCGATACACTAGCCATGTTTTGAGTTAAAACTCATTTATTTTGCCATATTTTGTATGCAGTGCAATACAATACAGACGTTTCGTCGACCACATGTATATTCTGTACCATATAAGAAGGCCACTTTTTGACAGCTCAGCGAAAGTAGTGCCACTGTTTACATCTGACTACGTATCCTTCCGCCATCAGCTGGTCCGTCACGTCGGGCTGTATTTTTTATCAACACGCTGCCAGCTAATCCACTTCTCATTGTACTGTAATTCTAAACAAATTTTAAGATATTTAAGACTGACATCTGTCTAAAAATATAAGTAGGTTATAAAAGTAAAAATATAAAATGTTGCAAATAATTAGATATTTGATAACTCTTTTTTTAATTTGTCCGAGATAGTGAATTTGGGTTAAAATTTGCGAGACGGTCTGTTTTATCTATTATTACACTTTGGACGTTATAGCTAATATATTCTAGTTGGAAATATGTAACGTTGAATAACGTTAGAATTGCTTAAAAACTATTCACGCGTGTCTACGGAATCAAGGAGATGGGTTTCGAGAGAACAATATGGCGTAGAATTTATGTAGACGAACGATTACCGGCAGAATATAAATTACTTGTACTCCAAATCGTTGTACATAAAATATATGTTACTTTAAAAATTATGCAGAGCTCGTGGAAAAATATAACTATTGGCATATGTTTGTAAATTCTTTCTATATCGCGCAGGAAAGAGGTTCATTTCTGACTTGTAATAGCTCACAGAATATCCTATAGATAGCGTGCAGCACGTCATGGCGAAGTTTTGAGTAACTCTTTTTATGGTCAACAGATAGCGCATTTTTTAAAGTTGATAGTTCTTATATTACGGGCTGGAAATATATTTCAAATTCGTGTCGTTTCGTCAAATTATTAGAAAAAATAATTAAACAATATTATGCAATATTTCTGTATACTTTTGGAATTAATATCATGGACGTGTTGAAAGCAAGGTTGGAGATGGATGATACGACGTGAAAAAGCTTTCTGATGTTAGCACAACTTCAGAAAACTTTTCCATGTTGTATCGTTCTATTGTACATTTCATTTTGATCACCTAAACATAACTACATTATTACGAAGTTTAGTTTTTAACACTAACAACCATTGTTTTGTGACCTTGTAAAATAAAACGTATTAATAAATGCAAGAACTCTTTCTTATCCGCGTGGTTTCTGCTTTTCTGATGTGCATCGGTAGTGCACTCAGAATAGCCAACGTAATTTTAACTTTTGTTCATTCATGCATCAGCTGATAAAGGATTTTGTAAACGGCGCTTTGTTTGTTTCGTATACATCAAGTTGCCACTCACTGACTGTCAGAAAGTGGCCTCCTTATACGGTATGGACCATAGCAATGGTATTTTTAAAAACAAACAACTGCAAGTGTATATAAGTAACGCAGGGTGCTTATAACTTATTATTTCACATTTTAGCTAATCGCAACATTTTTTTACTGGTTACATAGTATCGTAAAACAATAGTTTAAATATAATCAATATAACTAATATTGATATTTTTTTCCAATATCTACTTTACTAGCCCACTGCGCCACAGTCGTGAGATATATTTTCAAGGAAGTGAGTTGGTGCACCATGTGCAATGAACTGAGTTAGCGCAATTGTGTGGCGTAGCACTGTGTTACCCATCTCTACTTGACGCCGAGTTTCGGACAAGTCCACGTTCACAGGAACGGTCAATTGTAGTAAGGCCTCAATAGAGGTGTGCGAATATTAAAAAATTTGAATAGTTGCGAATAGTTATTTATGAATTATTCACATTTGAACTTTGAATATCTTATGTGAAAATTGTGAGTTATTTACATTCCAGTTCTGAGTATTTGTAGAGCTGTACTGGCCTTTATGAACTTTGAAAATTTTCCAGTGTAAGGAAGCACGCCTCAGTGGAAAAGGTGCTCAACTTCCACTGTTTTTCAAGCAAAGTTTGTAGTTTTTATTCCAAGTTCCACCCCTGCTGAGATAACAATCTACCAATTAGATGGTAGGTCGGAGTGCGAGAGAGAGGGAGGGGCTGTTTTTACAGCCCCTCCTTTTACTTTGTGTATTTCTTTCTCTTTCTCCCTCTCTCTGTCTCTTATTTGTTAAGGCGAGCAAGACTTCATGCCTGACTTCTTGCCTGTAAACAGCAGGCTGTGGAACCCTTGTGTAGAGTGGTTTCAAGTCATGTATTGAAAAATTCGTGTTTCTTTGCCTTTTTAATTTTGACATGGCTATTTTGTCTTTATGCTATTATTTTCATTACATTTTGCACCCAGCGACACCAGCAAACCAGATGAAGTCTGGATGATCATTAAGTCTGTATGCATTGCTTGTCAATATGCATGATCAGTTTTTTATTTTAGTCCCTTGAAAAATTATCTATACAGGTTACAAAGTATTTCAGTTTTGCTTACGTTTTTATTAAAAAAAATTTTATTGTGTTTTTCATTTATGAAATGTTTTACCACAGGTTATTAAGAAATATTATTATATATAATAGTATGTTTATTATAATATTTTACTAAAGATTTATTATATAATGTACTCAGCATATGTAAATTTGGTACACAGTTTTGTATATTATTTCAAGACGTGTATACATTGAAGTTTCTTCAATATAATGAACATAGAAATTGTTCCCTTTATATTCATTATAAAAATGTTCTATTATATTTACGATTTCATTTTAAACATTTTCATGTTAAAAATTTATTCAGTGACATGCGTTTATTTAGAATCTTCCCATTCATAAACAAATATTTAATACCAACCCAAATGTGTATCAAAGCACCCAAGTTTAAATCATAAATTAGCCTACATTTTGATTTTTGGAAAATAAGTAAGTTTTGAAAGTAGATATTTTGCAAGTAACATTAATCTTGGTTATTGCAGAACCAATACATATATGTTTAAAAAAATACACCATTTTTGTTTCAAGCCTATTACTTGACTGTCATCAGCAACATAACATGTAAGCAACTACATGTGTGGCCAATTGGGGTGGTTACATTCCTTATTAATGTGTGTGCTGTATGCGTTGTACGTAGTGTTCTGGATATCCCACGACTTGATGTTTTGATTAGTTCCACATAACACGGCCCTCTTGAGTACAGACTTTGGGGCAGATACGTGTATTCCTATGGGAAGTTACTAATGCATTTTCGCTAAAGTATTTAAAAAGAAAGGAAAGCAAACTTTCTGTAACTTGAATATATCCATGTTGCACTAGAACTGGTCAGAGCTGGTGCATTACCATTTCGAGGCAGGTATTGTTATAAACAGTGTGGTGATAAACCCAAGCGACATGATACTGACAGAGTCGTTTTGCAAAAAAAGTTCAGTGTTGGATTTATGCTTACACCGCAACCAGCATGTACACTCTACCCTGTGTTCCTTGTATGTGCAGGATGTCTACTTGGTGCACATTCTCAACGAAATGGCAGGCAACTCATTCATGATCTTCTGTGCGACGTGCAGCAATACAATGCGCACGGCCCTGCTCCTCAGGAGTCTGGGGCTCATGGCCGTCCCCCTACATGGCCAGATGTCTCAGAACAAGCGCCTCGCTGCACTCACCAAGTTCCGTGCTCGTGCACGCCTCATACTCATATCCACCGATGTAGCCAGCAGGTGAGCTTCTCCATCGCCTACCAGGTGGTACATGTGATGCTCTTCCCATACCTATAGCTCTCCATCCATCTCTCTCTCTTTCTTTCTTTTTTTTTGTGTGTCCCATCATGCCCTCCCCATCACTCACTCTTCATGTCCTGTACCCACCTCAATTGTTTGCTTCCCCATTTAACCAAGTACTGCAGTTATCAAATTAAATTATTATATCCATGTTTCCCTATTGCATAGTTTGGACTTCCTATGCCATTGTAACAGTTATAGACATGTTTTTGTATCCTTACCGCATGGAGCTCTGCTGATTTCATTTGTTGCTGTCTGCAGAAACGAGTACAGTAGACTCTCCCTAATCCGGCGTTGTCGGGACCGGGGTACCGTCGGATTAGAGAAAACNAGTACAGTAGACTCTCCCTAATCCGGCGTTGTCGGGACCGGGGTACCGTCGGATTAGAGAAAATGCCGGATTAGAGAATTCAGTTATAAGAGGTCACTTATTTGGAAAACCTTATTATGTATTTGCGGATATAATAATACCATTTTACATAATACTACATATTTGAATTTTAGGTTTGGCAATGAATAATAAAACAAAATCAAAATAAATCCTTGCTGGTGTATTATTCACATTAAGTGCATATGAATGTAAAAGTTAGAGGAATATAAACAAGTATACGTACTAAAACTAAATCAAAAATATTTAATTACTAACTAAATCATATGTGTAAGTCAAAAACTAGTCATTTTGAAAAGTAGTCTGTAATCCTCTTTTGTCGAGCTGAAATTGCACTTAACCTCGCTGCGTGGTCCCACCATTTTTTTAAGGTTAAAATGTCCGTACGCGTCGATGTTGTTTGTTGCTCGACGTATTGTAGCGCCTTCTCAAGAAATTCTTTGCCTTCCTTATGGGTTATTGTGGGTGGCTCTGGTTCATTAGAATCATCTTCTTGAGTGGAGCTGTTCGGACCTTGCAGTTCTAGGATGATCTCTTCATCTGTCAAAATTGGGACATCAATGTCGTCTTCCTTTTGCCACTCCACGATATCATTAAGTTCAGCACTCTCCAGCCCTTTTATAAGGGACACTATTGAAAGCAATTGTTTGTTTTCTTCTTCTGCTTCTTCTTCTTCTTGGCAATCGTCTTCATTTTGTAAAATTTTTGACCAGGATTTTTCTATTGTTGCCGGAGGTATTTCTTCCCATGCCAATGACAATAAGTAAATTACGTCTTTCATTGTGATACCTTTAAGGGCCTCAGAAATCTCCTGGACGTCTTCGGATGTCCTGTCAAAAATAGTGGTCATTAATTTCCTCCGATAACGCCTTTTCAAGCACTCAATAACACCCTGATCCATCGGCTGGATTAGGGGTGTTACCTTTGGCGGCAAAAATACAGCCTTAATATCTCCGTCAACGAGGACATCTCCGTCTGGATGTGATGGAGCGTTATCGAGTAGGAGAATAGCCTTGGGTGGGATATTTTTTGATCCTAAGTGCTTTCGAACGGACGGGCAAAAATAATTAATAAACCACTCTACAAATAAATTTGCATCCATCCATGCAGAACGTTGTGCTCGGTAATGTACAGGCAGAGAATTCATATTTGTGTGCTTAAAAGCACGTGGTTTTGCTGACTTTCCTATCACGAACAGCGGGAGTTTGTGTGTGCCGGCAGCATTAGCACAGAGTCCCACAGTGATCCTTTCTTTGGATTTTTTGTGCCCCGCAGCAAATTTTTCCTCCCTTCGAGCTAGCGTTTTAGTTGGAAGCATTTTGTAGTTGAGGCCGGTCTCGTCCAAGTTATAAATTTGCTCCTTTTGTAAATCGTTTCTAGCAATATGCTCACTGAAACGACCAACAAAAAGAATTGCAGATGGCTCATCGGATGACAATTTTTCCCCCGAAACAGTCAAATGGTGTACGCCGTGCCTTTTTTTCCATTTTGTCAACCATCCTTCGCTTGCAATGAAAGCTGAATCCCCGTTCATTTTTCTATTGAGGGAAATTGCTTTTTCTTTTAAAATGGCACCACTTACCGGGTAATGGTTATCCCTTTGCTGTACAAACCACATCCAGACAGCCGCGTCCAACTCTTCCAGTTTGGGCTTCTTCATAGTTGACCTCTTTTCGGTCCCTGAAGAAGATGCCTCGGCAAAGTTTCTGAGTTTATTCTTATTTTTTTTCCAGTCTTTCACTGTGCTCTCTCCAACACCAAGCTCATTCGCTACCCGGGCAGCTGTCACCCCTTTATCGAGCTGTTCAAGAGCTTTTAACTTCTGCTCGATCGACAGAGTTAACTTCTTTCTTTTCGTGGCCATAGCAGGGCAAATTAAAAACATTGACTGCTAAATTTTGCACTCCACTCGCGATGAATGTTCGAACTAGACTGGCTAAAATCAGGTGTTCCAGGCGAAGGAAGTGAAGGCTGGTGCCCTCATATTTTCTTAGTAGAAACACAACGTGTGAGTTCGTGTCCCTAAACAAAGCATTTAAAGGTTGGCTCGCTAGGGAGGGAAGGTTTTCTAGGAAACACTCGGGTCGGGCCGGGCTAGCTCAGGCGAGTTCCGAAAACCAGCACCCTTCCTCCCGGGGACCGCCGGATAAGAGAGAGCGACGGATTAGAGAACGCCGGATTAGGGAGAGTTTACTGTATTGAGTAATTGTGCGCACACGTTCATAAGAGAAAGAGTGAAGTAGGAGTGGATGGGTGAAGCATTCGCATTTGCTAACGATGCATCCTTATACCCTTATCGTTAGATGTGAAATTTTCAGGTACCTGTTTGTCTGCATGTCACTCAAAACGAGAGTAATGACACTGCTTGTATTTCAAGCCTTTTTGAGTCATATTTTAACAAGTATGCAGTGTGAAGCACCAAATGTCATTACCAGCATTTTCTCACTGTCAGAAATACACAAAAAGGAAGATACAGCTTGTGTGAGTTGCTAAAATTCCAAAGCAGAGTTTGTATATACAGGCAGTCCTCTACTTTCATACACAATGTGTTCCTAAATTTGTGTATGAAAGTAGAATCCTTATTTTAATGTGATAAATGAGGTTCCGTTCCTAGATGGAGAAAAAAACTTACTAAACAAAAAAAAAATATTCAAAACAATATATTTACACACAAAGAAACAAGATCATGCATCAAAGTTATTTAAAAGTGTTTAAATATATAGCTAATAGTTCAAACAATTGAAAAGACATATTTTACACACACAAACATTTGACTAATTTTTCCAGTCTTCAAACAAACTGAGAGCTTTGCATTGAATTATTGCATGGCTGATAGGGATATTTTTCTGGTGTTGATCGTCTAACCACACTTTTAAAGACCGTTCCATCTCTTCCATCGCTACACCCCGCCATTTTGAAATTATTTTAGAAGAAAGATGTCCCGAATTTATAACATAGTCCCTTATATTTCCTTTACTTTTTACAATAGAACGCACAGTGGATCGGCTCAGGTTGAAAGACCGTCCTATAGCCGCAAGTGATTTGCTACTTTCCGATTGCGCGATAATGTCTAATTTTGTTTGTACACTATTTACAACATGTTTTCTTTGTTTCTTACACACCGAGTCTTCATTACTTTCGTTTTTACGTTTGTTATTCATTGCGTGGTGTAATAATTATGTACGTGCGCCAATAGATTAAAAAAAAAAAAAAACAATGGATATAAAATTAACCTCAAAGGAAACTAAAAACCATAATAAAAACAACGGAAGTTCTAAACAGGAGCGGCATAGCGCCATAGCGTAGTAACACATCAGACATACAACTGCATATTTGTTCAGTTATATCGGAAACATAGTTCCGTATATCCACACCAGAGGTCGCTACGTAGTATAAGTCAACTTTGCTGCAATATTATTTGCGAAGACAAAACCTACATAATATAAACAATCCATATATCTTTGATGTTTTATGGTGTAAGAAACCAATGTACGAAAGCGCGAATTGTACGAAAGTCGAATGCGCGAAAGTAGAGGACTGCCTGTATAACATTATGAATTAATATTTCTTTATATGGTGTCAAATTTAGACTAGTATTTTGGTTTTTTTTTTTACCTCCAAAATTTTTATTTTTAAATAGAGTAGACCGTACACTCGTTGAGTGTTGCAAAAGTACATTTCACATTTTTTGCTGTTCAAGATTTACCTAACAGCACAGTATTTACCAATGCAGTCTTTCTGTTTTTTTTAGGTTGTAAGAAGGGGGAGGGGGAAATGAGAATTGCTATTATTTAATTTCTACAAAATATGATTATAAAACTAGTATCTAAAGGCAAATTGATTATTTATTCATACAACAGTTTGTATGTGCTATAATACTAATACTCATTCTCTTAATACTCATACAGTTGTGCTGGAATGTAAAAAAAAAAAATTTATATTTAACATGACTTGCTAAAGTCAGCTAATTTTTATACCATTGAATTTAAATATTCTATATCTACACCTGCAAATTTTGGAGATCTGAATTCAAACTACTGGATTCAGTTCAGGAACTTTAAGTTTTCAGGAATCAATGAATGGTTTCGTATGTATCACTGTGTATGAAAATGCTTCTCTTTGTAAAACTATGTCTGACCGTTTCGACTTATTTTAATTCTGTGGATTACCGAAGTAAAAATATAGTACACGTTCGTGATTCCATTATGTTCAGGGGCATTCCATTAATATATTTGGTAACAACAGGGGAAAATATCTTGCTCACACAATTATTTTTATAGAGTCGCAGTAGCAACATTGTAAAGAAAGTTCTACCAAAGTGTCATAGATGACCTTGTTTCTTGAAACGGTACACACATTCATAACATTCAAATCCAAAGTTCTGATGTGTAACGCATAGTTGCACTATTCTTTTTTCTTTCAACTCTGTATTATCGCATGCGCACCACGTGCCGCAGATAAGGTACGAACCCCGATTGGCCGCTACCCGGATCAGCATTCCGCCTCCTTAGATGCTGCGGTTGCCTGGAGAGCGGAATGCACGTAAAAGAGAATGGTGATGCAAATCGCCCCCACCTAGCAAATTCCTGTGAGAAGGAATACCAGTCGGCAATGCAAGTGAGTTGCCCCTAAGTGGGTGGAGGATACTGCCCGTACACGAGAAAACTATACCCTGTTTCCAACCTCCCCCAAGAGATCACAGCCCATGAAGGCAGTAGCTACCCCACCAGAGTCGCACGACGGCCAAAGGGACCCAAGATACACCCTGGTCAGATGTGTAAAAGGCCTCGCATCGCCGAAGAACGGCAGCCTAACTCAGCAGCTCGTCTTAGTACCAGTCATGTTAAGGCTCTTTGCTCTCTCTTCCTCCTCGTGAGGAATCACCCAAGTGATATACAGTGACCAACGCTGGACGCTTTCAAGCACGCGTTGCAGCTCTGAAGAGTCAACGTTTCTCCCCCTTGACATTGCCATCAACAGGCACCACCCCAACTCCCCTTAAGTCCCTTTACGACAATCCAGTTTCAGTTAGGGTTCCAGTTGTTTTAATGGCTACCTAATTGTTGCTCTTGCTCTTCAAACTGACAGGTCCCTTCACCTATCTTTCTGCATTTTATTCCCCTTCCATAAGTTATTCAGTATATTGATTCTAAGCTGAAGAGTGCTGGTCACAATGTTATATTCTGGACAGAATAAAACACATCTACAGTCTAACCGCCTTCTGTTCCTTCTTGAGTGAACACCTGGTGTCACCCCTCAAAAGAGCGGCAGGGAACTACGGCTTGTAAAAAACAGATTTCCTACTCTAGAGTAGGACTGCGGCCTGTCCCCTAACACGGAATTGACGTACGTCTCCTAACTCAACAGATTCGACGGCTACCTATACTGTGGACCAGGTATGCAAAGAGGCTAGCCCACCCTTGTCAGTTAACCCACTCCATCCACCACGTATAGACCTCCAGAAGGAGTGCCAGGCTTGACAAGGAGTGATCTACTACTTCTGGTTTACACTTAGCAAGGGGTAACGTTGCCTGCCACTCCAGTGTGGAAGTGAACTGGTTGAACCTATCCCCAGTAAAAAATGCCATTTACCCACAGAAGGGGAAGTAAGTGGAATGACAGAGGGGCAGGTGCTGTCCTCGCCGAGAAACAGTCACTGCATATCGAACCTTCTCCAGCCTTCAGCGGCTTAACCCCCTGGGAACGAGCTCAAGCCGCCCGTCAACTGTCGAGGCCTAGCCTCGCAGCCCTCCTCCTGAATTTGTTTAGACCTTTGGTAAGAACCTCTGGAGCTGCTCATCCAGTCTTCCAATACCTCCACCTGGGCTGACCCTAAAACTGTATAGAACCCGCTGGTGTCTCCTGCTCACCCTGACAAGACGACAGTGGGTAGTCAGGATGCCTGCCCCATGAGCCAGAGCCAGCATTCAGTCATAGGCAACCACCAGATGCTGACACCCCAACCCAATCAATTAGTGGATCGAACCCAGACCATCACCTGAGTACTCGACAGCCATAAGTGAAGCATGTGCAAGGTAGGCCAGCGGCCCTAACTACACCAGTCAGCCATAGGCCTCACAGTGTCCAGCTAGACCAAGTGCTTTGTCGCCGGCCTACCTGACAGACACTCTTCAAAGGTGTAGTTAAAGCCATGCGCCAGATCCTGCAGACCCCGCCTCACTAGAGTCTGCACCCTGCTGAGCCTGTTGTGTGACCTGACACAAGTTAAAACCTAGTAAACGCAGATTCGCACCAGCCCTTAGGCCGTCACACGTTAGTTCTGTGTTTTGAGATATCTCCCTACCCCAAACACAGAGGTCGCTAATCAGTCTCATGCGGAGAAAGCCGAACATACGCAACTACATTTAATTTTTACCTATTTTTCTTAGGAAACCTATTCTTATGAGATCATTATCCTCATGTCATGTTCGTTCATACTGCCTTTTCAATTATTTTGCTAAATTTTACAAAACACTACACATAGCTGCTGGTACAGGCAAAATTTTTTGTGTTGTTTTCAACTACATAAACCAAAAAGTTAATTTCAAAATTATGGGATTTAAAATTCTTTGGGGATGTTTTATTTGGCAACCATTCTACAAAAACAAACTTGGTATGCACTTATATAATTCTTAGAAATTATGTTTCTCATTTCCATCAACTTTTGCATACATGTAGTGTTTCAATAGATTACCTACAGTCACTGAATCATTTTACGCATCTGAAAGAAGCTTGTACCAAGGCAGAGGAGCAGTAACTCATGAATCCATTACTGTAATTTAAATCATTATTAACACATTTCATATGCCACTTTGGACGTTTAGGGAATCCTTAAAAAAATGTGGGCTATATATTAAGAATTATTCAACCAGTTTTCACCAAACCAAAGCATACAGATTATCTACAATTAAGGACTTATATAAAATTCAATGAGTCAAAAATTTATTTGAAAAATTTTACTGTACTATATGTTTTGTGTTACATAACATACCTTTGTCATTGTTTGAAACAATTTCAGCCAGATGTGGCATATAGTTGACACACAGAATATTTAGTGATGGGTTAAGTCTCGAAAAATCGAGTTGAGTCAACTCATCGCTCTAGATGAGTTTTTTTTACAGCAGACCTTGAGCTAACTGAACGTGCAAATTAAGTGACGTTGCTTTTAAGTTATAAACAACACATATCTCTTGTGAATCAATAGTTTTACTTTCCCAAACCGCTAAAGTTGTGCCGCAATGAAAGCAATAACTTGGCTGCATGCCTTGACACTTGGTTGACGTTTGTGATGTTCAGCTGTGATGAAATCCTGTGGGCGTTACATGCATGACTTGAGCCATTTTGCTTCCCAGCAAAGAGCTTCCTCTTTGGAGCCATGCTCTGTGACATCAGTAACTTGTCAAAGTTGACAGGTACAGGTCAGCATCTTGCGACTGACATTACCATTTCTACCGTAGTCATTCACTCGTCGGCGAGAGGGAAGAAGTAGCACTGTGAATCACTTACCCAGGCAAAGAATTATTCTTATTGGTGCAAACAAGTCCCAAACTTTTTTCTTGGTAAACTGTGACTATGTGAGGGGGAGGAAGTTAGGGGGCGGGCATTATACTAATGTAAATAGGTACACATTTACGTTTATGGTGTATACTCAATTTTATTTCAAAAATTTTTAACCGAACCCGACTTGACTCAACTAGACTTTCATACAACTTTATTCGACTCTGCTTGACTTGAAGCTGTAAAAACGAAACTTGCCCATCACTAAGAAGATTCACTTAAAAAAAAAATGGGTTTCTTCTTTTGCCATTTAGGGATACGGTGCTGAGTAAATAATTAAAGTAATAACTAACAATTTGTAGCTTTACCATTTTTCAATGTCCATTGGCATAGCCAGGTTCTTTAAGGGATGGAGGTATTAATTAAATAAAAGCGCTAATAATAAGTCAACTCCCGATTTTCTAGGGTAATTACTAGCTAAGGCTTCACGTATAACCATTTTTACGGTTAAAGCGACGAGGGGGGAAAATGTTTACTTTAGGCCTAAATACTGTACATGTAGGTTATATAAACAAATAATATAGTCATACAAGAATTCAATTTTTTGACAGCCAGTGTGGGGCAACATCATAAATGATATTAACATCATCACATACACAAAATTCTGTATGAGCTGATGCGTGAACGATTGTAATAAAATTTCACGTTGGCTATTTTGACAGCCTACATTAGCACACAGACATCAGAGAAATTTGCGGGCAGGAAGATCGTAGATAAAATCTCTATGTATTTTATTTTATATTGTTACAAAACAGCTGTTATTAGTGTAACAAATTAAACTTCGTTCTAGAATAATGTGTAGGCGTTTAAACAAAATGAAACACCGTATGCGATAGTTTAGCTTCGTTTATGTCTTCGTCACGTGCATGCTTCATATTAATTTAAGAGGCTGGACATCTATCGCAAAGTATTTTTTAAATATTTCTACATTAATTTGATGTAATATATTTCAAACCCGAGTTGTTTTGAGCCTACACGAGATGAAAAATTCACTTTTAAAAGGACGTGCTATACACACTTATACAACACAGCAGCAAAATAGGCGACCGTGCTGCCATCTGTCGGTCAGTGCGCACGACTTACTTTGGAAATCACGCCCCCATGAAATTACACCTTTTAATGTGTAAAGTGCAAATATGCAAACAAATTCTCAGAGTTTTTAATTTTCCGCGAGCTCTATAAATATTTTAACGTAACGTATTTCTGTGTGAAGCGATTCTGCTTGCTAGTAATTTGGATTCACCCTGCAATCGCCGAGCTTTTCTAAAGCCGGCTCACCATTTTTTATTTTTTTTATGTTGACTCCCCTTCCACTTCAGCAACAAAACAAAAATAAATGTTAGTTATTTATTAAAACAACGCGTGACGTGTTGTTTGCGTAGAAGTCATTCTTGCGGCAAATAATATTTAAGTTAATGTGATATTTTGTCTTCCAGTAGTACTCGGTGCCACGGTTAATTTATAAATAGCTTCTGCATTTGAATGACTGTAAACTACAAGATCTCGCCTTTTTGATGAGCAGATGCGAGTTTTAATTGTGAAATGCTTTATTAATATGAATGAAAATGTAAAATCTGACAATTTCCGTGAATTCCTAATACTTCCTAGTTTCACACATTCACTGTTAAAAACTTGTGTAAATATAGTACCTGAACACTTTTAATATTAAAATTAATCAGTACCACATCACTCGACTGCAGCCAGGTATGGTCCATATGGTATAAGAAGGCCACTTTCTGACAGTCAGTGAGTGGCAACTTAATGTTTACGAAACAAACAAAGTGCCATTTACAAAATCCTGTATCAGCTGATGCACGAACGAACAAAAGTTAAAATTACGTTGGCTATTCTGAGTGCACTGCCAATGCACATCACAAAAGCAGAAAATACGTGGGTAAGAAAAAGTTCTTACATTTATTAATGCATTTTATTTTACAAGGACACAAAACAATGGTTGTTAGTGTTAAAAACTAAACTTCGTGATAATGTAGTTATGTATAGGTGTTCAAAATGAAATGTACAATAGAACGATACGACGCGGAAAAGTTTTCTGAAGTTGTGCTAACTTCAGAAAGTTTTTTCACGTCGTATCATCCCTCTCCAACCTCGCTTTCAACACGTCCATGATATTAATTCCAAAAGTATATAGAAATATTGCATAATATTGTTGAATTATTTTTCTATTAATTTGACGAAACGACACGAATTTTAAATATATTTCCAGCCCGTAATCTAAGAACAATCAACTTAAAATAATATGCTATCTGTTATCCAAAAACAGCGGCTCAAACTTTGCCGTGACGCACTGTGCGCGCGATCTCTCGGATATTATGCGAGGTATTACCAGCCAGAAATGAACCTCTTTTTTGCGCGATATATAACGAATTTACAAACAAATGCCAATAGTTATATTTTTCCACGAGCTCTGCATAATTTTTAAAGTAACATATATTTCATGTAAAATGATTTGGAGTAAAAGTCATTTATATTCGGCCGGTAATCGTTCGTCTACGTAAATTATACGCCATATTGTTCTCATGAAACCCATCTCCTTGTTTGTAGAAAGTGAGACGCGTGAATAGTTTTTAAGCAATTCTAATGTTATTCCACGTCACATATTTCCAACTCGAATATATTAGCTATAACGCCCAAAGTGTGATAATAGATACAACAGACCGTCTCGCAAATGTTAACCCAAATTCACTATCTCGGACAAATTAAAAAAGAGTTAGCAAATATTTAATTATTTGCAACATTTTATATTTTTACTTGTATAACCTACTTATTTTTTTAGACAGATGTCAGTCTTAAAGTATCTTAAAATTTGTTTAGCATAACAGTACAATGGCAAGTGGATTAGCTGACAGCGTGTTGATAAAAAATACAGCCACGACTTGACGGACCAGCTGATGGCGGAAGGATACATAGTCACATGTAGTCAGACGTAAACAGTGGCGCTACTTTCGCAGACCTGTCAGAAAACGGCCTTCTTATACAGTATGGACTATAATTAACAGCGTGCGCACGGCACGAGCTTGCTGCAGCTGTTCATTATTTGACTTTGAACTGGTAGCTCCACGGTTAGGCCGCAACCTGATTAATCCGCCCTCGGTAAATTGGGAGTTGACTTACACTTAATATCTTAACAATAATGGCTATAACTTGCTATTTACAACTAATACTTAACCATCCATTACCTCACAGAATTTCACACAGTCAAACGCTTAAACCCAGTTGTTATACAAGTCTTCTAATACCTACAAAATGACTATTAAAATTATATAGTTTATATTTTCTGACAATTCCAGTACTTACAATCAAGTTTGGATCACTCGTCCGGCGTGACCGGAGAACCTACCCCATCCCTTAACCTAAAGAGGAGGGACTAAGTGGGCTGATAAGAATGCAGCTACAGCTCCTATATCCAATCAGTTGTCAAGCAATTCATCCCAGTCAGCCTTCAACTACTCCTCCCCTCGGGAACTGGCACAAGCCACCCTCAGACTGCATAGGTCCTCACCTCCCAGTCACCCCTAGTAACTTATTCGAGCCACCCCGCAAGACCTCTGAAGAGCCGCACCCCATCGTTGTCCACCTACGTCTGCGTTTACCAGTGGGCGTGGGAATTGCCATTGCCGACCGTCGACGACCACTGCTGCAGCCAGGATGAAGTTGACCTAAGGACCAATGAGTCCGAGCATGACCCTGACTACCGGCACACCACCAGTTGTCCTAGGACGGGGCCCTGAACGTCGCCCCCAGCTGTTCGTCAGTCAATCCTGGGTACAGTCAACTCCAGGAAGCCAGCATCAACCAATGCCTTAGCTATCCGGAGGGCTCTCACTTGTACTGATAACTACCTACCTTGTCGACGGCCTACCCGTCCGATCAGGGCTGACAAATGCCAAATATAATTGTGTCTAAGCTCAACCTCAGTAAAGTCAACAGCCAGAGTGTTACTGACCTGACACACTAAGGACCCTTCAGTACAGATGACGCATTCCTGCACACTAACCATCATGCATAAACATAACTAATACTGCAGTCTATTTTGTGTTAGCATATATTTGGGGCTTTTTCAGAACATTTAATCATTTTTTAACAATATGGCCAGTGCTGCACATCATCTCAGTGTGTTTGTTTCAGGGGGCTGGACATTCCTCATGTTGACGTTGTGATCAACTTTGACATTCCGACCCACAGCAAGGACTACATTCACAGGGTGGGCAGGACTGCACGAGCGGGTCGCTCCGGCAAAGCCATGACCTTCGTAACGCAGGTGAACATCTGCTATTGTACAAGTGTCTCTACCTCTTGTCTCCTTAATAATGTAGCTACTCACGGGAATTGGGGGTAATATGTTGTCCACCATTGTTTATGTCTTTCAAGATGCCTGCATGTTAAAGAAAATATTTTTGAAGTATAATGGAACTTTGTCATAATGAGTGTTGACAATGGTGATAAAATCTGTTGTTATAGTAGATTATTGTTAAAACTGATATTGTCATTAAGTAGTATTCCACAGATTCCTTTAATAGGTAATGTTGCTAGGTGATTGGGAGCTGGCAAACTAAATGTAAACAAGTTGCATGCTGGCAGTTTGCATACATTGTAACTGCCTCTGATTTTATATATAGATGGATTGGTGGGTGGATGTATGTATGCATGTATGGATGTATGAATGGATGCATGCATGCATGTATGTATGTATGTATAGTACGTACGTATGGCCTGGAGGGCTAGAGCACGTTTGCATCTGCTAGGTTTTTTTCTCTGTCAGGTCAGACACACAGGCTCGGGGGCAGACCCTAGTGAGGCAGAGTCTGCAGGATCTGGCACTTGGTCGTGACTGTTCTGTTGAATAGGGTAGGGCGGGTAGGTCACCTACAAGGTACGTAGTCTAGCTGGGCTAGATTAGGCAGACTGCTGGTTGGCGTCGGCGGGGCCACTGGCGTACCTCTGACATGCCTTACTAGCATGGACTGAGCATTCGTTGGTGAAGGTCCTTGGTTCGGTCTCTTGATCAGGCTGGTTGACGATAACTGCGTCTGGCGGTGGTGTTATGGGGTCGTCGGCAGGTTTGACGCTCAGCACTAGGGGTAGGCCAAGACGTAGGTACTGGATAATGGGATGAGCAGCTCCGAGGGTTCTCACCAAGGGACCAAACAAATTAAGGGGAAGGATGGTTAGGTGAGGCTTCAACAGTTGACGGGCGGCTTGAGCTCATTCCCAGGGGTTTAAGCAGCTGAAGGCTGGAGAAGGTTTGTTAAGCAGTGACTATTTCTCTGTGAGGACAGCAGCTGCCCTTCTGTTGCTTCACTTACTTCCCTTTCTGTGGGTGAACGGCATTTACAGGGAAAAGGTGCTACCAGTTCACGGCCACACTGAGGTGGCAGGCAACGACAACCCTATCTAAGTGTTAAAAAGAAGGGTAGATCCCTCCGTGTCAGACCTGGCACTCCTTCCAGCAGATCTCTACGTGGCGGATGGAGTGGGTTAATGGACAAGGGTTATCTAGCCTCTTCGTCGTGTGTTTTGCTAGTGGTTGGGGCTCTATCTTACGTGTGCACCAGTTACCTTTGTGTACCTGGTCCACAGTATGTGTGGTCATCGAATCTGTTGTGTTTTGGGTGACGTACGTCAAGTCCTTGTTAGGAGACATGCCGCAGTCCTACTCTAGAGTCGGAAATCTGCTTACACACCGTGGTTCCCTGCCGCTCCTTTGTGGGGTGACACTTACCCGGGAGGACTACGAATAGTTCACTCAAGAAGGAACAGCTGGCGGTTAGACTGAGACGTTTTTGATTCTGTTCAGAATATAACACTGACACGTACTGTCCTCCTTTGAATCAATACACTGATTAACTTACAGAAGTAGAAATAAACACAAAAGACAGGTGACTGGGCCTGTTGCCTTGAAGGAAGAGCTAGATTAACAAATTAGGTAGCTGTTAGAACAACTTGGACCCAAACTGAAACTAAGTTGTCCTGAAGGGTCTTAAGGGGAGTGAGGTGGTGTGAGTTGAAGGGGAGTGTCAAGGGGGTGAATCGACAACTCTTCGGGACTGCAGCGCCTGCTTGAAGAAGACCAGCATTGGTCACTGTGATCACTTGGGTGATTCCTCGCGAGGAGGAAGAGAGCAGAGAGCCGACAAGCCTTAGCACAACTGGTGCTAAGGCGAGCTGCTGTAATGCAAGGCTTTTTATACTTTATACACCTGGCCAGGAGTGTCTGGGGTCCCCCATCGGCTGTCAGTCGACTCCGGCTGCATTCTCTGGGGGAAGGCTGGAAATGGGGTAGTTTCCTCGTTTGCGAGCGGTATGTGCCACTCGCTTAGAGGCAACTCACTTGTGTTGCTGACTAGTCTCCCTTCTCACTGGAATCTGTTAGGCGGGGGCGATTTGTATTACTATCATTTTTGAAGTGTGTTCCATTCTCCAGGCATCTGCCGTCTAAAGAGGCAGATTGCTGGCCTGGGTGGCGGCCCGTCGCAGTTTGTATCTCTTCTGGGGCACGTGACGTACATGTGATGATACCGATTTGAAGAAAAAAGAATAGTGTAACTACACATCACGCGGTTTTTATGTATATACATATACGCACACACACACACACCACGTTTACGTACATTCCGCTTGTAAAAATTGCAGATCCCAATTGTCTTTCTGCATTAAAATTTAGTGCTCCATTTTGTGTTTTAAGCTGCCAAAATTCTGTACTCAGCATTGTATTACAGAAGTACTGTAATTACTGCATTTGGTCTGTCTCAAATAAGTTGGTGAGATTTTGACAGTCAGTGAGTGACATCTTGACGTATACGTAACAAACAACATGCCATTTACAAAATCTTGTATCAGCTGATGCATGAACGAATGAAAATTAATATTACGTTGGCTATTCTGACTGCACTGCCGATGCACATCAAACAAGCAGAAAATATGGGGATAAGAAAGAGTTCCTGGATGAATTAATACTATTTATTTTACGTGTTCACAAACCAGCTGTTATTACTGTTACAAACTAAACTTTGTGCTAAAAGTACTAATTTATATGTGCTCAAAATGAAACTGACATTAAAACAATCTGTATTCAAATGAAATGCAGCTTCAAACATTGGGATTTGTTTTTATTTTATACCCTCAATCTCCACACCTTCCATTCCATAAGCCTACAAAAATATCAAAGGGTATAGTTGAATAATTTTTTCAAATAATTTAATGAAATATATTTCAAACTCTTGTCTTTTTGAGCCAATAAAAGGAGAAAAGTGAACTTTTACAAAGACAGATTCAAGAGGCAGGTCAAAGTGCTGCTACCTATTGAAGGTAGTCCACAACAAGCGCGAACACACCCTTCCACGCTATCTGTCATCCAGATCCCGAACTACAACCAGTTCTCCTGCAAACCCAAATTGTTGTTGTTTTTGTGTTGTTACTATTCTGTATTAATAAAATGAAGAAAATGGGATGTGTGTGAGTACTTTTGAAGAATTCTCACTTTATTCCACGCCACATATTTCTAACTCAAGCTGTTTTAGTATCAGTAATAGCAGAATAACTGCTTTGCAAAAGTCGTTGGTAAGTTGTTTGTTGGTGAATGAAAAGTGCGTTGTCAAGCAAGTTTCCCATATTACTTTTATTTCCAGTCTTAACATATTAGCTAGCTGTAACATCCAAAGTGTGATAAGAACTACAATAACCGTCTCGCAAATGTTAACCCAAATTTGTTGTTGGTAGTAAATAAAAAAAATTGGTGACAAATATTTAATTTTTGCAAGGTTTTCTGTTTTTACTTTTTAAACCTACAAATTTTTTAGACAGATGTGTGTCTATAAATACATTAAAATTTGTTTAGCATTGCAATGGAAAGTGGATTAGCTGACAGCGTGTTAATAAAATTAAAATACAGCTGCCACGTGACGCACCAGCTGATGGCGAAAGGATACATAAACAAAAAGTAAACATTGGCACTACTTTGGTCGAACTGTCAAAATCTCGCCAACTTATATGAGACAGGCCATATTACAATGCTGAGTACAGAATTTTGTCATCTTAAGACACAAAATGGAAAAAAAAAATTTAATGTATGAAGACAATTTGTATCAGCAATTGTTACACATGAAATGTGCATAACCTTGGAAAGTAGGTGTCATGTGTACAGTAGTCCCACGCCAACTGCAGAGGTTGGGTTTTCTAAAAAACAGTGTGGTTGAAAAATACAGTTTCTTATGGGAAAGAAAATAGTGATTTGCAGTTGGCCATGTATCATAATTTTGCTGTTAACCTCTCAACCTGTTAAAATTAGTGATATGGTCACTGTTTACTAAGACTTGGCTGGCATGTTTTGAATGATATTTCAGGTTCTTCTACACTAAACTGATGTTCAGAAAAATTAATTACAGTAGAACCCTGTTAGGAAGTTTCCCACTTAAAAAGTTTTGTGCTTAATAAATTATTTAATTTTACACTTTTTCCGCACACAGATCTAAAATTTAACCCTTTTAATAAGTTTTCCTGATTAATAAACATGATTTTTTTCAGTCCCTTCAGTAGTATCTTAACAGGGTTTTACTGTAGCTCATTATCAGTTTGATGCTAATAATTAGGCCCTAGAAATTTTTGCAAACTGCAAAATAATGCTAAATATTTAGAAATTACGTTTATTTCCGAAATTCTGTAATAATTATTGTATTTACGAAACAGCGACAAAATAGCTCATTAAAATGTTTCCAAAACAACAATAGCTAATAGACAGAACGGCAATTCACATCAACAAATAACGGAGTTGAGCTCCGGAAGTAGGAAACTATGCTGAGCATCTTTTACCATGAAAACTCATTCAATCAGTTACTTTTGTCATTTTGAATGTATGGTTTCTTTCATTTGTTTCAAATATGCTCTGATAACATGAACACGTCACACGACCTAAAGGATTCTTAGCGTGTTCTGTCAGAAAACACGTGGGACGTTGACTTACTGTGATCTGACTGTATATGCTCACTGTTGGCTTTAGTCAACCCAGTATACAAGGTCGGCAATGTATGTAGTTGTCAGTTTTAGCTAGAACCCTTCGGGCAGCTAAGGTGTTGGCCGGTGCTGGCTTACTGGTGCAGGTCATACCCAAGGCTGACTGACGAGGAGTAACTGGAGTTGACATTTGCATGACTGCGTCTATCAAAAAATGTGTAGAATCTGTTTTGACAACACTGATGTATATAATATAAAACCATGTATCATCACAAGGAAATTTTAATATTTTTGGTTGTCAATTATGCAGCTATGTTAACAAAATAATAATGGTAAAAGAAATAAGTTATAGCCTAACTAAGAAACACTTATGTGCCGAAATGTGTTCTAACGATAAAGTAATAACGAACTAATGTTTAATATCATTAAGACCGTCATAAATTACGTTACAAAGTAAACGTGGCTTTAACGGATTATAATATATGCACCTTTTTTAAGAGACTTTCTTCTTGCACGTATGCATGTGTTTTTTATTTGTATTGTCTGCAATATGTTGAATGTAGCTATTTGAATACAATTATGGCTACACAAAAAAAACTCTTGGATTTCCATTTGCAGACAGTTTTGTAAAGGATCTGATGAATAGGAAAAAAAAACCTTTTGAGTAAATCGATTAGTATTTTACATAGTTGAAGTTTATGAGTGCATAATACTTACACAAGAATATGCGACTGAAATATAACAAAAATGGAAAAAATAAACATTGTTACCGTATTTTATAGTTTGGACTTTTCTAATAAATATCACAAAACCAAATTTTTCTACTTTTTTTTAACAATTATAAAATTTTTACATGAATAAAATTACCTATTTTATCCTATTGAGTTTGAAACTAAAAAATAAACACCTCTATTTGGTTTTTACTGTTGAAATTGGCCTATCAGTCATTACATTTTAATAATAAAAAATTAATTTTAAAAACTATAATTTGACGGTGATGAAAAAAGTAAAAGGCAACTGTCATTACACAACCGACATCAGCCTGTATGTTACACATTTAACTGTATTGAAGAGCCTTACTGATTATTTATTACAACCGTTGCACACTCGCTGAATCTCTGAGGTTTTTCAGTGAAAGCATGTTTATACGTCATCAATAACTATAAGAAACTTGTGTACGTGGTACGCAAAAATGAATTATTTTATTAGATACTGCTCACCAATCTCTTTTGTAGGAATAGTTCAGTCTGTGCAGTATTTGTACGCAGCATGTGAACAGACGTGTAAGAAATCAGCTACTGTTTTGCTGTTAAATTCATACAACAAAAATATAGACTGCGTAATATTTATGTCATAACCAAGAATTATATTTTCCAAAATCAGTGCTGTATACTTGACGAACTTTTATAAATAGTGTTGTGTGTGTCTGCAGTGCATCGACACCCAACTCCGAATCAATCATTGACTGTTCATTCGGCATAGTTATATTCGCTCCAATTAACTATATATTGGTTTTGAAATTCTATTAATCTGTAACATCACTCGTTATCTAAGAATACAGGGTTCAGATAGCTATATAAAAATTTTTGTGCAAGGATGAAGTTGTAAAGTACTTCTACATACATACTCATACATTTAGAACATTAAAAATTGATTTTTGTTTGGAAAAAAATTTGCTATGCTTTGAACTTTTGGAATTGTCTTTTAGGAATGAAAATGCTATTTTAGGCACAAATATTATTATCATCCTACCCAAAATAAAATTTGTATAGAAATTTAGTACTGCAATTCCTTCTGAGGAAAGCTGAAGGTCTGTATAGAGTTGTTGTTGTCAGTCAGCATTTCATTTCCGAGAACTGCTAGGCTCCTCGCCGCCATGTCATGGCTTGCAGGCAACTATGCACCCCCACCCCAACCTGCACACACTCAGCCACCACCTCCTCCCCTGCCCCGCAGGTGAATGCTTACACCCAAGGTCTTCACTAAGTTCGGTCAGTGGCCACAGAGCGAGGAGGGCACCTCTTTTCACTAGCTTTTTGCTAAAAACCTGTTTTTCAGTTCNCTATGCTTTGAACTTTTGGAATTGTCTTTTAGGAATGAAAATGCTATTTTAGGCACAAATATTATTATCATCCTACCCAAAATAAAATTTGTATAGAAATTTAGTACTGCAATTCCTTCTGAGGAAAGCTGAAGGTCTGTATAGAGTTGTTGTTGTCAGTCAGCATTTCATTTCCGAGAACTGCTAGGCTCCTCGCCACGTCATGGCTTGCAGGCAACTATGCACCCCCACCCCAACCTGCACACACTCAGCCACCACCTCCTCCTCTCCCCGAGAATGCTTACACCCAAGGTCTTCACTAAGTTCCGTCAGTGGCCACAGAGTGAGGAGGGCACCTCTTTTCACTAGCTTTTTGCTAAAAACCTGTTTTTCAGTTAAATTTCCACCAGCTATTATTTTCAACTAGATACTCAAGTCAGTAATTGAATCTGTGTGTTTTCCCTCTTGATTTGACATATTTAGTTTCTTTGTGCTCCATTTTGTTTGTCTGTAGTAGTAACTTCAAATGCGCGTCTAAATTTTCAGTTTCAAGGGGTACAGAAAGAAACTGTTTTCGGAGGGGTACAAACGAAAAACAAAAAAATAAGGCATGTTAAAGCATAGAATACAATCAAGTTAGTTTAAAAAAGGGAAGTTTCACACGTGAAATTATCCTCCGATCATGGAGCAACTGAAAACAAATGGACAATAAAAACTTAATTATTCCTTAACAATGTATTTAAAAAACAAATCCCTAACTCGTAAGAACTCAGTTATGATCTTATAGTGTACTAAAGTAAGATTGAGAAAGAAAATACACAATAATTAGCAAATTTACTAACGATACTACCCCCTTAAGCAGTTTAGAAATGTCTTCACAAAGTACAAGACTAATCACACAAAATTTTCTGCAAAATTTTCTTGTCAGATTACCTTTCATCCTTAATTGTTATTGTTTGCATGGAAATATGTTCTGATCAAATTTAATGAATAAAAAGTTATATTTAGGTTAGATTGAAATTGTTACAGAAACAGCATATCCATGTCATAATAATAACACGTGCATGTTGTGCTATAAAAATTTATTTGACAAAATGAAACTATTTTCATGATGGAATGGCAACATTTTAATAACAAAATCAGCTAATTTTATTTACCAAAAATGTGGGGCACTACTAATAACAAATATCAGGAAATGTGCTGATTATCTCAATAACCAGTATTGGTTAACGGACATTGGGCCATCACTAGGGTTCCACATTTATGGTAAATAAAATGAGCTGATTTCATCATTAAAATGTGGATATTTTGTCATACAAATATTTTCATTTCACCAAATAAATTTTACAGCAAAAAATGTATGTGTTAATATGTATTAGGATACAAATATTCTGTTTTTGTAACAATTTAACCTAAATGAAACTTTTTATTCATTCGTTTTAATCAGTACAGTAAAACCCTAGTTAAGAAGTTCCCACTTAAGTAGTTTTCGTGCTTAATTAGTTGAATAATTTTGCACTTTGTCTATACGCACATTTGAAATTTGGCCCTTTTAATATATTTTCCTGGTTAATAAGAATTTTTTTCAGTTCCTACAGAAAGTCTTAACAGAGTTGTTTTACTGTATTTCCATGAAAATATTTAACAATATGGATGAAAGGTAATCTGACGAGAGTACACATGGTCATGAAATGCACATTGTCACAGTCATAGTCAATTTTGTGTGATCAGTATTGTACTTCGTCAAGACATTTAAAACTTCTTAAGAACCTGACTAGCATTTGATTTTTTTAAGAATTTTGCGCCATCCACAAACAGTTTTTGTTCATGTGTAGGTAACACAATTTTAATTAGAAAAAACACACTGTCCCTTCTAATCTGTCATTACATCCTCCAGAATAATCTTGACTCTCAACAGGTGGTATTTCAATTTTTGTTCCTATGCTTAGTGTATTTTGGGTACGCAACTCCCTTAGTGATTTTGCACAAGGCTGTTGTTACCTTTTATTGGTAAAATATAGAACCTATGAGGAAATGGAAAATAATAAAACTGAGGTAAAATTGAAATAACAGCAAACACTGGTAAAATTCCTGTTCACTGTTAAATATTACTCCAACACAAATTCACAACCTAACCACAAAAAAAACAGGTAGGCCTAAAGATGTTTTTATAGATAAAATTAAAATTCTCCTTACATGGTATAAATGTGTTTACAAAGTTTCTAATTATTGAGCTGTTGTTTTTTCTAGAGGGAAGTGGCAAAAACTACAGCTGGAATCTCTGCTCCCTTCGCTCAGTCAATAAAAGTTTATTTTAATCTAAATTTAAGCATATTTTTAATTTGGATGCTTTTGACAGTACATTTTGCAAAAAAAAAAACCTTCAGTCAAAATCATTATAATATTAGTGATGGGTTCAGTCTCAAAAATTTGAGTCGAGTCAAACTAACAAATATTGACTCATCATTTGAGTCGAGTTTTTTCCCATCTGGCATCGAGCTACTGAATGTGCAAGTCGAGTTACAATGTTTTTTTACTTTATAATCAAACAAATATTCACACCTAACAATTACTTTTCGTGTCTCGCAAATCAATGATTTTAGTTGCTGAACTGCTAAAGTTGCATCATAATGATAACAACTCTCCAACATGCATTAACACTCAAATGTTGTTTGTGATGTTCGGCAGCGATAAAATCAGGTGATACATAATACATTGCTTCCTTTTGCCGACGACCGAGTTGCGGCGCCGCTTCATCGGACAGCATGCTGACAGACCAGCCTAAAAGATATCCTCCCACTCCACTTCCATATCTGTTATTTTATTTTTCTTCTTCTATCTGCATCAAGTGACTGACATGATTGTTCCTTTTCTAACATTCATAGTCATTCACTCATCGGCGGGAGAGAAAAGACAGTTTTATAAATCACTTATTCAAGCAAAGGATTATTTTGATTGATAGAAACTAGCCCCACCCTTTTTTCTTGGTAAACCGTGAGTATAAGAGGGGGAAGAAGTTATAGTCCTTAAATGGTTACTCCCAACTTTTCTGAAACCCTGCTAATTTTATACTTCCAGGACATTCCTCTGCCTCTTGCAAACATACTGTACATGTAGGTTATGTAAATTAATAAAATAGTCATATAAGACAGTCATTGTGTGGCAACCTCTTAAATGATATTAACATCATCACATACACAAAATCCTTTATCAGCTGTTGCGTGAATGATTGCAAGAAAATTTAGCTTTGGCTATTTTCACAGCCTACATTTGAACAACAGTCATTGGAGATATATGCGGGCAGGAAGGAGATCCTAAACAAAATGTCTATGTATTTTATTTTGTATCGTTATAAAATAGCTGTTATTTGTATAACGAATTAAACTTTGTTCTAGAATAATGTGTAGGTGTTTAAACAAAATGGAACACCGTATGTGATAGTTTAGCTTCGTTTGTCTCTTCTTCATAGGCCGTAGCTAGTGCTTCCTGATAACGTCGCCACATGCATGCTTCATATTGAAGAGGCCGCACATCTATCGCAAAGTATTTTTCAAATATTTCTACATTAATTTTACATAATATATTTTAAACCCAAGTTGTTTTGAGCCCACACAAGATGAAAAATTTACTTTTAAAAGGATGTGATACATATATTTTTTGATGCAGCAGCGAAATGGGCGACCGTGCTGCCATCTGTTGGTCAGTCGTGACCATGCATCCACATGGAAAATGTGTTCAACCCGTGTTTGTGTGTGTATGTGTCTATCCATGAGTACTGCTTTATAAAGTGTGTGCGTATATTGTTAATATAGCTGCTGTGAACAGTTCTGTGTTAGTGTGGAATGTAAGAGATGTGTTGTTGTGTGCAGTATGACGTCGAGTTGTACCAGCGAATAGAACACCTGATTGGCAAACAGCTGCCGCTCTACAAGACTGAAGAGCAGGAGGTGATGGTGCTCCAGGAGCGTGTCGCGGAGGCCCAGCGCGCCGCCAAGATGGTCAGTTCCTCTTTGCCTTAATCCCAGTGTGCTATCCTCTAGAGTTGTGCAAATATAACTTTTTGTTTCACAATATGAAAATGAAAAATATGTGTTTGAAATTTGCAGAACTGAAAATTTATGGAAAAACTATTATATTAGGGCTTAGCCCTATCTAACATTTAATGGAAATGTAAACATTTTATCAAGATTTTCATTGTGTATTGTCAAACACATACTGACATAAAATAGGGATGTCACACTAGATACCCTCGATTCTTGAAGAATCGTATAAACAAGTTTCGAAAGTCCAAGAAGCAACAAAAACCAATTACTACAAATACATAATCTATCACCTCTCAAAAAATGGTTTAAAATTACATTATTTATACCAGTAAATGATAGGGGTGTGCGAAACTTCACATTTTCGAAGTTGGATCAAAGAATTTTGTATCTTCGACTTCATCTTTAAATAAATAAATCTTAGAGTCAAAAGTCAAAGATTTTCACCAAATGTTTTTTCCACCAAAACTAGTTTCAAAACCAGCAGCCAGTATCATTAATAGGGGTGTGCGAATATTCAAAAATTTGAATAGTTGCAAATAGTAATTTATGAATTATTCGCATTCGAACTTCGAATATCTTATGCAAAAATTGCCAGTTATAGTGGTTGTAGAGCTGTGCTGGCCTTTTGAAAGTTTTCCCGGAAGGAAGCACCCTGGGAAAGGAAAACCTCAATGGAAAAGAGGCTCAACTTACACTGTTTTTCGAACAAAGTTTGTAGTTTTTATCCCAAGCTCCACCCTGCTGAGATAATCTACCAGCTTGACATTGAGGAGGGTGGGTCGTAAAGCAAGGGGAGGGAGAGAATGGTTTTTACAGCATTGCACTTTCTTTTGTTTCTGTACAAATGAGTTGAATACACTTTAAAACTAGAAATTAATATATATTTTTTTTTTTAATCCTTAGACTTCGATTTTTCTTCGAAATTCCTTTGCATGATGCAAGTTTTGCTTCAACTTCGAGTCACATTTAAAAAAAGACCTTCACACATGCCTAGTAAAAGAATCACTCTTGGAAAATTATTTTGTGCTTGAAAATATGAGTTACGGAAATAATCTGAAAATAAAACTATACTGGCCGTGTTCAAATTTACCATTTAGTATATTAGTATTTAGTAGTTTCAGTTTGGTCGTGATTTGGTAGTTTTGTTTTTAGTAAGTTTCGTTACATTCAAAAAACTAAGGGTGTGCAGGCCCCTGATCTTCGGGAAACATTTAGGGAATTCATAATGATTTTCTCGTCGGGCGGACAATAATTTTTCCCATATATTTTTGGGAAAAATTTATGTTCGCGTCTGTAGTTGGTGTTCCAACTAAAATACAACTCGGGTTTCGTGCGAGAAGCTTTGTATTGACTCTTTACGTAAGCGATTATGATTTGATGAATCAAATATTGTTGAGAAAGTTTCGATTCTTCCGCTTATTCACAAATTTCAAAGATCGTTTCATAAGCTAAAAAAAATTTTGTACGTCATATATTATGTAACATTAACACTACGTATTTATTGTGAATATTAATTAAAACTGGTAGCAATATTGCACTATTAGGAAGTTACAGTAAACTGTGCGCACTGAATTTGTCTTCTATGCGAGCGACATCTATAAGTTGCAAGTATTGATTGCTGGTTGATATGGGACGCGAGTTTCGATATACATAACCTAAACTTCCACGTAAAAATAAGCTAGTACAAGATGAGTGTTTAATTCGACTCCAAATGTTTAACTATTTTACTGAGATCTAACATGGTGTTTTTTAATATGGGTTTTGTTAAAACGATTTGTAACACGCCAGCAAATTGTCTTTGTTTTTTGTTAAGAATGTGTTTGTTTTTAAGTATGTGTTGTGCTCACTGGTCGCCGAGATGTTGACAAACTCCAAATGTAGCAAATTTTCTATGTGAAAAAATATAATTCATTTACTTAGCTACTTTTTATTTCGTAATCGATAGAGGAGTTATCTTTGTTAGCATACAGATTCAGTATGTTGCATTCACAACCTGCCCGATGATACTTGGCTGTGATTGTAGTTCCACTACGTGATTCAAAGCGTGTGTGTTTACGGACGTTAAAACTTCCACAGAAAGTTAATTTGAGTAAATTTGTGTCAATGTACACACATTTTACTACCAAAAATGCTATTCTTGCAAACTTTTTAATAATTTCATGTGTTGGTGAATATTTATCATGTCAAGTGAGGTTTGGAAATATTTTTGAATAAACTATGTGGACGAAATATGTGCATGTGTGTGTGCGCACGTGTGTGTGTGTAGCGTGCGTGCGTTTGTGTTTTTTTTGTTTTTGTTTGTGTGTGGGCACGCGCGCATGTGCACGTGTGTGTATATATATATATATATTTTTTTTTTCATATATAAATATATATGTATGTTTTCAATACTATCTCATGCCTCTTTTGAATTTTTTGGAATTTCATATGAATATGCTCCCACAGTTTGTGGGTTATATTTTTTATTATTATTATTTGTTAGTAATAGGCCTACTTGTTTAAGTAATTAAATTTCACACCCTCATATACAGTATTTAGTTCTGTAAAGTAATTGCCTGTAACTAAAAGAATCACAATTTTTGAAATCTTGAATAGAGTGGTATTGGCCTCGAAAGCGAGAATCGAAAAAATGTAGAATCGTTACATCCCTAACATATAATCAATTGAATTTGATTTAATGTATGAAATTGAACTTGCAAAGTACGATTAACAGTCGTACACTCACTCCAAAAATACGTCTAAAAATTATTTCTTTTAGCACATTAGAAATAAGTGACTTAAGTGGCCTGCATAAGAAAGAAAGAAATTCTGTGATAATGTCTTTGAAAAACTTAACAAACAAATTTATACAGTCAACATTTCAAGTTTATTTTTTTTGCAAGATCATATAGGACTGCTCCTCGTCAGGTAAAGAACCCTAAACACAGAGCAACATGTAACTTTAAGTGTGTAGAGTTCATTTTTATTGACTTAAATGTTAACATGTTATTAGAAGTATATTACACAGGTCTTGCAGGCCACACATGCCCTCTCCATGTGTGGACACCCTCCTTCTGGTAGGATATGGGGAGAGTGGCCATTTGCTGTCCCCCTCCTTCCCCGGCAGCTAGAATGCACGTGCGATCAATGCTGTTTGCCTTACACGTAGAGCTATATAGAGTCGATGAGCATTTGTTAGATGAGTGTTACAGGATTTCTAGTAAAAAAAATTTTATCACCTTAAGCTTATGGTTGACTGTAAGGAAGCATTGTGACAGTGATGGGAAATAGCATAAAACTCTTCGCTGTTCTCTCAGTTTTTAACCACTGACTAGAGTAAAATCTTGGTATAAGGTACATGAATAAACCCTCAACTTTAATACATACACTGAAGAGCCCAAAAATTGGTACACCTGCCTAATATTGTGTAGGGCCCCTGCGACCACGCGGAAGTGCCGCAAGACGACGTGGCATGGACTCGACTAATGTCTGAAGGTATGCAGGAGGCAATTCACACCATGAATCCTGCAGGGCAGTCCACAAATCCATAGGAGTGCGAGGCGATGGAGATTTATTCTGAACAGTACGTTGCAAGGCATCCCAGATATGCTCAATAATGTTCATGTCTGGTGATTTAGGTGGCCAATGGAAGTGTCTAAAGTCAGAAGAGTGTTCCTGGAGCCACTCGGTAGCAACTCTCGACGTGTGGGGTGTTGCATTGTCCTGCTGGAATTGTCCACGTCCGTCGGAATGCACAATGCACATGAATGGGCGCAGGTGATCGGACAGGATGCTCACGTATTTGTCACCTGTCAGAGTCGTATATAGACGTATCAGGGGTCCCATTTCACGCCAACTGCACACGTCCCAAACCATGACAGAGCCTCCACCAGCGTGAACAGTCCCTTGTTGACATGTAGGGTCCATAGATTCATGAGAATGTCTCCATACCCATACACGTCCATCCACCTGATACAAATGGAAACGAGATTCGTCAGACCAGGCAACGTGTTTCCAATCATCAACAGTCCAATGGCGGGTCCAGGCGAGGCGTAAAGCTTTGTCTCGTGCAGTCAACAACGGTACACGAGTGGGCCTTCGGCTCCGAAAGTTCCTATCAATGAAGGTTTGTTGAATAGTTCGCACGCTGGCACTTGTTGATGGCCCAGAATTGAAATCTGCGCCAATTTGAGAAAGGGTTGCACGTCTGTCATGTTTAATGATTGTCGTCAGTCGTCGTTTGTCCCGTTTGTTCACAATCTTTTTCCGGCCGCAGCGAAGTCGAAGATTTGATGTTTTACCAGATTCCTGATATTCACGGTACACTCGTGAAATGGTCGTACACGAAAATCCAAATTTTATTGCTACCTCGAAGATGCTATGTCCCATCTCTCGTGCGCCGACTATAACACCACTTTCAAACTCACTTAAATCTTGATAACCTCCATTATAACAGCATTAACCGATCTAGCAACTTTGTCAGATGCTTGTGGTTTTATATAGGCGCTGCCGACCGCATCGCGTTACTCTGATTGGTTCCATACCTCTGTTATTTGCATACGCATGCCTATACCAGTTTTTTTTGGCTCTCCAATGTACGTAGTAATGAAGGTACTTTATAGTGAAAGTCATGTTTTTAAACATTTAGTACATGTGTTCCATGAAATTATTACACAGTTAATCATTTCAGTAAAGAAATATTTTTTAAAAAGCAAGGATAAACCAGCACTTTTTCTAAAAATATGAAAGTGCACAAATAACATCCTGCAAACACAAATTAAATTATGTTTTGCTTACTTATTTGTGAAGTTTCCCTTAAAAAAATCACACCATTTACCCTTAAGAAAGAACTCTCAAAGAAAATGAATATTTCAGTTACAAATCCTCTTTATTTTTCTCACAAGAAGCACTTGAAAATGGACATCACACTCAGTAAAATGCACCACTCTGTATTAATAAACATTTTTGGCAACAAGGCAGTATAAAGATTATGCTTATTGGGTACCATATTTTTTTCTGAAGATGTTTTTGTATTAACTTAAATTAATATTTTGCATAAAAATAATTTTCATTTTATGTTAGAGATGTTTAAACACAGTTTTCACTGTGGGGGAAAAATGTACTTTTGATATGCAATTTGCAAATTTTTTTAATTGGTTTAAAGTTGATCAGTTTACATTTTTACGAAGGTAGCAATTTAACAGGCATTCTTGTAAGGGAGTTTACTGAACGTTGTGACAGACATGCGGTACCAAAAATCATGTTATATACTGCTTTCCATTAATACATTCACGCTTTTATGTACAAAATATTTCAAGATGGTGCTTGGTACTCCATGTCAACACCATTAATCTAGGTTGACACACTAGGATCTACAGTATTGTGAGTTGACAGTGATACTCGATTGTTTGCAGTGTATACGTTGATGCTTGACGTCTATGGTGTGCTAAGACGTCACTATCAACTATCAAACAAGGGTTCACTTATTGTCAGGCAGAAACACTGGCTTGCAAACTCACTGAGGAGGAGTTTGTGTGATAAAGTGCTTGGCCTGGATTACACCTCGGTGTAAGGTCTGGCAGGTAGACCGCCTGCAAGTTACAAAGTCGAGGCTGACGTTGACTGTCTTACATGCGGTCAATTTCAGTATTGATACAGATGTACTTTGAATGGGTCTCACCCGGACGATGGATGACTCTGGTGGCCTGTCTTGGGGCGGCTGGAGAGCTGGTGGCCCTGGTGCTGCGGCTCAGGAACGCTGGGCTGGGGTGCTCTGGAGACCTGGTAGTTGGCAGCGGTGGCTGGAAGAATATGCTGTCAACGCCCAGGCACAAGTAAGCCCCAGCGTATGCTCCCCACAATTGGGTGCTGCTCTCCTGCAATCTTCTTGAGGCATTGAAATAGGGCACTAGGTAGGACTGAGAGGTTAGGCCTCAACAGTTGTCAAGCGACTTGAGCTTGTGGGGAGGGGCTGCTGAAGGCAGAAGTAAAGGGTTACATAATAACTAGTAAGATTTGGAGGCAGTAGTTGCCTTCTTAATTGACCACTCTGAACCACTTCTATGGGTGATGGGGATGGGCGAGGTTCTAAAAGTCCATCGTACAAAGTAGGGGCAGGTGATGAGTCCTCGGGCTAAACTGTACCCAGAAGAGGTTAGGCCACTCAGAATCAGATCAGGGTTGAAGTAATCCTCAAATTGGTTCTCGGCAATGGTTCAGTGGCTTCGCGAGCCACCTGTCTATGCAAGGTATGAGGTACGACGTCAGTTGGTCCCGATTATGGGGGGTCATCCGTTTCTTCATCCCCGTCAGCTCGGGTTCTGTAAAGTCAGTTCTGTCCGTCTGTAGTACCGGCGGGGCATGGGCACATTTGTATTCGTTTCACCTTCCGGATACTGTCCAGAGCATCCTCCTTCCAGTAGACGTTCTTATTTTGTCCCATGATGGTGTAGGGGCCTTCCCATTTGTTGATGTATCCAACGCTGAATTGATCCTTAGCCATGCTCAGGGGGTAGTTGCAGAGTAGAATTGCTTCGCCTCTCTCGTAGCATCGGACCCCTGTTTCCGGCTGGGGGTACCTACTCCCAATGAATTGGTCCTGATCATCCTGGACCTTCTTGGTACAGGTTAGAGAGCCATGTCTCATGGCTTCGAGTTGGTGCATGACCGTGGGTTCCTGTTCTCCCACTGCCAGTCGCCGGGGCGGTAGAGGGTCTGTCACAGTATCAGTTGACTTTGACAGCTTCAGTATTCTGTCTTCTGAGGGCGAACAATTTGTTCGGCAGGTGGGTGTCCCAGTGATTGTGGTCTCCCCCACATTGAGTTGGAGGCTCTTCGTCAGCTCCTGATTCCTCCGTTCAGTGAAGTTGGCTTGGTGAGTGTAAGGGGATGTCATCCAGGTTTCTACACCCCATTTGTTGCATGCAGTCTGCTATTTATGGCTGGTAAACTGGGTGTCATTGCCCGTCAGGATTTCTTGTGGGTACCCCCAACTGGGAATATTTCCATCTCAAACTTTTGGATAATTACTAGGGTAAAGCACAATCTTTTACCAAGAGGGAAAATTGATCTGTGATGACCAGGAGATATCGATTTCCTCCCGTGCTCTTGAGGTAGGTCGCCATTAAAATCTGCAGCTGGGTGAGCTTAGGCTGTTCTGGGTCTTCAAGGTTTTCCCAGTGGCTTGGGTAGCAGGTATGCTTTGCTACGGTAACACTCTTCGTAGTTTGTCACGTATTGTTGTATGTCTCTGCTCATCCCATCCCACATGTATCTTTCTCCTTGGTTACCAGCCTGTGTGTGGTCATGATGATGCCGGCAGAGGTCAGCCCTCAGCTCGCTGTGAACCTATATTTTCCATTGGGCTTCAGGTTTTCCGCTTTATGATCAGACAATGTCATCTCGCAACTTAAACCTTTGAGGAGGCGTTGTACACTCGGGAGTCCTTTTTGTTCATAATAGTTTACCTTGCAGCAACTGATTTGTAATTGGAGAAGACGGATGTGCTCTTCTGGGCTTCCGGGTGGAGACGGACGGGTGATCATTATCTCCCATTCTTCGTCCTCCATGGTGCCCCCTTGAGTATCAGGTTGGCGGGATAGGATGTTGGGTATGTCATTGGTTTACCCAAAATGTTACACTTCAAATTTGAACTCTGTGAGGAACATTTTCCACCTTCCTAATTTGGTTTTTTTTTTTTTTTGACTCTCGTACACACTGGTACACACTTACTATTGATGCGGAATATGAAATGTTGTCCCTCCAAATGGTATCAGTATTTTCTTACCGTTCAGATTACCGCGAGTGACTCCTGCTCGTTTATATGGTATTTCTGTTCAGTCGAGTTAAGGCAGTTGCTGGCATAAGCGATTATTTGGGGTTGCCCGTCAGAGTCTTCTTAATACAGTATAGCGGCTAAGCTGTCTTGACATGCATCGGTCTGCAGTATGAGGGGTCTCTTCTCTTGTGGTCGGTGGAGTTGATTAATATTTTGGAAGCTCTGTTTATGGCTGTGGAAGGCTGCTCGGTGTTCGTCCCCCCACAACAAACGTGCCTCTTTCTTTAAGATGGGGTTTAAGGGAGCCATTAGCCAGGCAATGTCGGAAGCGAAGTCTCTCAACCATTTAAATGTTAAGAAAGCAATGTAGTTGTTTCTTGGTGCTTCGGGTCTACCATATTCTAGAGGTAATCAGTGTAGGTTTTGCCATAGTAGCTCTCGGAGAGCTTACAATTGAGGATGTGCAGTTTGCGCCTCTCTAGCACCCGTTGGAGGTGTCCACAGTGCTTCACCTAGGATTTCGAATAAACAATAATGTTGTCCAGATATGCGAAGAAGAACTGGCCAACCAATATATCCTGTCACGACTTCGGCGTACATCAGTCGTTGGAATGTTGCAGGTGTGTTCTTCAAGCCAAAGGGCATGATCTTAAGCTGTAGGGTTTCTCTCTCTCAGGAATGGTAAGTGCAGTGTATTTCCTACTTTCTAAGTGGACGGAAATCTGCCAATACCCCGACTGTATGTCTAGGGTACTGAATATCTTGGCTGTTCCTTATATACCAGGGCGTGTGCATTAAGTTGATGGCCGGAGGAGCAATAGAGTGCGTGATGTAAGGCTGACAGTATACCCACCGTTTGGTAGTTAGCCAGATCTCGTGTTGTATACTACAGTAGAACCCGCTTATAAGGTTCCCGTTTAAAAGGTTTTCCCGCCTATAATGCACGATTTTTCTAGTCCCAAATGTTTCTCCATAAGAACAATAACAAACATTCCCCGAAATAAGGTTTTCATTTTCCCGCGAATAATGCACATTGTGAAGGAAGCACACTGGGAAAGGAAAACTTCAATGGAAAAGATGCTCAACTTACACTGCTTTTCAGACAAAGTTGTAGTTTTTATCCCAAGCTCCACCCTGCTGAGATAATCTACCAGCTTGACATTGACGAGGGTCAGTCGGCCTGCAAAGGGGAGGAGTGAATGTTTTTACAGCCGCCTGGGGCAGGTAGGCATGTCTGGAGCTGCAGCTGTGGTTTTGCCGCCCGGAGGTTGTCGCCCCTCCCCCTCCTCTTCATGGCAGTGGCCCGTGGTGCCGTGTTCCAGGTAGATGTCCCAGCCCGCTTTCCTTGTCTTTTCTCCCCCCCCCCCCCCGCTTTGTTAGGCCTACAAGACTCATGCCTTGCACACACCAGTGGAAGGCTGTTTAATAGGAGGGTGACAGACCCTAACATAACACAAATACAGTGTGGATTTTCTGTCTCGAAAAATTAATGTTTCTGTGGCTTTCTAATTTTGACATGTGTAACAATGTCATAAATTATCACGAGCCCGGCAGGGGGGGAGGGGGGAGTCGGGCAGCTGTATGTACCACACCACAGCTGATAGTCTTTTTGGAAGAACTTCACACTTTCTTTGTTAGCAGTGAAAGTGGCTCAACTCTCTTGCTCTGAGGCCCTAATACCACCACAATCTAGCAAGTTTACTATCTAGCCTGACATTGACAAGGGTCCTTGAAGGAGGAAAGGGAAGAGGTCAAATGTTGATAGGCATCCATTGACATCACTGTGCGGTGGTGGTGCCAAAAGGGACTGGATATATGGAGTATGATAGTTTTTAAAAAGTTTGTAGGTATCCAAATGTATAATGATTACTTTCTTACAGATTTTGATATTTCAGTTTTTCAGCAGTACAAGATTAGGATATGTTTTATTCCTATGCTCAGTGTCTAGTAGGCATACATTTTTTTGGCAGTAACAGTACAAACGAGTTGAATATACTTGAAAACTGTAGCCTATTATATATATTTTTTAATCCTTCAGCTCCGATTGTTCTTCGAAATTCCTTCGCATAATGCAAGCTTCGCTTCGACTTCGCTTCACATTTAAAAAACGACCTTTGCACATGCCCAGTTAATATTTATGTAGTGAAAATTAATTCATCCTTGAAACAGTTTTAGTGAAAAATTAAAATGAGTGCCTCTAAGAAAAAACAAACATTTTCATTAGCTGAAAAGTTAATCTTAATCAAGCACGTGGACCGTAATCCGGGTAGAACACGCACAGCAATTCCTCGGAATTTGGAAATCCCAGTGACTACTCTGAATCGAATCATTGATGCAACCAGGAGACAAACTGCCACGAACAATTGTGCTTGTTTTGCATGTACAGTAATCTTTTGCTCGTATACTTATTTTATGATTTTGCAACCAGGAGATAAAATTTCTTAAAAGATTATGTATTTAAAAGAAATATTTGTTTTGTTCATTATGTAAAGTTGTGTGTTTATTACGGTGCATAATTTTATATCTTTTGGTGTCCAGATTCTTGAATTTTTGTGTTTCCCTCTTATAAGGTTTTCCTGCTTATAGTGTCACTTTCTTGTGGACCCCTGAAGAACCTTATAAGAGGGTTCCACTGTATGTGTCTGGTGCAGTGGTCCTCCTTAACCAAACACTCTGGTGTGGGTGGCTAGAATTTTTTGCAGTTGGTTGAATTCATGGTCTCCCAGGTGGTGGTTTATCGCCTCAGGTGTGAATTTCGGTGGGATCTCAGTGTCTGGATTGTGTTCCCTGTTGACTGTCAACATGTTTTTGTCCCCAATATATAGGTTGTAACGTAATTGTATGTACAAATCTGTCTGCATATTGTCTACGAAAAATTATGGCAAAAATGTATATATGACTCAAAGTCGTAAGTGCGTCCCAAGGGCGGTACACCTCCTTAAATTGAAGCAGAAAGATTAGACTGTAATTGCACATTCTAAAAAAAAGTATTTACTATTGAACTAAAAGTTTCTGGATAATGTGTGAATGGCCAAAGATTTTCTGCCAGTGTAACGCCTTTCTCCATCATCGAAGTAATTTGAAGAAGAAATAATGGAGGCAACCATGATTTTGCAGAAAAGTTTATGATTTTGATTAGAGTTGTTCCGTTACCATGTTTTCCGATACCGATACCCCGATACCAATGCCCTTCCACTTAATAAGTTTTACCAATAGTCCATACAGACGGTAATTGCATACGCCGGCTTTCAACTTTTATCAATTCTGTGTCTTTTCACTTGCTCGTTTTTTGTAATGTATTGTTCCTCTGATTTATTTACGTTTTTATGCGCATCTTATTGCAGCTCGCTATCTGGAAGATAAATACTTTACAACAGTTACCGGCTGCAATATTTATTTCCAGCAGTGAAAGTATTTAAAAAAAAAATTTAACAGCTCACAATATGTTTGTTTAAGTATAGAGCATATATTTCAGTTTGGCGTGGTTACGTTTTTCATGTCCGATGGTAATAATAATAACAGGCAACAAAAAAAAATTCCAAACATATACGCGCAAGATTAGAGAACACATTGGTGGTTACAGAATAGTTCTCAGTGCAGCCGCAAGAGGTCAACGTAAATAAGATGTCAACGTAAATATTTGAAATGGTATTGATTGTAGTTCGCAATATCGCCACCCAGAGCACAGCCAAATTAAAATTTTCCACTTGTATCCATGATATATACATCTATGAACTCCAGTCATTTATTTGTAAACATATGTAAGCGAGTCATGAGTAGCGTAATAGAAAATATGTGATGTTCGCCTTTATCCAGGTCTTTTTGTTGGTTTAAAATTCCGTAGGAAAGGCAGGGCTGATTAATATTGAAAAAAGTGCACTATATAATTTTTGTTGCTAAAGAAAGCAATAACCTGATTTCATTGTATATTACTGATACCAATGTATCTGCCCGATACCATACCCGATACAGATACATTTAAAAAAGGTTAAGCATCGGCTGATACCGATACTTGGTATCTGTATCGGAACAACTTTAATTTTGATTGTGTATTGATTTTCTCATGAGAGATTATGAATGAACACAATCAAATGAACGAAAATAGTCTCTTGTGTCCTTCCCCTAAACCCAACTGGATTCTGGAAATCCATTCATCAAGTACAAAACAACCCAATACCTTGCTTGGGTAAGTCACACATTACACTTGGGATGACGGAGACATACGTTACACTGGTCGCAGATCTTTATCGATTCCCTCATTATCCAGACGCTCATGGTTCAATTGTAAATACTGTTTGTAAAATGTGCAATTATTTTGACTTTCTGCTCCAACTTCAATGGGGTGTACAGGATGGCTACAAACCTGGAAAGCTGGGAAAATCGGGAAATGTTAGGGAATTCCTTTAACCGGGAAAATATTAAGGAAATTTAAGATGCATAATGGAATTTTATACCTATCTGAACTTTTTCCAGTTTGCATGTTACGTGTTTTGTTCTTAAAGCGAACAAAGCTAATTTCTTAGCAGGAAACAATACAACACTTAGGGTTTGGATTGGTATTGCTAGCAGCTTTTCACGGTACAATCATCCTTTCAGGTGATTGGTTTGTGGTTCATGTAATGGTGATCGTCACGTGACCCATAACCAATCACAAACGCGGTTGCTTGCCGCAGTTGCGTAACCGGCCAAAGATGGCCTCACCGACTGCCGACCTCGTAAACAATCGTAAATGTTAATGTACTCATTGAATGGTGAAATTGGTATTACGTGATAGGTGAATTTGTTTGGGATGTAAGTTAAGCGAAAATCAGTCAGAAATGTTTTTTTTATCAACGGAGAAGAGTTAATGGCCTATCTAGTTATTTGCAACAAAGAATGCATTGGTAATAGTGTGCAATCTGAAGACGCGTTGTTTCGTTGACATTTTTTTTTGTGGACGGATAATTTGACTTGAGGTGAGTAAGTTTGACCACTTTTTCACAACTTCGACAATGTTTTAATCTGGTTTTTACATTGTTTTGTAATGCATGGTCTTTAAAAAGAAATCAACTACGTACTTGCGGCACCACATCATCGTTATTACAATTTAAAACAGCATTATAAATTATTAAAGAAAAAAGCCTAACTACTATAATTTTGAAATAATCACGCAAGAAAATGCTGAAACTGACAATTCTCTGTCATTTGCATTTTCAACATATGTTTTAATAATTTTAACCAATTTTTTTCTACAGTCGTGTCCGAATCTGCTAATTTAAGAATTCAGGGTTTATGTATTGTGTTGGATGGATTGGAACGTCACTGAACAGCGCTGCATGCGCAAATTTGGAAACTGCAGGTTTGTAAAGAAATGTTTTTCCCCTATGCAAACTAATTTTTTCATAATTTTTTTTTTGTTTTTACAATTAACATTTTGTTTAAAATACTATAGTGCAATCCCATTTTTTTCGGACATTCAAATATAACATATAAATTAATTTTCTTTAATAACATGAGTATCCCTTCATTCTATCTTATGTTCACTTTTTAAGATATGGTGGACATTCAAATTTGTTTTCAGCCGGAACGCATTGTACAATACGTAAATAAATAACAGTAGAGTCGAGTAAAATTCCCATGTCATTGTGCCACTTATGCAAGTCCATATAAGGAATTATGGATAGAATTGGGAATAGCCCGAGAACTGTATTTTGTAGTGCATTATAAGTGAGTTTTGTGTGTGTATCTTTTGTATCCAAAATTGCTTCGCAGTGCCAATTTTCTAACAAAGGTGCTGATTTTAACAAAACCAAATACACTAGCACAATTCTTGCCTATTTCACATTCTTTGTTTGCTACTGTCTGTTTGTTTTCTCAACCTTATATTTGGCAGCAATATATTTTGTGTTTACATGTACTGTTGATTTTAATTTTGAGAAATAAATTAGGAACTTTGCACATATTATTCATGTCTTCTGTTTCTGTAGAAAAATGTGCTTTCTGTGCAGGTGCCTTGTAAAATGACAACAAGGTTTCAGGATGACTGACTTATTGACCCTCTTGATAAAGTTTCTTGTGACACAACAAAAACCAAGTATAAAATGTGCAACACATTGTTTACTTTAAGCAACATGGGCCATACTGTCATGACAAAGGGAAAAAAAACACTTATCAAGGATTAGTGACAAAAAAACACTTTCATTTTTTAAAACTTTACAAAAGGACAAAATCGATTAAGTGCCGGTGTCTCCAAACAGTCCACACTGTCCATTAATATCTGTCCTCCCCCCAGAGAAACAAATTATCAAGGATGTACCTCACTGTAGTGTTAAGGCATTTGTTATTAATGAACAAGTGAGTCATGCAGAAATACTGTGGTGTCTGCAGACAATTATTGCACATAAATCCAAGCGAACAGCAGCAAAGGATATTAATTTGTTAAAAGTTATGTTCCCAGACAGTGTTATAGCCAGTCAGGTGCAACTTCAAAGAAACAAGATTGCGTATGCTATACTATTTGGTATTGTACCTCATTTCAAGAAACAGTTGCTGGAATCAGTGAGTGCTTGCAAACATATTGTAGTGGGTTTTGATGAATCGCTTAACAGAGTAAGTCAAGAGATTGAAATGGATCTGAACATTCAACTTTTATGTGCCGCATCAAAGCAAATAACCTTAGAACATCTTTCAAAGAAGCAGTGTCACCACTTGACTTGAAGAAAATTCTTCTGATTTCAATGGATAGGCCCAATGTGAACCATAAGTTTTTCAGAGATCTAAAATCAGAACTGGACATTGGTGAAAATAATCCAGTTATTCTCAACATGGAAACTGTGGTTTGCACAGTATGCATGGTGCGTTTAAGGCTGGCATTGAAGCTTCTGGGTGGAATATTGTGCAGTTCCTTAGGTCACTGTATTATCTTCTCAAGGATGTTCCAGCACGGCGTTCAATGTTCACATAGTATTCAGGCTCATCAGAATTCCCGAAGACGTTTTGTGCTGTTCGTTGGTTGCAAAACGAGGATGTGGCTCAACGAGCATCTGATATATTTCCACATTTACAAAAAATTATCCATGGAGCAAAAATTGAAAAAAAGAGAACCAACATGCGCAAGCTATAAAACTGTTGCAAAAATAGTTGCTGACCCACTGCTTCCGGCAAAGTTGGCATTTTTTAAGTTTTTGACTTTGGAAACTCAGCTGTTCCTGTTAGAATATCAGACTGATGCCCCTTGTGCACCATTCCTTCACAGCTCTCTCACAACTGTCATTCTGAATATTATGAAGAGATTTGTTAAGGGATATGTTTTGAATGAAGCACAAAATCTTGTGCGCGTGGACATTGAGAATAGAAGTAATCTTCTGAATTCTTCCAAAGTTGATGTAGGGTATGGTACCCGGAGGGCACTGAGAGATTTAGGTAAACTGTCCAAGCTGTTTTATAAAGATTTTGTTATGTGCTTGAAAGCATTTGTCAAGAAGCTATTGAGGCGCTCTCCATTGCAGTTTAACCTAACTAAAGCTGTTTCTTTTTGGGATCGCTCTGTCGCAGCTATGGCAAACGTTCGTAACAGTAGACTGAAGAATATTCTCACAATCCTTGAAAACAACAACTGGATTGATGGAGTTGTTGCAGACAGAGCAGATAGAGAATTTCGGGAGGTATGTTCTCAGCCTGTGTGGAAAAGTGTCTACAGAGCTACTCCAAATCAGAAAAATGAGTTGACCACTTCTGGTGAGATGTCATTCATGAGAATGACAACCCGAAATCTGTGGAGATAATCATGAAGATCATTATGATACTTTCCCATGGCAATACGAATGTTGAACGTGGTTTTTCAGTTAACAGTGAGTGCCTCGTTGATAACATAAAGAATGAAATCTTGGTTGCGCAAAGATGGGCTACGGCTCTATCATGGCAGCAGGTGGTGATCTATCAGATTACAGCATTTCCAAGTCACTTTTACTGTCTTACAGAAATGCACGAGCCAGACTCGCCGAAACAACTGAGAAGCGCTAGAAAGAAGCAAAGGCAATCAAAAAAAATGTTGACATCTGGCCAATGGAAAGTGTGATTTGGAGGCCAAAAAAGCTAAAATGCTAACCGAAGTTCAGGCTATTGAGGAACAAATAAATACCATGAAGCAGTAATAAGCTCAATATGGCTTTATCAATTTTAATGTGTAAATGTATGCACACTTGGAATGTTATTTCAGAAATAAAATAATGCGTGTTTGATCTTCTCAAGTTAACCATTTTTTGGTGTAGTTTTGAAATGTCTCAAATTGTATATTTTGTCAATATCATATATGTGTTTTTGTGAAAATTAGTTTGGAATATATCAAACATTATTAATGGACTGAACGGTATAGCTACTAGATTTCTGCAACTGTGATTATTGTGATTAATATGTGACAAAAGTTCAATATTCTACATGAGGTTTTAGGTAAGTGGTATTGTGTTGTAGCCAACAGAAGTGTAACATTTTTTTTGTTAACCTTGTCTTTCTATGCTTTGCTATGACGTTTCAATCTTAGATTTAAGTTTTTGAAACAAAAAATTGTCGTAAAATATTAGGGATTTTTTGTTAGAAAATTTCTGGGAAACCTAGAAATATCAGGGAATTTTGAAATAAATTTTTTTGTGGCCACCCTAGGGATGAACTTTAGACCGTAGATCGTATATAAATTTTTGCATTAGCTTTTTGCAAAGAATATGCAGGTGGAGTTTGTACATATAATTACATTACAACCTGTAGATGCGCCGTTGATCGTGATCCATAACGCGTTGCTGCTATTATACCCAAGGTTGCTCCAGTATTATTCTTTTATATTATCTGGAGAGACTATTATCTCTGCCTGGCTAACCTGTTAGTAAATATCCAAGGGTAATTCAGTTCGACCTTTGACCCAGAGGGTCTTGACTATGCTGTGCCATGTGTACGGTTCAGGTTTTGCGAGCTCAAGTGAGCTCGTTGGTTAGAAGTGAGAAGTTGCTGCGGATTCTAAGAGGTCTATTGACTTCTACTTCAATGAGGATTGGGGTCCTTGGTTATTGTTTAAATGTAGACGGACTTATGTCTACTGATGGTGATGGCCTGCTTTTCACCTCGGTTCTGGCATTCCCCGCCTGGGTTTGTCGTTCTCGACTCTCTGTTTCTCACGGTGTCAGTTTTGCATCAGTTGGTCTCCCTTCCTTTGCCACCCACTGGCAGGCTGGCTTCACGGGGCAGTCTCGGTTTAAAATGTCTCCTGGGATAGAACCAGCACTTAAGGAGAGGCGGAGTGGTTGTGAGGAGGCTCCCTTTGGATTCAGGTGACTTGGCCATTTTCTGGGCTTTATTGCTGCAAATGTTTTCTAAGACTGCTTGTGCCTTATAGTTAGGCTCAGTCTCGTGAGCCCTCTCTACCAACTAATTCATATACTTATTGTGGTCGGGGTATTTGTAACAGGTTTAGCATGTTCTGGAGTAACATGCTTGTAATATTACGTACGCAGCTTTCTTCGTTGGCCTCGGGGAAAATCTGCCTGTACATCTGCACTTTCCTGTGTAAGAATATTTTCGCCTTGTTGTTGGTGGCCTCGTTACGACTCTGGAATTCAGTGGTGAGATGCTCTTAACACTTTTGCCCTGAAAAACTGGGTCTCTAGACGTAAATATAAATGTGTCTGTTTTGTTATGAATTTGCTGTATTTATTCCACCACTCTAAAGCTTTACCATTCATCTGCTTTTGAGTTTTAACGACCCACTGTTTATGTGGAAACCCATGTTCAAGTGTCCATTGCTCCCTCCCTCCCTCTCCCTCCATCTCTACCTCCCTCTCCCACCTTACCTTCCTCCCTCTACTACCATCTCTACCTCTTTCCATCCCTCTCCCTCCATCCCTTCCTCTCTTTTCTACCCA
>NQII01000189.1:735829-748807 GCA_002778355.1 Clitarchus hookeri | reverse complement strand
CCTCCCTCTCGCCCCCTCTCTATCTTCCTCCCTCCCTCCCTCTCGCCCCCTCTCTATCTTCCTCCCTCCCTTACTCCCTCTCTCTCTCCATCTATCTATCCATTCATTTATCCATCCTTCCATGCATCCAACCTTCTATCTGTTTCTTCCCTCCATCATCCATCAGACCCTCTCTCTCACCCTCCCTCCTACAAAAAAATGATGTAGGAAAAATGATGGTGGAAGCCAGGGTACCCCAATATAAATTTTTTATTTAAAGCACTGATGGGTACCTAACTATGAGAAGTCAGCATGCAGAGTTTTTGGCTTAAGATTCAGCACTACATCACTGCATGTCACGGACTGTTGTTTGTAGGAGCTGAAAGACCAAGCGGAGAAGAAGCAGGGTGCAGGGAAGCGTAAGGGTGCAAACGCAGACGACGACGACCTGGAGGACTCCCAGGGTGTCCGCAAGAGGCTCAAGGGGAAGAAAGCTGCCCAGAAACGAAGAAGAAAATAAGTCCCATGATTATTGTAATCTGTACATACATCCCCTAACCGTTTTTATTACAGAAAACTTGACAGAGTGCAATCTTTGGAGTTAGTTTGCAATACAGTGAAATCTCTCTGTTTATCCCATCCAATTTTAGTGAAACCTTTAATGTTTTTGCCTGGTTACAATGCATTTTCTTAAGAATTGTTTAAAACTATTCCAGTGTTCCAATCTGGGGAGTGATGATTTTCCATGTTACCTAAGTACAATTATTTACACGTTTATCATTGTTTGCTTGGAATAATTGAATGCAAAGCTTATTTATGTTTGCAGTTTCAATAGTTTTATGAGCAGTGCAGAGTTAAACAGGTTCAATAAATAATTGTGTGATGGAATTAATTTTGCTCCAAAGTATATATTGATGAGGTATATGACCACTTTCACAACAGAAGTACCTTATAATCTCAGATGCTTTTTTCTGTAATGGTTGTCTTGAATAAAATTGTAAAATATTTGTATTGCATGTATTTCAGTATATACAGTAAAACTCCTATTTTACAAAAACATATCTAATGAGTTCAATGATGTTACACCACCACTCTCAAAAAAAAAATTTCATTAGCACACCACACAGAAATAACATACTAGATGTTGTACCGCTACCATCAATAGGTAAGCCACTGCTGTAAAAGAAAGGCAAAAAATGCTTTGAAAACATTATGTGAACTTACCCAAAGTGTGCGCCTGGTGAGTTACGCCATGCACGCAATGCATCCGCAGGTGAATAGAAGGGGTGACATGCTGTCCTCTCTCCTCTATGTGCTGTGTGCCCTTATCTGTACATAGTGTGCTTGGTAGCTCATGCTTGATAACCAAACCCTTTCTCCCTGTGTGATTAGCAACAGGGACAGCCAATAGTAGGACAAGTTTCATGTCTCGCCAGTTCCTCTGTTCCACACCTGCAGTCTTTGTGACCCAGGAGTGATGGGCGGATCTGAACAATTGGCTGTTCCGAAATACAGGGGGAAATATTTTACAATTCTCGCTTTCAGTATACAGTCTAAAGGAAAATAGTAAACAAACCTAAAAAAAGTTAACGAAAATGTACTTGTAATTGTTACACCAGTAAAACATTATTAATTCAAAAGTATCACAAAATAAAAAGTATACGGATACTTCACAGCTTTGAATAACATTAACAGCATTTTACTCTCATCAGTCTGGTACAATATTTTTTCATGTAGTATATTTAATTTAAAGCACTAGCATATTTCCATAATAATAATAATAAAATACATAACAGAACAAATAATGATAAAATAACCATAATACAACATAGGTGAAACAACACAAAAAGTGATACTGTATAGTAGCGGGGCAGCAAGTGTCAAGACACTGTCTTTGTTTCGGCTCCGTGCTCGCCACGCTGGGCCGTGTGTCATCTATCAGTTGCTGAAACAAAAGATATGCCATGTTCCAGAACAGTGTATTGAAACAGGAACCCCCTGGTCAGTGTGGTCTGTTTGTGTGATGATTGACTTTTGGATATGTCTCGTGATTATGCTGTTTTAACTGCGATTTTTTACTTTTCGTTTTGTATTTTTACTTTAGATTATATTTGGAACTAAGTGGATTGATTATTTATGACCTTTGATAGCAAATTAATTGGATTACAATTTTATTTACAGTTTTCGTTTTGGGTTTTGTGCTGTTATTTTACGTTCACAGCACTTTTAAGTCATAATAAAAAAAACGTTAATAGAAAAAAACACCTCTACATGCACAATGTTATTTTTGTTTTAGTGTGATAGATATCAGAAAAAACACTTACTAAAAAATGGCTGTCTGAAAATGTTTTCATAGTGGATGTGGGGTGCTCTGTTTTTATATTTTTACATCTTGTATATTCTTATGGGGTATAATTTTATCCTAGAGACAGCTGTGCACTAAATTAAAATATTTCATTAATAACTCCTCTTGTTTTAACACAAGAAATCATTGAACATGGATTAACATACACAGTATGCCGTACTTGTGAAACTGATTATTAGGGATCTGCCCAATGCATCGGCAAGAGTTCAGAACCGGGCGATTTTTATTGAATCTGTGACTTTTTTTTAAATCTGAAAATAGCCTATTTATTCTGAGTCTGATTTTATTTATTCCTAGAAGTACAATGCTGTATGTACTGCACTAAAATGTTTTCATTTCTGTCTGCAAACACATTGAGCAGAGAGACAAAGAGGGCTAAAGAATGTCAACGACTTGTACTTCCTTGGAATACACAAAAGGAAGACACTGAAATGGCATCTCTTTCTTTCCCGTCACTATGGTACCGCCTATTCAATTCCCCTCTTTAACTTATTTGGCTATTGCTGTGTTGCCAGGCGGAGCTGCATTCTCAGAAACAATGAGGGGTTGAGAAAAGTATTGATAGTAGGAGCAGCTAAAAGAGGGGAGGTAGCAAACTAGAAGGGTGCCCAAGCAAAAGCGAGATGGCGATAACGCAATGGAAAGTGGCCGCGAAAAACACAGTGACCACCCGTCCCCACTCGCTGGTTCCCTCCTCACACCCCCTGTTCAAGGGTGGAGGACATCACGCTGATTGCAGGCAACTGCAAACATTCCCCCTCTCTCCACCCATGCAAGGGAAAAAAACGAGGTCTTTCTGGTCATGTTCCGTTATCACCGAAAATACTAGACAGCCAGAACTTATTTCTGAAAGCCAGATGTTTACACATGTGTCGGCACCATACCCATAGGTGTTTAATTTGGTATATGTCTGTGTTTTGAAGGGATTAAACAGGATAACTCGTTTATAAACGACTCTTCTACTTTGACACGCCAAGGGCATCGTCATTTACCCAGTTTAGCATCGCCACAGTCCTGGCAACGTCCTAAGAAGAGACTTTAAGTGGTACACCCACAGGTCGCAGTGGAAGCCTGGGTTGGCTCGACCCAGCTAATGCATCTTGTTAGACCGCAACCTGCTTCGCACCATGGCGCTTACCCCTTCGGCCTTTGACCGCGGGAGGGGAAACGAGCCACCTGCTTCGGCCGCCTTTGGCCATCTCCGCCACTTCTCTCTTCGCTACCTCTCTGCTACCACTGCTTCTCCCATGCTGGAGCTGTGCTGCAGGTGTATATAGAGCCTGCAGCCTGTAGTTCAAGGCTTTCTCGCGCGGTTCAGTTGTAGGGTGTTACTCTGCCCGACTGTGTACCAACCTTCTACCATTACCAACTCTGTCCCGTGTGGCTCAGTTGTAGGACGTTACCAGCCACTGCTGGTCCTCAGCACCATTGTAGCATGTTACTCTGCCCAATCACGTACTGACACCTCAAGCTAACTGATTATCATTCATCAGTCTACATCGTTAACCTGCCTGTCAATGCACCGAAGCCTTCTGCGACCCTAGAGTCACGAGTCCAAGTACCTTACGACTGGGGTCATCCTTGCCCCCCACGTCTACCGATTATAGGCATCACTCTGGTTGGCATCCTAGGATTGGCCCTTCAGGCCTTATTCAGGGTACAGGCTGCTTTCTGTGTGTTTACTATTCAGGCAATAAACAGACATAATTCTAACTTGGTTGTGATATCACTTGCAGTTCACTATTCTCTACCTGCTATCTCCTGTTTTGTCTGCAGAACCTTGCAACATTATTGCAGTAGTAGTCCCAAGTCTCAACCTCAGTTCCTACCTCACCTTCAGGGAGAACCATCTCTACATGATGCTTGGATCTATGGCGATGTCACACCTTTCTGAGTCACACAAGAGCGATAGCTTTCCCTTGGCTATTGCCACCTTCTGTAAGTGATTGGGTTTGCCGGCGACGTCCTGCCCAGTCAACATACTTGCTGGAGTCCAGTAGTTAAGGCCTACTTACCCAATCCACCTGCCTGCCTGTACTTCCTCTCAGGCCATGCCTACTCCAATGGTACACCAGCTGTCCACCTCTCTATGCTATTACCCCTTATGCCTTGCTACATGGCTGGGTGAGATAAAGCTGCCAAACAGGGACTAGCCCTGGTTGGAGGCCTGGAAAGTAGTGAACACAGTGCCAACCAAGTCTACACGTGGAAGAGGGAGGAAGCTGCTCGGCAGAGGAGAAAAGCTACCAACTCCACTGGAGGGAATAGGAGCCTGCTTTGGCACGTCCCACGTGTTAGTTCACAGTTGCCTTCCACACCATCGAAAAAGCCTGTAGTTCCAAGTCTGCCCATAGCCGCAGACAGCATGGTCAGATGCCTGAACTTGTTACCTAATTACATCCCGTCACGAGTACCAACAAGACCTACACTCACCAGCACTCCTCGTGATCAAAGTTCCGAAACCGCCAACTCCTCTCAATAGAAAAGNGGGGGGGGGGGGGTGATCACTGATGCCAGCCGACACTACAAGCAACCATTAGAGGTCAACTTTTTAGGGAGCAGTAATTTGTGTTTTCCGCTCACAAAAAAAACACATACATGGCACCACTCAAGCTCTTTTATACTTTTGCAATAAATATAAATTTAGTCTTCTAAAACGTATGCATTTTAAAATGTTATTTACAGTAAAAAACTGTTAAAAATATATAAAAGCACAAGTACTCAAATACTCAGGGTCTGGTACTTGTCGAAGGCACACACAATGAAGCACGACACATTTTTCACGCGGTTGCGCAATCACTGCAGGAAAATTGAACCTAAGTTTGTCACCTGGCCGCTAGGTTTACTACCAACAGCGCCCTTCCACTATATTGCAGTGTCCTACAACTCGCCACCTGATGAAGCTGGCTTAGTCAGCGAAACCTCTGATTATGCAGCCACGTGAAAAATGTGTCGTGCTTCTTTGTTTGTATACCTGTCGACATACTGTGAATACTTGAATTCCTGTCCTTTTATCTATTTTTGGTATTCTAGCGGCCTACTTGTAACCCTAAATCTCTGTTACAACATTTTTCAAGGGACTGAAAAAATAGTGCTTATTAACCAGGAAAACTTTTAGAAGGATCAAATTACACATGTTCAGATAGAGACAATTATTCAACTTATTAAGCAGGAAAACTTCTTAAGTGAGAACTTCATAATAGGGTTTCACTTGATATATTTTTGATCAATCCTCTAGTTTTCTTGTGAGAAGCAACTGATAATGAATGCAGGGCTCGCCGAAAGTTATGTCATGCACTGTTTAAAACTTTTTTTTTTTTCAGACACTAGAGGTTGTTATTTATACTTCTGGGCCATCATTTCATTCTTAAGATGTCTCGATTTTTAATTAAATTCATGTATTATTTAATTTGATTTCCTTTTATGCCAAAGGCAGTTAAATATGGATGTAATCTGCTCGGTAGAACTGCGTGCCACTGAATGTTTTCAACATTTTTGGTAACAAGGGGAGTGTAAATACACACTTATCGGGTATCATTTTATTCATATTCATATGCTTATAAAATAAAATCAACATTTCATTTTAGAAATGTGTTTGTTTTATGCAACCGGTAATTAAACACTTTGTTCAAGCAAAAAATGCACTTTAGACATAATTTTTAAATTTTTTTGAGTGTCAAAATTTGTTATTTTTAGTTTTTGCAACAATGTCAATCTAAGGACAGTATTCTCGGGAACCATGGACACTTGTACAATCTAGATTCTACTGTATAATTATTTGACGCAAGTCAGTGTACAGTTCAGCATTTACATATGTCCTTGGTTAGATAGACCTAGTGGCATAGATAATATTTCCTTCTGGATGGAGACAAAAAGGACACTAGTGGTGTCAATTTTTTCTCACACACACACTTAGCTCTAGGAACTAATACATATATTGTACAGTGGACTCTTTAGGTACTAAAAAACATGTACCGATAAACGTATCCGCAATTAATATTCAGTGGTCCCAGCAAAAAAAAATGTGCATGCTCTCTCTATCCCTCCCTCTCCCCCTCTTTGGCGAGTCTGAAACAGTCCGAGACTGAACGGTTACAAGACTGCGAACAGGTGCATCCAATTGCCCGAATCAGCAAATCAGTGTACTTGAATACTCGTATACAAATTTCAAGGGTCAAGGGGTGGTTTATAATTTTTCACTGATTAGTAGTTAACCACAAAAAATATAAGCTAATTTTGTTTTTTTTCTGTACGGAAGTGGTAGAATAATGTGGCATTCCAACGGAACCACTCACCCTTCCACCAACCAGGGGCCAAAATATGCTCAATGTCGCTACCTCTAACCCATCCTCCTAGCCCGGGGGTCGAAATACGCTCAGTGGCGACAGAGAATTCCTACCTTCCCTTACACATTTTCTGCTACCCAGGGGGCGAAATACGCTCAGTGGTAGTAGGACGCACCTCAAAACCTCCTGTCAGTGGGGCCGGGGCCGAAACACGCTCAACCTTTGTCAACCTCTACCTAGACACAATATGCTCAGCTGTCATACCTCTACCTCCTACTCCAAACGCCAGGGTGCAAACCTACATGGACATAGGGAATGCACCCCACGCCTCGCCAGAACAAGTGCTCGTCGTACGCGCCGCCGCCTATTTGTGGTTGTGTAAACCCCATTCAGTGCCATGCTATCGTGGTATTAGCGTAGGTCAGTTGTATTTCACTGTTTTTCCAGTGTATTGTAAGCAATTGTTCTCAAGCTATTGTGTATGTAAATTGTAGTAAATAAAGTCCAGTGAAGAACAAGTGTGGTTTCCTCATACACCCTCCTATGTTCTTGCTCGAAGAAAACGACTAAACGAAGGAGCCAGTGCAGAGAGACGTGCCGCCTCCTGGCCTACGTGTGTCCCTCCTAACTTATTTAATTATCAACGGCCTTGTCCCGCCCCTACCGCCACTGTAGAGGAATTCGCCAATGCCGAAGCCAATAGGGAAGTCCGAACACGACACCAAACTAGGGAAGATACAGAGGTACTACGAGCGGTGGTTAGCTACCTCCCCTCATATCACCCATTAATACTCCGGAGAAAGACCATCGCCCCCACCTGGTACCCCGGTGCATAAGGCAATTGTTCCAGTAGCTATTCTAGCTCCAGTTCAGCACTCTTCACTTCTACTTCCAGAGGTGGTAAGCCAAAAGTTGATTTCCGCCTAGTGCGCATAAAAACTCTCACGGGCAGATAACGCCCCTTGACACTTTTTAGTTAACCGTGGCTATTGCTCGGTCTTCTTACCACTTGCATCCGCAGGGAATGGTTACACTAATTCCCCAGCCAGGCCTCCCAGTGTCCATTACACCTAGGCCACCCGTCCTAGGTGCAGTTGTAGCCAGTTCCAGATGGTAAGCTTCGGCGCCATTCTACACATGGGGCCCAAAGTCAGAGAGCCAGCATCTATATATATATATATATACACACACACACACATACATATATATGTGCGAGAGTGTGTGTGTTTTTTGCATGCTCACATTGTGAATTGTATTGAAGACGGATGCAACATCCACAACTAATTCAAAATGAGATACAAGAAGATCAAGCCCGAGAACACAACCACTTACCGCCATGTTGGTTGCTAGACTGGTCTGGCAGGAAGCAGGGCTGCCACCCTAAAAGAAGCAGCATTAGGGCTGCCAACTTATTGTGTAAAGTACAAAATGTCACTATGTACACAATTTACAAGTATTTCATTCCATTTAGGGAATAACTTAAATTTCAGGGGTTACGTGATGTTATTTCTGTTTTATTCCATTTTTATTTCTATTCGCCTTATAATCTTGCCTCTATAGATTACTGTACCTGTCACATCCTAGGAATCTATTTCACTTCCATCAACGTGCAGAAATCTGCACGTTGATGGAGGTGAAATAGAAAGGACAGAATTTGATTTCACACAAGATGTACAACTACGCTGCCATGATTCTTCAAACAAGACAAAAATACTGTTTCATCCCAATGAGCAGTCCATACAGTGAATCTTCCAACATCAACGCTTGCACTTTGTACTTCTGAACATATTAATATCCCTTCTTGTGGTGTCGCTTGGCATGTAGGGTACTATTATTTGTAGATTTATGCAAGATTCTTTACAACAGCAGCTTTTAAGCAATATAAACAAAATTTTGTAAAGACTTTTTAGTGTGGTTATTAACTGCAGAGGGGTTAAAAATTATTGAACTGTAACCTATCATTTTAAAGTTAAAGAAAAATGCAAAGTGGAAAGCTAGAAATTCCAAAGTCTGTTGTTGGAACATGGCTGTGAATACATACAACACAACTTTGCAACCATCAATGTTATGGCAGTACTGACCACTTTGGCATTACCATGTTTTGATTGTACTATGACCTCTATGTAAGCTCAGCACATATGTCAAGTGTATTTCCATAAAAATGTGTTGGTGAACTGTTACGAAATTCTTTTGAATTTGCAATTGTACGTCAAAAAATTACAGCCGCACATCATTTGAGTTTGCACCTCTAATTAGTCTCTTCTTCTCAAGTGATGGCGACTTGCTTCCCCTTGGTGTGTACGCATTTCTCCTACTATTTCTCCTCTTTGCCTTCCAGACCTGTGCAGTACCTTACTTTGAAATGGCCAGCTACTCCACCACTTTTTAGTTATGGCGTGAATAGGCCGCTAGGCTACCAATCACATTATAAAAAGGAGACAGAATACGCAAGTACTCACAAGGCAGTACACATTTTCCATGTAGTTGTGACGTCTCATTGGCTAGGCCAGCTTCATTAGGGGGCAAGTGGTGGCACACTACAGTCTGGTGAGCGGTGGTTGGCAAATAGTGAACCTAGAGGCCAGGGCCAAACTAGGTTGAAACGGGAAGTTTGAAGTGTGGTGAATGGTTATCTTATGTTTAAGCCATGTGTTTGTCTGGATAGTAATGTATTGGTGGGCCAGTCTCCAGCATCACAGTTCTACACTATTATTAGGGGGATGGTAGAANTTTAAGCCATGTGTTTGTCTGGATAGTAATGTATTGGTGGGCCAGTCTCCAGCATCACAGTTCTACACTATTATTAGAAGGAGGTAGTAGGGCCCTCACCACTCTAGCTAGTTGTGTAACAGGAGTCAAAGCTCTGGTTGTGAGATGCTGCATGTGCTGCAACTGGTGTCTCCATGTACTCCAGCTATGNCACCACTCTAGCTAGTTGTGTAACAGGAGTCAAAGCTCTGGTTGTGAGATGCTGCATGTGCTGCAACTGGTGTCTCCTGTAAATTAACATGTACTCCAGCTATGGTTTGTTTGGTGTTTGCTCTATTGTCATTTATTCTGTCTGAGAGTGCGTTGTTAGTAAGAAGGCAATGTACTCTGCATTGCAATGAACGTACTGTAACTGGTAGATGAGATTTTCTGTTGCAAAGTTGTAGCTGCCTATCCAGGGCAGTATGCCATGAATAGCAGCTACAACTGTGTAATAGTTTAGTATAGTGTAATAGAAAGTTGCTGCATATGCTTATATTCAGGAGAGCATAAATAATGTGATTGTTTATATTTACTACAATGGTAGGCAGCTTCACTCTTATTTTGTTTACAGTTGTATTTGTGCAATTTTGAATGAAATTTTTTTTCAAATAAATTTTCTACAAACAGAGCTGACTTTCATTACTAGGCAAATTTTTTTTCTGGGTACATTTGCTTGTATGTACGAGCACATCTCTTGTGCATAAGGTACTTAAACTTGAAATAATAGGTTTATTAAAAATTTAATTACTCTGATTTCACATCGCAATGCAATGTTGTGCGATAAGCTGTAGAGGAGTGAGATTAGCTGGTTGTCGCCAGGCGACGGTGATAAATATGTTGTAGATGACATTGCTTTTGTTGGCATCGGACAGTATTGGAGAGGAAGCATTGAATACTTTTGAGAAAAAGCAGGAAACAATACGTAAAACACTCCTTACATTTATTTGCTTCTACAGCAAAAGTGAAGAATTTGTTGGATTGTTTCGTATTGAGAATCTACATATTCTCAATCTATTGCATCATATGTGTTTTTTTTTTTGTTAAGTTTTAAATGCTGTGTTCTGTGTGTATGGCCTACAATTGCACTCTCCTTACTGTTATTAATGCATTTACCAAATAATATATGGCAGCATGGTCCGAGATGGCATTCGTCTCCGTCGGCAGTGTCGCTTGATTGTGAAACCACAGTGGAATTTTGTTGCAGTTTATCAGCATTAGTCATGTCATGCCGCATTATGTCAATGTATTGTGAAACCTGTTTTAAGTACAACAGAAACGGTCCAGCTCTAAATACTATAGAATAAAGGTTTAAATGAACGTCTTCAAATGAGTGGACATTAAAAGTCAAGAAAATATGTAAATTATTCACAATATTCGCATTAGGTATTTGAAGTTTGAATGTGAATAATTGGTAAATTATTATTTGCAACTATTCAAATGTTCTAATATTTGCACACCTTTAGTGTTCTGAGATAATATTCAAATAAAAAGTTACATTAATGATTGTGGTGTTTTCTTATTGATATGCATACCTGAGAAGTAGATGCCATTGTGAGGTGGTTTTGCAACCCTAAATTATAGAACCTACTCTTGCTAATAAGAGCAGCTAGTGACCATCAGTGTGTGTAATTTTCCCTTATGTGAAAATAAGGACTAATGTAGCAGGGTGGACCGAATGATTGGTTTTGCAGTGGTGTGTCCAACTTAAATTCAGAAGGTTGTTGGTTATATCCTGGTGGCTGCACTGTAAATATTTTCCACAGGAGGTTTACCATTTACATTCTGAGTGGATACTGATTCAGTTTGTAAATGTGAACCTTCAGAATCTCGGGCCTGTAGCATTAATTTTGGTAAGCTTGTATGCATAAAGTGAAGTACAGTAAGTATTGTTACATGCTTCTGCTCAGCAGTGCTTCTCTTGCCCTGTTTGCTTGAGTGAGAAAATGAGTGCCAGATAAGCCTATCGGGACTTATGCCCTCCTGACATTCAGAGGATTGAATTTCTAGGGCTATCTTTAGAAGAATGTTCTGGTCATTGTCCTTGCCCTTCACATCGAGACTCAGGGTTTGGGGAACCCTCTAGATCAGGCTAGCGAGACTACGTAAGCTGAGATGGGCATCCGAGCCAACATTCTAGAGTTTGCAGGGTTGTACAATCTTAAGTGGCAGGTATGCGAAGACAGTGAATTGATGAGCCAACAGGGTGTTGAGTGGTGGCAAGAGCGACCAGTGGGAGTGAAGTCCGCGGACTGTGATCGTCGGTACAGTGGAGAGCGAGACTGACTGGCAGGACTATCGAACTGGATGCATGAGTGTAAGACATTTGGAATGATGGCAATAGACAGATTGAATATGTGTAAATAATGAGTGTGAATTAAGTGACTGTAACTAATATAGAGATATTGATTCGGACTTTAATTAGAATTAAGATAGTTATTAAATATTGCGCTCACTAAGAATGACAAGAGATAACAAGAGTAAGATAGTTTAATATACATACCAGCCAACCCTCACGCTTTAGGCGGGAGACCCCTGCTTAGCCATTTTAATCTCCTGCTTTTTTGTTACCGAGCTTCAGTTATGTGGTTTTCGATTTCGTAAATTTTATTCCGTACAGCATATAGGAATTATTGTAAGTGCCATAACTTACAGTAATTTAAATAGCGTCAATAACCCAAATTTTTGGCAAAAACTAGTGATGAAGCATTGCAATCAAAAAACCTTATATTCACAAATTGCGTTCAATTCTGCTGGAACTGTACTGAAATATTCTTAAAATATTTGAGGAACTTGTTGTAATAAAAAGCAGTGTTTCTATTGTGGAAGTCGATTACCATAATCAAAACAACCAGAAAGAAGACAGTGAGCTATTCACAGGAAATTTAACTTCAAGAACTGTTGTAGAGCTAAAACGAGAAGAAAAGGCAATTTTTTTCTCTGATATGAGGGAATTTTTTTTCGGAGCATGTAATTATATGTTGCACAAGTTTCCTTTGAAAAATGATGTGGTAGTAAATGCTGAAGAGTTTAATGAATTATGGCTTGAAATACTTGAAGATAATATAGGAAAAGAAGAAAGAGCTGATGTTCAGTGGAGTTATTTAATAGGAAAGATGTTAAGTGCCACTGGAAACTTCAAGTATCAAAAACTTTTGAAAGGTATGCTAAGTATTTTAACAATTCCTCGCAATAATGCAGACTGTGAGAGGATTTTCAGACAGGTGAAGAAGACAAGAACACAGTTCAGATCATCAATGTCTTACGCGACATTGGACAGTCTCATGGTGGCAAAATCTCAACAGAAGGTTTGCTGCTATCAGCAAAAATGTGATCCTGAGTTTCTTAAAAGAGCCAAATCTGCAACTGTCAAATATAGGCTACCTAATCAGACTACCTTTTTGGTATGTTTTGTGTATAGGTAGAACTGTTTTAAGTGTTAAATTACGCTAAAAGAAACTTTAACATTTTTGCTATGTGATGTGTTAGTGATCAAGAGACAATTAAAATATATAAAGGAAAAAGCTACAAAATTAAAAAAAAACTTTTTGTAAAAGTGAGTAAATTTTAAATGTGTATAATAAAATGCACTTAGTTCAC
>NQII01000189.1:665013-735815 GCA_002778355.1 Clitarchus hookeri | reverse complement strand
TTTTTTTTCTTCACACCTTCACCTTCAACCACAACACTGTGTTTGTATTACATTCACTAATGGGAAAGTCTCCCTCTTTTTGACTTTCCAAAGTTGGCAGGTATGGTTGTAAATAATAGCTGTGTGAATAAACTAAACATCAAATTTAGTCCCTTTTATTTTTATTTAAGACCTTCATCCCTCATGGACTCGTATGCTCCCCTCTGGCATTTTGTAACAATATTGTTGTATAGTATTGTGACCACTTGTTTTGCACCATAACAAACTGGATTCAGTTCCTGGCAGCTTCAAACCCAAGATTTTTGCATGTGGGAAACATAGTTAACATTGTTGGCCATGGGATTTTCTCAAGGTACTTATGTTTCCCCCACCATTACATTATGTTGCTTTTCATCTTAAATTTACTCCCATCTGTGCTAAAACAGCTGTTGAGCACCACTGGTGTTTCTCCACCCTCAGTAAATGTAGTTATTTTTGCATAGCGATGTGTGAGGGCAGCACAAGTACCATGATAGGGCCATGTCCTCAGGAGTGCCCACAAGGGAGGTCCTTGATGCAAACTCCCTCATAGAAATTTTTGGGAGGAGGGGTTGTGGCTGTTTTTAAAAATATTTGTTTTGTGTTAGGGGAGAGAGGCACGTGAGTAGGATGGAAGTAGGAATAAAAAAAAATTGTTGATTGTACAAATGGGGAAGTTGTACTGTGTGCAGGATCGAGACAATCCCACGAGACTCCTCGCCGACTTGCGACCTCTTTTACTTAGCGCTTTCTTAGCTTTGCATTTATGTTACCTAGACCAGCTAGTAAGGCTATTAAAATGGTCTATTAATAGTTGAGGGGGTGGGGATATTGAGCGAAACTGGAACAAATATTTTTCTATGGCTAGAAGTGGTTTCCTAAAAGTTTCTTGCCTCCACCATCCAAGGTTTTGCTGTTGTTTTAGGAAATGGTGTCCAAAATTACTTTCTTGAAATTATTTTGCTTAATGTTCATTTTAGGAAATTTTTTTTTTGCAAATATGAATATTTACAAGATTTCTGCAAAGAAACTTAACATACATTTTGATTTTGGAATTGTTTTGCAGTTTATGGCCTATGGAGTAAGTAATTTCAGTTTTGTTCCACATTTCATACCATCTAATCTTAGGGGAAAATTTTGAAATTTCATATTATGTCCTTGTATTTTATAGTGCCTATGATGATAGTTCATGCACATTGGATAAATAAACAATTGGTAAGAAATAACAAATAGCATATTAATTGTCACAAATAATGTAACATTTAAGTATAGAGAAACAAATGAGGATTTCAGTGTTACTGTTACATTAAGTAAAGAGCGACATTATTCTAATTGCACATTGACAGGTCATCTTGTTCTTGGTCAGTTTTATAACCAAAGCAAAACTGTCCACTGCAGTAATTGCAGATCACTGAACACTTTTCTTTATACTTTCCACAACTAAATGTTCTATTCATGCAACCTTTAAGGCATTTACATGAAATTATTTTTGGTGTGCAAGTGTTTTATATGAACCACGTATGTGCTAGTCCATTCAATGTGTCTTTACAGTTCCAGTCTATTGTCAGTAATTTGTTTCCCATCCATATCTCAACATGATGTTATGTTTTAAGTACAAATTTTCAGTAATTATCTAGTTTAGGGGCTTTTCTGAAAAACACAATAAAAATTTAAAATTATGATATATTTCTACTCTACTAATGATGCAGAACACGAATATACTAGGGGCATTAACGTCCGACTAATTTCGTAATATGTGCCCACCTAACCTAACAAAACCTAACCCCACGATGGGCGAATCACTATTTTACATTTTTAAACTAACCTAGGATTGTTGGGTTTTACACTAACCTATGATGTTAGGGTTTTAAACTAACCTAGGATAGTAGGGTTTTACACTAACCTAGGATGTTTGGGTTTTATACTAACCTAGGATGTTTGGGTTTTACACTAACCTAGGATGTTTGGGTTTTACACTAAAGTACGAATGTAGGATTTTAGGGATATAAAGGAACCGTAAAACACACCAAAAGAATGTAAATTGACTCACCTAGATAGGGGGCTGGTATAATTCCTCTGACNCTATTTTACATTTTTAAACTAACCTAGGATTGTTGGGTTTTACACTAACCTATGATATTAGGGTTTTAAACTAACCAAGGATAGTAGGGTTTTACACTAACCTAGGATGTTTGGGTTTTACACTAAAATACGAATGTAGGATTGCAGGGATTTAAAGGAACCGTAAAACACACCAAAAGAATGTAAATTGACTCACCTAGGTAGGGGGCTGGTATAATTCCTCTGACGTTAATAGACACAAACAAACATATTTCGCAAGTTTTTTTTAATATGTTCTACTTATTTTAACACTACGGCCGCTTCAATATCAACTAGGTAAGCTATGCTGAATTCATTAAAACAACTTTTGTTGGCATAAAACGTTTCGTTCATAAACGTAAACAAACTGTCAGAAACAGTCATCTCACAAACTTGTTCAATTTTTTAAAATATGTTGCACTTATTTTAAAGTGATGCCCCTAGTATATTCGTGTTCTGCATCATTAGTAGAGTAGAAATATATCATAATTTTAAATTTTTATTGTGTTTTTCAGAAAAGCCCCTAAACTAGATAATTACCAAATTTTCTTCTAGTCTCAGAAGTTAAAGTAAAAGCTGTTTGTTAACTACGATGCTGCTGCTGAACCTGGTAAAATTACTATTGGTGGAGGAAAATTTGTTCTTTAGCTCTATAAAGACAGTGAGACTAATTTTTTTTATAAATCATTGATACCATTCTTTTGCAAATCACTAAGCATAATTTATTTCAGTAGTCTTCTTTTCCTCAGAAGTTGTGCTCCAATCTCATTTTTTTTAAATATGTCATCAAGTTTAAGTAGGATGGAAAACAAATTATCAACAGATTGAGGTTGGAAATTCACCTTGAATGGGCTAGCTCGTATGGAGAACAATAATATATTGCACCCAATGAACTTCACACAAATTCATGTGCCTTAAAGGTTGCGGGAAGAGGGCATTCAGCTGTAGGAAAGCTGGACTGAGGTGGCCAGCGATGTCTGCGTGCAGTAGTGTAGTAACGTGCATGCATGTGTTTCTACTTCCCTCACAGTAAAACCCTGCAACATTTTTGTGTATTAAAACCATATTTGTTCATTTATTTTCTACTAAGTTTTACCGGATTTTCACTAATTAATACACTAAATATTATTAATTATAAGTTAAAATGTTATTTCCTGTTTTTACAAGAAGTTATAATAGGTGCCATTAAACAAAATGAGGATATATGGTGCCATTTGAAAAACTTCCCTTAAGTTTTGGCATTATGAAACATGTGTGAAATTAATTATTCCTGTTTCTCCTAAACAGCAAATTATTAAAAAAACTGGATAAAACTTTTTTGTAGAAAATTGTATGTTAATTTTTAAGTATGGTAATTAAAAATAAATACTGATTTTAGGAACCATTTTCTCTGGTGAATTCCCCATGCTTGCTACGTAAGCGTATTATATTAAGTGGAAATAATATTTGAGCTCATTTTAAAAATATATGGATTAGGATATGCACGTTGCATTCCCAGACAGCAGGGCTGTGTGCATCAATGAAAGCCTTCCTTTATAGCTTACGCTTGCTTGTGGGAGCTTCTCACGATTTATCGTAGTGGCAATGTTTCAGGCATGTGCTTCCTCTGCCCTGCCAAGCCCTAGTGCGTAAATTCATGCCAAATGCGGAGAATGTAGCTGTCGGAGAGCTTTACTGCTCGTCAGCAGCTGCTAGTGGGCGTTACGAGCACTGTTCAGGGCAGCAACTGATTAGTGGCTTCTAACAAGTTGAATGTGAACTGCTTTATACAAGACTGTGCATGGAATATGCTGCATTTATTATTTGTTAATGATTTAGAGTTACTATAAATATTGGGCAGATCTCTGGAGAAAACATATGGCTCAGTTTTTGATGTAGTTTGCTTAAAGTCTGAACTGAGTTCCATGTGCACTTGTTTGAATTCAAATACAAAACCGTTCCAGACTAGCGGCATTTCATGCATTCTAATAAAGTTTGCTTAGGTATGTCTGAGGTATTCAGGCTTATCAAACATGTAAGTATTCCTGCTACGTTACCATATGCAGAATGCTCAACCAATAAAGAGCAAACCAGCATTCATCACTGCATTTTCTCAAGATAGCAATCAAATCCAAGGTGGTAGAAGGGTACAAAACACCATATGTCTTGGAGAGAACTTTTATGAAATGAGTAAAAATGTTTTAAGCTTTCTGTATTATTTTTTAACCATTATGAACCCCTTGCTGATTGGACAAAGTGTGAACTGAAGAAGGGCAGAAAAGTTTTCGAGCTTCGTCCGTAAAAATGTACTCTTTGAATTATGACTTAAAAATATTTTACTCAATTTTTATACATGCTTGTTTCTCCTCATAGAAAATTATTTGTTGCTTGTTCAGTTACATGTTTTTTAATACGCCACACATCTCACTGCTCTAATCTCATTTACTTGCAACAAATAAACAGTTTTCTTGAAAAAAATAAAAAAACTTGGAGTGAAGGTCTTATGGAAAAACATTACTTTCTCAGTAGTCAAAGTTGCAATGCATAACAAGCAGAAAATCTTTACATACAAATGTTGAGGTGAAATTGAGTAGTTTAATGCCAAGAAAATTGGAAAAGTATGCATGTGCAAAATCAATAAGCATATTTATATGTAAGATACAAAATTCTATTTAGGTACAGTGACTGTTGGAAGCCTTTAAGTTGAATAAGGAAGATTTAGAAGAAGGAATAGAACAGGTGAAAAATTGTAGAGGTAAGTTTATTATTGGGTTCAGCTATAAGTACTTGGGTGCGAAATGGCTAGTTAACCCCATCTTTTCTTTCAACTTGCTTAAGCAATTATGTACTTTGATAAATTCATTTTTGAAATTTTTTTCCTTGTTTTACTTATTATATGTGTTTTTATTACACATGTGTGACAATGTTCAGTTTTTAATTCTTAAAAATAATACCCTGCTACCAGTACCATATATACTTTCAAAATAAAAGAAAGTTTATACTAAAAATAGAAAACAATATAGGAATTTTTTTTGTCTAGAAAATAAAGATTTGTATTTATTTTTAATATTATTTCTAGGCTTTCCTTTTTTAATTTATCCATTTAATGTTTGCCTTAAATTTTTTCATAGCATATGTAATTAATATTTTATTACAGTTTTTTGGCGTAATTTTGCATGTGCACCTATAAGAAGAGAGGAGGTGGGTAAATTTCCCCAGTGTTCCTGGGAATCAGTTTCTAGCACATATTTCACCATCCACAACCTACTTGTAAAGATCTGTGCTTAGTAGCTGTCAGTGTTTGAATACACAAATGTTCCCCTGCAGTTTCCTTTGGCCAGTTACGTACTTTGCTTGATGCCTGAAAATTGCAAAACAGGGGTGTACGTGCAAACAAGAAGAGCTAAAATTGACCCATCTTGGTCAGCAATTTCAACTGCTTTCATTACGGACGTAAACAGGAACAATAATTATTTTACATGTGGAAGTTAAATGATGTAAGTGTGTGAATAGTGAAAATGCAACCAAATTTATTGGAATTTTCATAGTTTTAGATTCTCAGAGTTAGCTTTTGCTTATTTTAACTTGTAAAAGAGGAATGGTGAAAATTGCCTGCAGCTGATATTCATTTACAAACTATGTGTGTGCATGGGTGCATGTGACAGTAGCATTCTTGCAATAATGGTAATGTGGGATCACTCCTCATCAGAAGTTGTAAACTATCCTTGTAATTCACTTTGTCTTTGCTGTCTCAGAAAGAAATGTGGAAAGTGAGTGCTACTGGATGGCTGATACACTCCCTCCAGGGCTGGAGCATTTAGGCTGACATAACGTGATGAACCAGCCTATAGGCGTATCACGTAATCCTTACATGAATGAGAATATTCCTACCTTATTGCCCAGTATCAGCCCCTACGAGAGAAGGTGGTGTTTCTACAGCAATGGAGTTCTAACTACAGGAACTCATTTTATAATTAATTTTTTTACATATAATTTTCACCCATGTAAATTTTAAAATGTCACCATCTTTGTAACACATCCCTGATGTGCAAGTGGGCAGGCATGATATAGACTGCGAACAATGTGGTTATTGATGAAGGGCCTGTACGCCACCCAAGCGGGCTCTGTGTGGAACTGGACAGAAGTGCACATGCTAGAAAGTGCAGTCGACTATTACACTTGTATCAAAATATGTCCACGCTGTGAATAAACCCAAGGAATAACAGCCTAGTGTCTCCTGTAACTGATTGTAACATAAAATCAGACAGAAAAAAAACTTTGTTAGGCACATTTGTACACCTAGACCTGTGATCAAGTTCCTCTGCCATGTTCCCGTAACTTGCTTGTGTTGCTGTTTGAATCAAAACCAAGGGTACATGTAAATGCAGCCTTGAAAACCACTTCAGCCAAGGGTATGAGTGATGATGTCCCTCACATGCCTTATGCTGCATGTTTTGTTGTTCAACAGTTTATATTAACTTTATGGTACTGATCATGCCTTCCTGCCATTTCCTTGGCATTGTTGTTTGTATAATAGTCAGGTCAACATAGGGAAAATACATTTAATTTAATGGATTTTTCCACATGTACATAAGATGTTACAACACAAGGAAAATAAGACTGGTGTTCAAAATCACTTGACCTTTGTTTTGAAGGGGTCAAAGGGTTGTGGGGAATTGTGAATACTGAAGGGATCAAGGACAAGTGGATGGGAGTATGTGGCAGCAAATCTGAACACAGATAAGTGCCTTCCATAGGTTTGGTAGAAAACACGTGATTTAAAAAACTGTTAAATATTTTGTGGTGGTGTCTATAAACACGAAAAGCATTTAGAAAACAATTACTGCCTAGAGGCAAGTTTCATGTTCTCATTTCAACTCGAAGGATACAGTAATTTTTTTGTCTTTGCAAATTGCTAAAATTGGTGTTCAAGAATCAGTTTCAGCTGCTAAATTTTGTATACAGAAACTTGAGATATATCTTTAAGACATGCATCAAACTTTTATGTTTATTAGCATGCCATTAAAATGTAGGGTCACCACTTAGTGTTGTATTCTTATATTTATTTGTTGATACATCAAAAAATATATTGTAATAGTAGTTTTGAAAAAATTACAGAAAACCATTTATAAATAGTTTTAAAAAATATTTGAATCCCTCCGGTCCCGGGCCCTCCCAAAGATTAGGACCCTAGGCAATTGACCTTGCCACCCCACCTTTCTCTGGTAGGACCCAAAGGTGTTACGGAATAATTACAGGCAGTTGTTAAATACTAAAATACTGATATCAAAAAAAAAAAAAAAAAAAAAAAAAAGGGGGGGGGGGGTTATAGAAATACACTGTCTATAACGAGACTTCGATATGTGGCCGTACAGTTGCTGATTAACTAAAAGTAATTTTGGCAGGCACAACCGAAAATAAAAGTAGGCCTAGTTTTAAAAATATTGCAGAGAAAAGGTTTTAAATGTTTTTATTTTCTAAATTTACAAAATAAAAAAACTCTGCATATATGCAACAATTACAAATCATTTTTGCGAATTACAAACGTTACAATCACATGCCAAGTACCAATACTATCAGCACTATCATAACCATTAGATCGGCTTAGCATTGTTTTGCACGCTGCAACGCCATCGTACAGTTAAGCAGCGGCAATTTAAATACTACGTTATTCTTAATAAGCGAAGCACATTTCTTTTCTTTTTTAGAAACTGCTGATCATAAAAAAAGTGTTTATTAATACGTACTTCATAGCATTTAGTACAATTAAATAGGTTGCAGAAAACCTACTTTACTCGAGCGGTATGTAGTTGCCATAGTTGCCCACAGATGGCAGCAAGGTCGCTGGCTCCATTCCATTCATTCCTCACATTCCAAAATGCCGATGTGAGTGGTATGACAGAAGAATGCGTGTTGTTTGGGAGGGAGAAAGAGAAGGGTAATTACTAAAAGTGTGGAGACGTGCGGATGAAAAAAGCGACCTCATAAATAATATTACTCGCGGCATTTGCGTAAGTATTTCATTCACATTTAGGATCTGCCGTTTAATATATACTCGGAAAACTGTACGTTAGAATGGTCCTCTGTGTTTTAAGTTTCATTATATGATACAATTTAGTAATATAAATAATATTTTTATTCCAGAACTAATGATTATTTAAGTTTGGTAAGATTGACATTTCCAGTTAATTCCACGTGTTAACATTAGTCGTGGTAAAAGTGTGAGTAGCTATCATGAAAGTAAATTATTTTACAGAAAAACCCAGAACTAAAAAATAATTTAAGTGAAACGGAGGAGAGTGGTATTTTGTAGTTTTCCTTATGATGTCTCAGTTGTAAGATGCCTTTGAGCTGAGCCGAGCGGTAGCTAGCTACTGATTTCACATTAGCTGTGATAAAATTCACTTGTTTAGTTTCTCTTGAACCCTTCCCACACACAGTTCCTTACATCCTCATGATCCCTTCATAGAAGTGTGTGGCAAATGAAGGGGGAATTTCTGATCCACTTGGCTGAAGGGGTTCTTCAAAGGTGCATTCATACTCTTAGCGTGGTTTCAACCTGGGGGTAATTATAAAGAAGTTACTGGCACTTAGCAAATTAATTTGCAGACTGCGCATGGAATAGACACACTTCAATTTCTACCATGTAGTAGTCATGTAGATATTGAAATGTTTTAAAAGCAGTGGTATGGCATTGCTTGCAGCTTTATGAAGACCTATGTGTTGTATTTAGGTATTACCTGTGCACCAGTGCAGAATTAAACCCACTAACACTGTGCTGTGTAGCTTACAAGTATTCATTTGTATAAAAATGGGAAGTGGGCTAGTCTTCAATCTAGTTGTGTTTGTGTTGGTTATTATTTTCATCTAGAAATAAGGCCTGTGTGTAGGCAGTATTGTTCAGTAACTCAAGTTGTACTGAGTTATCTGGAATTTCACTTAAAGAAGAATTTCAGCTGCCATATAATTTAATATTGTGGTAGAGATGTGGGTGGTGCTCAACAGTGGTCTTCAGCATTGATGAGAATGAAGTGAACTGGAGATGGAGCAGCGATAGAATGCAACTGTAGGGGAAAAGGGAGTTTTTCAAGAAAGCTGATTGGCAGACATTCACATTTGTTACATTTGAAAATCGGGTAATTGTTGAAAATTGTGGCTTTCCCAAAAAAAATACTGATACTGAAAATGAATTGACATTACTAATCACACTGAACACTAATTTAATTAGGGCAATACAATATTCACAGTATTTACTACCAAACACGATATGGCAGAGGGCTATGAAGACAGGGGAAATAGTAAGGTATAATGCACAAAAATTTTATAAACTTTGTCAGAAGGGGTTGCTTTACCATGATAAATGCAGGAAGACCTAACCTTACTTTATGGAACATGTGGAATCGCAATGCATCGGCACACACACCTGTTTTTCTTTTTACATCAAATTCCAAGCTTCACACATTTTCAAGTGCTGATTCCTACCTACAAAAAACTGCAGGCACACCTTGAGTCACTGTTCAGGGGATTTACTCCCCTGCTGGTGCTGGGACTCTGGCTCGGTGCATAATGTTTGGCAATGCTAGAACAGTATTGTTCAGTGCGAGGGAGCTAATATTACAATACTTCACAGTACACTGAATACAATTTGCATGTTAAAATTCAACTATGTACAGCCCATTACTGAATACAAAAAATGTTAGTTGCCCATGTAAGTGGCGAATATACCTCCTTGGTGATGCATTGCTGATAACTCATGTGTAAGACATGTTTAACTTCTGTTGTAACGAGTCTAAAACTCCACGAACGCTCGTATTTCTGCACAATAATTGTATTTAACACTTTACATGGAAATAATTGCAAAGAAACACTCATGCCAGCACTCTCCATTCGTAAATCACAAGCCTTCACACTGTCAAATTCACATGGAACATGAACTCCCGTAGCAATATTTCACTGACAGTCATTCCTTTGCACACCAGCATACAACCACCATGCGAAAACCTACATTTAAATTCAAAACTGATTGCCAAAATTAATGCATATGTGTTTCTTATGTATTTTGTTGCGCAAATGTATTGTGGCCATGCGTGTAAAGGAAGCTTCGTAACGCCTCTTTTTATGATATACTGTATATATATTTTTTATACTCGTGAATATCAAGAAGGTAAGCCATACAAAATTCAACTACCGTAATTAAATGTTAATCCGACACGGCTTGATCTTCGTGGTTTATTCCTGTACGCCCTTAACGTGTTGCCACAGTACCCTGGGACTTCACTTATTGTAAATTTAGGTTTTGCTTCCAAAGGTGTTTTTGCATTTAACGTAGTTCAGCAACCCAATTAAAATATATTTTACATGTTTTACCGCAAAAATTCTCAGATGTTCATAGCTCTCACTACCTATCATATTTCGTGGTATATACTTCAAATGACATGGTGCTCCCATGAAATTTGTATTAAGTGTGATTAGTAGTGTCCATGTACACCATTTTCTGGTATTTTCCAGTTTTTCAGAAAAATCACGATTCTTAACAATTACCTAAAACTGATGTTTGACTTGTTGGAATTTAAACTGGTTTGTTGGGTGGGAGAATGGTCTGCCCACTACACCTTTGCGGCCCATTCACCCACAATAATGGAATTTCTCTTTTGGAAAGGGCATAGACAGTGCTGATGTTGGTGCTAATAGACTGATGAAATAGGGGCACATTATTTTGGGCATGATGTTAATTTGCCAATCACATTGCAATGTGTAAATCTTGCTGAATTTGGTAAGAATGTGTACAGGGACATATTCGCTGGAGTACAAACGTGGTATTAGGGCAGGTACCCTTGTGAGACGCTACTGGTTGGACTGCTGGCGGATTTGGTGCGGGCAGTAGATGAGGGGAAGCAGGTGGATGCTTGTTTTATAAACTTTGAGAAGGCCTTTTTTAAAAATGTTCTCAATAGGATTTCGATGCAAAAACTGGATGATAAATGGGTAGTGGATTGTATCCATGGTACTTCCAGAGGGCAGGGGGAAACAGAGGGTGGAAGTGGAGGAGTCCTTATAGGAGGAAGATGGGGCTCTATCAGAGGTTCTGCAGGGTAGTGTGCTGGGCCCCTTGTTCACTATTATGGTTAATGACCTGGGGATAATGTGTCGGTGGCAAAGTGCATCTGTTTGTAGACGGTTGTGTGCTGTATGCAGAGGTGGGTGGGAAAAATAAGTTGCAGGAGGACAGAACAAATGAGGTGGACAGAAAGGAATAAAATGAATCCGAAATTATGATGCGAAAACAAAGAATTTCTACAAAAGGTGTGAAGCCAAGCCATAAGGGACAAGCAAAGAGTAGAGAAGCCGGTAAGGATGTACAGGATGGTGAAAGGAGTGCGAGGATGGGAGAAGTTAACGGACATTTAGCCAACGGGCTATACAGGGGGAGAGTGAAAAGGGATGGGGGAAGGAAGTGCTTGCCACCAGGCAATAGCCCACTTGCAAGTTGAGATTATTATTAATATTATTGTTATTGTTAGTTCATTCCATGTGAAATTAGCAAATTTGGGTATGTTTGGCTTTTTTTTTAATTTACTATGGTTACTCTTATTATTAAGTAGTCCATAGCCATTTTTTTTTTAGATTTTTATCTTTCACCATATTGGATGTAGGCCATGTCATGTGGAGTGCCATGTGATAAAATTGGTTCTTGCAATAGTTTACAAATACCGGTATCTTATCTCCCATTAAAGATATAGAGTTTTTGTTTTCACCAACAGGCAGATACGACCTCAAACTTTCTTTTGATTACTAAAGACCTAACTTTGTTATATATTTGACTTTCAATACGAGGGATTAATTTTGGGTTTCAGTAGCCCAAAGAAGCTATTTTTAACATCCTGTAGCGTAGAAAGGGATTTGAACTATAAACATTTATATTTCTATATTAGTAGCATAAGGAATACGCTTTGACCTTATACCTACACTCAAGTCGCTGTATTTTGTCACCATTTAGGAGAAAAAATCAAACAATTTGCAGACATTTAAAAGCTACTGAACAAAGCAGTAAATATATTTTTTTCAGATTGTAAATATTTCTTATGTTGTTAACATCTTTTATGTTGTTAAGCTCTGACAACTAAGAAGTTTGGTTAAAAGTGACAGTTTATAAGATGTAAGCACTCTGCAACTTAAAAATATGATTGTTTGTGATGAATAAATGCTTATTTTTAACTTTTGTGAAGAAAAAGTATGTTTAAATTTTAGGCATTACGGTTACGGAAATTTGTAGAGGCAGAAAATTACATATCTCCTTACTATTTTAAGAAACCATGCATGTTCGTACATGTTGCATGTCTGGTGTGTGTGTGTTTTCAGTCAAACCTGCACAGACCTGTGTCAAAATGTCTCAACTTTCTGTCAAGAGTGCAGTAGAGAAGGTGTTTTATACCTCAGTCTGTTGTGAGCCTCTGCCCTGTGTAGTTTTGTTATGTTCTTTCAGTTGTGCAACGTTTTACTGGAAAAATTTTTATGTTCATTAAGAGTGCCATAGTATTGAATTAAGTGAATGACTAATACGTCTGTAGGCTTTATACAGGATGAGTATAAAAGAATACCCCAACTTTGAAGGTCTACAATATCAAAACCAAACAAACTACAACCTGTCTTCATAAATGTTCAATGTGACCACCACGAGCGGCCCGAATGACATTGACGTGATAATCAAACTCGTTCCACTCTCTTGTCAGCATGTTCGGTGTTACGGTTTGGATGGCGTCCGTAATTCTCATTTTGAGGTAGTCAATGTTAGCCGGCAATGGCGGACTAAACACTTGATCCTTTATGTACCCCCATAGAAAAAAAATTGCACGGGCAAGATCCAAGCTTCTTGGGGGCCAGCGATGAGCCTGGTCACCAGCTGCTCCTCGACCAATCCAGCGTTGCGGCAACATCTCGTTCTGGTATCCGCGGATAGCTAGGTGCCAATGTGGTGGCGCACCATCCTGCTGGAAAATTAAGTTCCCGCCGCCTCTTCTAACTGAGCAAACAACCACTCTGAAAGCATGTCCAAATAAGGGATTCCAGTAACAGTGGACTCGTGAAAAAAGAAAGGGCCGAAAACAGTGTCTTTGGATACAGCGCAAAACACGTTCACTTTGGGGGAAGCATGCTAGTGTTCGGTGGCTTCATGTGGAGGCTCCTGATCCCATATCCACATGTTGTGCAGGTTCACCTTACAATTTGTATGGAATGTTGCTTCATCACTAAAAACCTGACGTCCATATTTGCGAGGGAACTCACATTGAACAGTTGTACCCGATTCACATTTAGCAAACCGAATAACACAGAACGCCTTGTGTTGTACCGTCGCCATCGTGATGCGGACTAACACACAACACACACTCATAGTGCGACGACAGACGCTCCCAGTGTCATCTCTGGGCACATAAAGGAAATATCATACCGTCCCCTTCACATTGACGTGTCGAATGCGAGCTCTTTCCCCCTCTCCACCTCAAACCGAGCCTTACGAACGCCATCCTAACCGTAACACCGGACATGCTGACAAGAGCATTGAATGAGTTTTATTATTGCGTTGATGTCGTTCGGGCCGCTCATGGTGGTCACACTGAACATTTATGAATGTATGGTAAACAAACTTCACGCTTCCACGGTTCATTTGATTGGTCAATAAAGGTTGTAGGTTGTTTGGTTTTTATATTGTAGACCTTCAAAGTTGGGGTATTCTTTAATACTCTTCCTATACTTCCTTTCAAAATATTTGAGATTAGTAGTTAAAAAGGCTAAAATGTGTCCCATCGGGGTAATTATCTAGTTTAGGGTCTTTTCTGAAAAACACAATAAAAATTTAAAATTATGATATATTTCTACTCTACTAATGATGCAGAACACGAATATACTAGGGGCATAGCTTTAAAATAAGTACAATATATTTTAACAAATTGAACAAAATTGTGAAATGAGCAGCATAGCCAGTTTGTTTACGTTTCTGAACGAAACNACAATATATTTTAACAAATTGAACAAAATTGTGAAATGAGCAGCATAGCCAGTTTGTTTACGTTTCTGAACGAAACTTCCTAGACCATCAAAAGTTGCATTAATGGGTTCTGCACAGCTTACCTTGTTCATATTCAAGAGGGTGTAATGTTAAAATAAGTAGAACATATTTAAAAAAAATTGCAAAATATGTTTGTTTGTGTCTATTAACATCAGAGGAATTATACCAGCCCCCTACCTAGGCGAGTCAATTTACATTCTTTTGGTGTGTTTTACGGTTCCTTTAAATCCCTGCAATCCTACATTCGTATTTTAGTGTAAAACCCAAACATCCTAGGTTAGTGTAAAACCCAAACATCCTAGGTTAGTATAAAACCCAAACATCCTAGGTTAGTGTAAAACCCTACTATCCTAGGTTAGTTTAAAACCCTAAAAACCTAGGTTAGTGTAAAACCCAACAATCCTAGGTTAGTTTAAAAATGTAAAATAGTGATTCGCCCATCGTGGGGTTAGGTTTTGTTAGGTTAGGTGGGCACATATTACGAAATTAGTCTGACGTTAATGCCCCTAGTATATTCGTGTTCTGCATCATTAGTAAAGTAGAAATATATCATAATTTTAAATTTTTATTGTTTTTTTTTTAGAAAAGCCCCTAAACTAGATAATTACCCCCATCGGTACATTGTTAACAGTTGTGAGAACAATAATTCTTATGGGAAGTTGATCACAAAAAGTGTTGTTTATCTTTCTGGAGACATTGCTTCATTGAAAAGGAGAGTTAACTGTGAAGCTGTAAGTACTCATTACACTTACCACCATAAAATATTTGTAGACAAATGTCATTTATTTGGAGGTAGCCATAAAAAATGCTATCAAAAAGCATTTAAAGAGAAGCTTGCTGCTTACACCAGGCAAGTCCATTTGTTGTTCTTGTCTAAAAAGGTTTAGCTCTATAGGAAGTAAGGAACACGAAGATTGTGAACAATATGTAACATTTTCTAGCCCTGAAGTTATCATGAAAACCATAAATGAAGCTGCTAGCTCACTGGGTGTCTCACCAATAAAAATCATGAAACACATTGATGAGAAAAAACACTATGTGGAAAGAACAGCAACCAAATTTTCTACATCAGTAAAAATGACATTGCTTAGTACCTTTAATGCCCGAAATTTTGAGGAAAGTTATGATACAGACATAAACACTGAAAGTGATGATATGACCTATTTAATTGAAAGTATTAAACAAACATGAAAAACACATACTTCTAATGCTGAGAGAATGAAGGTAATCAGTGTAACCCTTAAAAGTTGGACAATCGAAACAACTGCTAAATAATTTCAAGTCTCTGTCTACCTTGGTAGGAAAACCCAAAACCTTGTGAATGAATATTGAATCATACCTGAAGTAAATTTGAAAAAGCCAGGTAAAATTTTGTCATAGGAGACTATATTTGGTCACCCAGTTTTATCAAAACGATATTATCAGTTAGTCATGTCCTGGAATGATAGACACTGTATCAGTTTGTCTTGAAGGTGCAAAGCACTAAAACCAAAACACCTGATCCTTTGTAATTTGAAAGAGTTGAACTTCAAGGAGAGTCATCTGACAACAATAATAGGGTTTTCTAAGTTCTGTACTCTGCATCCAAAGTGTTGTATTCTAGCAGTACCTCGTGGAACACACAGTGTGTGTTTGTAAAACTCACGACAAATGCTGCAAAATTTGGTTACTGTACGGACCTCATTTAGAAGACTCTGCGACATTGAAAATTAATTGTGTATGTTTGGGGAGTGTGCAAACTGTCCACCTGTTGATGTTCTTCGATGCAAATTCAACATGGAAAATGCAGAAGAAACTAAAGTTTTTAAAATGAAAAAGAAACTGTATAAACCAATGAATGTGTGGTGGTTGGCGATTTCACAGAAAACTATTTGTTCATCATCCAGGACAAGGTACAAGGCTATAACTGGATAAACAACCACGCCACTCTCCACCCATTTTGCATTTATTACAAAGGTGATGATGGCCATGCTTGCTGTAAAAGTGTATGCATCATTAGTGACTGCTTAAACCACAACACAGCTACAGTTTATGCATTCCAGAATAAGCTGATAATCGTAAAGTCTGACATCAACCCTAGAGTAATCTATTTCTCAGATTGTGCAGCCCAACAGTACAGAAACAGATAAAAACTTTGTGTATTTATGTATTTAACACCAATATGATTTTGACCTCCAGGCAGAATGGCATTCTTTTGCATCAAGCCACTGTAAAGGGCCATGAGATGGAGTAGGGAGTACAGTAAAATGCTAAGTGGCAAAATCAAGTCTACAGCAAACAACCACAAACTACCTCACACCACCACAGGTAATGTACACGTTCTGCAGGGAAAAAATAAAAGGCATACCTTTTGTCGATGTTTATACAGAAGTAGATGAAGTAGTAGGAAATCTAAATAAAAGATTCTCTGATGTTTTGCAAGTGACTCAGACACAAACACATCACTTATTCATTCCTCAAGACTGGATCACTTGAAAGGTAAGTAGTCTCTCTTCATCTTTCAAACAATCTAACTTTGTGTTCAAGGTAACCAGTGCTGAAAATATTTACAGTGGAAGAAATGTCAAACTCCTATGCTACATTGCTTGTGTATAGGATGATAAATGGTTCATTGGGGAGGTGCTAGATGTGTGAGAAGAACATAATGATGTTAAAGTGGTATTTTTTCATCCAAGTGGACCATTTACCACCTTAAAACTTGCAGAAAGAGATGATGTGTGGATGGAAAAAAGAAACGTTCTGGATATTTTAACACATATTGAGTTGTCAACTGCCACCAGAAGAGTGTACAACATTTCTTAACAGGAAAATCCTTTCATATCATTAAAACTGAACAATCGTCTTAAAAAAATGAAATTAACATATGTAAATTTCAAGTACCATGGTTGACTTTACAGACTAAACTTCCATTAACAACTACATATATATATATATATAGACACACACACAATATGCATTGGAGAGCCAAAAAAAATGGTATAGGCATGCGTATGCAAATAACAGAGGTATGGAACCAATCAGAGTAACGCGATGCGATCGGCAGCGCCTATATAAGACAACAAGCATCTGGCAAAGTTGGTAGATTGATTACTGCTGCTACAATGGCAGGTTATGAAGATTTAAGTGAGTTTGAAAGTGGTGTTATAGTTGGCGCGCGAGAGATGGGACAATAGCATCTCCGAGGTAGCAATAAAATTTGGATTTTCACGTATGACCATTTCACAAGTGTATCGGGAATACAGTAAAACATCAAATCTTCGACGTCGCTGCGGCCGGAAAAAGATTGCGAACGAACGGGACAAACGACGATTGACGAGAATCATTGAACTTGACAGACGTGCAACTCTTTCTCAAATTGGTGCAGATTTCAATGCTGGGGCATCAACAAGTGCCAGCGTGCGAACTATTCAACAGACCATCATTGATATGGGCTTTCGGAGCCGAAGGTCCACTCATGTACCGTTGTTGACTGCATGACACAAAGCTTTACGCCTCGCCTGGGCCGCCCTCCAACACCGCCATTGGACTGTTGATGACTGGAAACACGTTGCCTTGTCTGACGAGTCTCATTTCCAATTGTATTGGGTGAATGGACGTGTACGGGTATGGAGACATCCTCATGAATCCATGGACCCTACATGTTCAAGCTGGTGGAGGCTCTGTCATGGCTTGGGGCGTGTGCAGTTGGCGTGAAATGGGACCCCTGATACGTCTAGATACGACTCTGACAGGTGACAGATACGTAAGCATCCTGTCTGATCACCTGCACCCATTCATGTCCATTGTGCATTCCGACGGACGTGGACAATTCCAGCAGGACAATGCGACATCCCACACGTCGAGAGTTGCTACCGAGTGGCTCCAGGAACACTCTTCTGGCTTTAGACACTTCCATTGGCCACCTTAATCACCAGACATGAACATCATTGAGCATATCTGGGATGCCTTGCAACGTGCTGTTCAGAAGAGATCTCCACCGCCTCGCATTCGTATGGATTTGTGGACTGCCCTGCAGGATTCATGGTGTGAATTGCTTGCTGCATACCTTCAGACATTAGTCGAGTCCATGCCACGTCGTCTTGCGGCACTTCTGCATGCTTGCGGGGCTCTACACGATATTAGGCAGGTGTACCAGTTTTTTTTGGCTCTTCAGTGTATTATGGGTAGGTTATGCCACAATTATTTTGTTTCATCATTCATTATACTAATATTCTGATAAGTGAATTAAGGATAATTCTTGTTATTTAAGCTTTGTAGAGACATCATCATGTGATGACTTGAATACTTGAAGGTAAATTGTCATACTTTTAATTTAAATTACTGAATTTGGATCCAAGTAATAAGAATTTGCACTACATTTTTTAGTAAAACATAAAAACTTATTCATCAACAGTGTTATTTGTAAGTAACTTGGGTGATTAAAACTAGTAAACTGTTACTTTTTAGCATAAAAGTTTACATTCCGAAATAAAATAGCTGCTTTTCTGAAGGAAACATAGTAGACCCACAAAAGTAACATAAATGGGTTCTGCATAGGTTACTTTTTTAATATTGAGGAGAGGGTAATGGTAAAATAAGTAGAACGTACTAAATAAAAGAGATAAAAATACGAGCTGTTCGTCCGCTTTGTTTACGTCGGACACCATGTTGAATAGCCATGTAAGTGTGCTAACGCCACCTATCGGCTGCGGATGTGAAGACGTATGATAGTTTAGTACGCCACTGTATGGGATACAGTGCAGTTCGCGGTGAGTGGAATATTATGTGGTTTGCGACGTCTGAACCTGACCATGTGAAGGCTTGTGATTGTAGAATCGAGGGTGCTAGTGCGAGTTTTTCTGTGCGTAACAGTCGGCTATGTGGCTGGTTTTAGTAGATCATGGTGTTTTTTCGAGTGAGGTAAGGTTGAAGTGGTATGCATGACTGTAGTTGAATTGGCCGAGAACAGTGGAATTGTACCTGCCGCGTACCTAGATGAGTTAATTCATATACGTCCGGTACGTTTTACTGTTACTTTAAAACCCAAAAATCCTAGATTAGAATGAAATTGTAGGTTAGATTAAAGCCCTAAAATCCTATATTAGAATGAAATCCCATGTTAGATTAAAACTCTACAATCCTAGGTTATATTAACACCCTATAATCGTAGGTTAGATTAAAAGTGTACAATCCTAGGTTAGATTTAAAATGTAAAATAGTGGGGTTAGGTAGGGAAAGGTGGGTTAGGTGGGCACATTTTATGAAATTGGATGGACAAATGTTAAATTGAGATGTTTTGTTTTTTTTTTAGTGATTTTACCCCATAATTTTCCTGATCTTCATTGTATTTGTGGTTTGAATTGCTATTATGTTAGTGCACCTAGTAAATTCCTGTTCTGTGTAATTATTAGAGTGGAAATATACCACTTGCCATGATTTTTTCTTTTATTTTCAGAAAAGCTCCTATTCTATATCATTACGTTTTTTAAAAATATTTTTCTCAGCAAGGGCCAAGAAACATTGTGATTTGAAGGCATGAGATCAAAGAGTGGTACCTAGGGTGCTAATAAAATTTTGTAGTTCAAAGCCCTTTCTACGCTACAGAATGTTATAAATGGCTTCTTTGAACTGCTTAAACCCAAAATTTATGCCCTTGTAGTACAAGTCTAATATGTAACAAAGTTAAGTTTATAGTAATCAAAAGAAAGTGTGAGATCTTATCTGCCTGTTGCTGAAAACAGAAACTAAATATCTATAATGGGAGATAAAATATTGATGTTTTTGTAAACTGTTATTGCATGGTGCTCCACATGAAATGGGCTAAATCCAATTTGGTGAGAGATAAAAATTTAATAAAAATGGTTATATACTATTCAACAATAAGACTAACCATAGTTAAATTAAAAAAAAAATACAAAATATTTGAACAACCCAAAAATTCCAAATTTGCTGATTTTACATGAAATGACCCTATCATTATTATTATTTTTCCAAAGATATTGCAAGACACTAGTATCACAAAAAACTACAAAATACCGCATAATATACTTGACAGGTTTATGCAAACCAATTATCACAAATAGCCATAGGTAATTTACTAACATCTCACAGTTTCACTTTTAGAAGTTTCTACTCAGTAAAATGTTTGTGATCATTGCACAAAAGTTTCACAAGCTTTTGCTGGCGACTTATGTTCACGGGCCATTTCCAATGTTATATTGAAAAGTTGTGGTAGGCCATTAGATTCAACCTCACGAGTCATGTGCGCCGCAAGTTTCCGTATAGCTGATGCAAGGAGAACCGCACAGAAATTTTAGTTTTCTGTAACATTCAGTTGTCAGCATAACTAGCTTATCAAAAATTCATATTTTATGAGCTCTGCTGGGATATTGTCTATCTATAAAAATAAATGCACAAATTTCCTTGCTGGTCACTTCTCTCACTGCTAGTCGTCTATCGCTCGAAACTCGGCCACTCATTCATTCAAATACTCTGCTCGGAAGCCTGTCCCACTTTTATAAAGTTTGCCCATGCCATCTGGAAGGTTCAATGCTTCCTGAATCACGCTGAGAGAACAAGGTCAGTAATCCAAAGCATTCTCAGACAAACGCAGAAAGCAATACAACCACGGTCAGCAGTGCAAGCCGCAAAAATAATTATTGTGTCTCGCTTTCTGTAACAGATACGCGGCCACCGGCCTACCACTCAGTTGTTCATTCGTAACAATCCTTTGCCTCCTGCTGCCGCTATCATATAACTGCTGTCCTTCACTTCCACTTGCTCATGCGGGATGCGCAGCAGCAAGCGCGTAACAGTATTATACATAAATATTCAGGTATAGGCTGTTCATGGTATAGTGAGCACTTTTGAGGCCCTCGTTACTGTTTCCTTTCAGCCATATTTTATCCTTTAACCAACTTTTTGAATAAGTATTGCCATGTAAATAATAAACACAGTCTGTATATTCCACTGCACTTGGAAGTTAACGTCTGAGACTAAAATAAAATATATTGATTGGCTACTATCCCAAATGAGAGGGCTTTCAAAAGTGCTCACTTTACCGTGAATAGCATATACAGGCAGGTATTTACAGTGTTGGCTACCGTAAATGTTTGTGGCTTTGTGATACCAGTAACCTGTTATTAAATATATTTAATTCTGTTATAAAACACTGTTATTAAGCTTTAAAGGTGAAAGTAACATGGAAATGTTTATATTTACTTCTAGTGGAAAGATACAAAAAATCTACAAAAAAAATCGAAATTTACTACAATTATATTTTCAGCAGTGTTTCAAAGTCTAAATCAATTCCAATAAGAAATAAAATATTTAAAAAAACAACTAACTGAATTTTAAAAATTTTATCTGAACTTACAAACCTCTTCCTTGCTAGTTAAAAGCATTGTTTAAAATATTTCTGCAAGTTTGCAGAGAAATGACTTTGTGTATCTCTTGGTGTAATGAGGTTTATCATTCTTTGCATTATTTTACAGACAATTATTTGTACTGGCGGAATAAAATGCTCAGATAACTGTCAGTCAGCCACAGAATGTACCCAGTTAAGTCAGACTTAAGAAATTACATACCTTTCGGTAAAGTGTTAGTAATACAGATACGGGTACTTCACTTCTGATAATGTACTATATATTGTTACACACTCGCTGCTTTGTCCCGCACGAGCGAGTAGAAGGGAAGCACATAGTAATTAGATGATTTATGGACGTGCGCACTATCAGTGGAGATAGATAATTTAATGCTGTTTAAATAAACTAAAAATCAAATTATATTTTTATTTTTATTAAAACTTCCATCCTTCACAAACTCAGATACGCCCCCCAGGTGTCCATGTACCACTGGTGGTGTCAGAAGTGGGATGGAGGCATGTAATCATAAATCAAGTTAGGCTGTAGGCTAGTAATTAGAGATATTAGGAATTTTAGTCAATTTTAATTTTTGTAGGCTGAAATATATAAAAAAAATTGTTTTGTAAACTTGTTGCAGTGAATGTAAACTAGAAAAATGTCTGTGGAACTGGAAGTACTGCGAGTGTTAATTGAGGGTTTAAGTAGCCAAGTGAGAACAAGTGCAAATAGTGTGTAGTTGTAAAAAGTGAAATGAGTAGTGAAAACGATAATGTAAATAGTATAAATGAGAATGTAGACAAAAATAGACACTGTTAATGAAAATGTAGGCAGGAAAATAGAAGGCTTTAGTGAGTTAGTGAATATGAGAATGGTCACTGTAAATTAAATAGTGAACAGTGTAAACGACAGGATGGACAGCATCACAATGAATTGAAGCAGAAAATCAGTGCATTAGAGAAGGAATTACACAAATCTCTTCAGAAACAAAGTTCCAGTAACACCACATCGGCCGCCAAGAAAAGTGAAGAGGCAGTACAAGTCGTAACCAATGCAGCAACCTTGAAGGATAGTCACACCAGCTCTGTAACATTGGTGTTGCGCAGCCAGGCGTGGGAAAGGGAGTCTCAATTAAGCCCACCCCTAATGATGGCCAGACTTAATGGCGGGAGTACTAACACCAGTTTGAAATAGTCTCATCCCTAAATGGCTGGTCAGCCAAATAGCGGGCTTACTACCTTGCGGCTGTACTGAGAGGCACTGCACTGAACGTACTACAATCTCTGCCAGAGCGACATTGACTACAGTACCCCACATTTGTGTCTGCCTTGGAGGTACAATTCGGCGACCAATACCTGCGACATGCTCACCATGTCCAACTGCGGAGCCGCACCCAGTGACCAGGGGAGTCACTGTAGGAGCTGTGGCAAGATATTTTGCGGCTGTGTCAACTATCTCTGCAAGGGTGCTCCAAGAAGGCGTGCTACATAATCACAGTAGGCTTCTTCATCAATACCATTGGCAATACACAGGTACGACAAGCAGTACGTCTGGCTGCACCCCATAACATGCAGGATGCCCTGGCCTGAGCACTGGAGGTAGTCAGCAAGACAGGAACCTGCACCCCGACATCCAGTACAGGCAGTGACACTGAAGGAGTTGCAGTTGGCTTTGGGGGACATCGCATCCAGGGTTCATGCTACAGAGTTTCACTGCCCTCCACCCAAACGGAGGAAGTGTTGGTCATGTAGAGAGCCGGGGCCCTTGATAGCCTATTGCCCACAACAGCAGCAGAAACAGAAGCATCACCGGGAAAAGAGGCAACGAGGTGATGAACAAATGACTTCAATGAGTATATGCAAGCACTTGCGTGAAGAAATTTGTGAGCTTCGTGCATATGCCCAACAACTGAGAAACTGCATCAACGAGCTGATGCTGCAAGCTGCACACCTCACAAAGCAGTTGAAAAATGCACATTATAACTTGGGAATGCTGTCCTGATGCCCTGCGTACACTGTGCCACATAGCAGTGAAAGGAGCCCATGGTATGGTGCAAATGTTGTGATGGTCCCCCACAGTAGTGACTCTGAGGATCAAAGAACCAGTTACGTGAGCTCAAGAATGGGAGTGAGGCAGTTAGGAGCTACCAGTCTTCATGGTATGTTGGACAAGGATCCAGTCACAACCTGCAGCATCCACTGCAAGTGCCAGCACTTTTCAGATTGGTAGACATGATTTAAAGGAAGTATGAGAGGAGAATGTCGGGCGAGGTGTTTCAAGGACAACTGGTGTGGGTGTACAACCCATAGAGACGAAAAGTGTACTCGAATCTACAGAAATGTTGGGAAGGCCCCTACACAGGATTCTGATGAAGATATATGATGTGGGTCTTTCGGATTTGTTGTCAAGGCTCTCGGGCGGAGCCGAATGTTGCCCACATCAACCGACTGGCACTCTACGAAGGTTCTGACTTTACAGAGTCCTCCTGACCTTGGGTATCGTCGGGTGTCTTTGAGACATTTGAAGAATGCTCTGGATTACTGACTTCGATTCTCAGCTAGACTCTGGGTGCGGCAAACCTTCCAGTACAAGGCCAGTGACTATAAATGGCATGTCGTGCCTATGAGCCGGCAGTTGTTGAATGGATGAGTTTCAGTGATAGCAACAAGAGAAGTGACCAGCGGGAGGAAAATCTGCAGCTGCGAACCTCAGAGCAGTGAAGAGTACAACTGCAGGGTGGACTATTGGACTGGATGCGTGAGTGTGTGTTGAGTATGAGTTAATTGACAATAACCAAACTGAGACAGAAAGGACGTTAGTTATACTTAAAAAACACATTAAATATTGCACTCACTGTGAAATAAAAAGGAGTAATAGTGGAGACAGATAATTTAATGCTGTAAATAATATCAGTGTAAGTAAATTAAAATAAAATGTAGTTTTTTTTATTAAGAACTCCATCCTTCATGAACTCGGATATGCCTTCCAGGGTTTAGGGGCTTTTCTGTAAAATAAAAAAATTCACGGAAAATGGTATATTTCCACTCTACTAATGATGCAGAACTCGAATATACGAGGAGCATTAACGTACGACTAATTTCTTAATATGTGCCCACCTAACCTAACAGAACCTACCCCACGATGGGTGAATCACTATTTTACATTTTTAAACTAACCTAGGTGTTTAGGGTTTTACACTAAACTATGAATTTAGGATTTTAAGGATTTAAAGGAATCGTAAAACACACGAAAAGAATATCAATTTACCCACCTGATATAATTCCTCTGTTAACGGCCAATTCAACCTTACCTCACTCGACGAAACACCGTGTTCCACAAATGCGAATATAACGCTTTGAATCACTACTTTTCAGCTGAATATAACGCAATGAAACACTCGTTTACAGTCAAATATTACGCACAGAAGCACTCATTATTGCTTTCTCCGTTTTTAAATCCGTCGGATTGGGATGGCACAACTAGACCCGGCAAAGACGCAATGGCGACTGATTTTTTTTAAATTGACCGTTTAACGCCCGTAATGACATCAGTGGCCGCTAGGTAGTGTGGAATCAGCAATGCGCGGCCATTAATAATGGTGGTAGACGTTAATAGACGTAAATAAACCAAGCAAACTACTCGTACATTTCACAATTTTTTAAAATATGTTCTACTTATTTTGACCATTACACCCTCTTGAATATGAACAAGGTAAACTGTGCAGAACCCAATAATTCAACTTTTGTTGGTCTAGGACGTTTTGTTCAGAAAAGCCCCTAAACTTAATAATTACCCCTTCCAGGTGTCCATGTAACAATATACCAGAAAATAATTAATGCACAAAGAAAATTGCATATACAATCTTTTGAAATTCATTTTGTTGTAGGAATGGAATCAAAATTATATAAGTATATATTAAAACATTGGTTACTCAAATATTAAACTGTTTTTACATTAAGTACTTTTCTTATACACCACTGCAATGTGCAATGTACATTTTCAGAATTTAGAATGAAAAGGTTTGCATCTTTTGTATTTAATAATTTTTGTATTTCTAAAACTGTTTTCCTGCTGTTTAGTAGGACTGTGCACATAAAACAATATCTTTTTATCATCATCTTGAGGACTGCATTCTCATTTCAGTCCTGTGAAAATTGGCTTATTAAAATGCTATGTTAGAGAAGTTAAAATTATATTAATATGGTAGTTCTGATTTTTTTTAAGCAGCATTGCTGTCTATAGCAAACCATTAAACCTATTTAAACAAAACTTTGAATACTGATAGTACTTACTGTGGATATTAAATTTGTGTGTTCATAGTTTTTTTACCTGCCATTTTGAAAGATGTAAATATATCAAAAGAAAGACTTGAGTATCATATATCTTGGGAACTATAAAAACAAATTCCAACATACTCTGCATAGCCTAATAGCCTACAAATAATACAATGGCAGTTTATATGAATGAAAGAATTTTAATTAAATGACTGAGATTTTAAAAATGGTGGTCTTATTGTACTTTGATTTATGTTATATATATCTAAATTCATGAAATTGTTTTTATTCAAAGTTTGGTGTTAGGAACTGTTGTCTCCTGAACAAATTTAGTGGGTGTGCAGTTCTCTTAGGCTTAAGAGAACTTAAAGCAAAATTACAGCTAGGGCCTATAGTCTGTTCGAGGTTACTTCCAACTTTTCTGAAGCCCTACTAACGTTGTACTTCCAAGATATTCCTTGGTTTTTGCATCAAAATTTCATGTTCATAGTAATTACTGACAAAGCACAATTATAGAAAAATTAAATTTTATGAATTGTTTTATATTTCTATGCTTAATTTTGTGTTATCTGCTAGTTGTAAAAAGTCTAGAACATATTTATATTTTATCAATTAGTTCCTGCCTTTTTGCAAGCAGGAAATAACACACAGTGCAAATTATATACAAAAGTATTAAACAACTAGTAAATTGTAAATTTTATATAATCAAACATTTCCATAGGTGGCACACACTTACAAAACAACTAATAAATGAGGTAGTAAAATTATTTGTAATTATTTTGTATTTTTTTTATTATTGTTACGTGAAGTTAAGACACGCCATGTCATGAGATTGTTTGTCCTGATTGCATCTGGTGATAATGATTGAGTGGGTTGTTTATGGTACCTTTATGGTCATGGTTTGTGACATTATATGTAAACCCTGTTATCTCTCATAGTTTTAACACATTAATTGTTATTGTTTTTAAGAACAGTATGTTTTTGAACTTATCCTTGGTGCTGTGTGTTCTTATTCCAGAGCTGCCAACAGGAAATGGAAGCATCAGAATCGCCCCTAGAGGTGCTTTCTCGGGCTGCCACGATGGTCCAAGATAATTCCTTGCCAAATTATGGTAATTATATATTATGATAGTGCTGACTGTCTGATCTAAAAGCTTTAGCATTCCAAGAGAGTAAAAACCAACAGATTAAAAATGTTGTTCAGTGAAAAGCATCTGAATTTTTAGTTACCAATAATTTTAAATTTCACCATAATATAAAATGAATATATAATTATGGATGATGCTTAGGAGACCATAGAGGGATGCAAAGTATAGCAGTCAGACCACTAACCTCTTACTATGATGAAGTGGGTTCTGTTCCTGGTGGGGTCAATCCCAGTGTTTTGCATCTGGAAAAATGTGGTGGATGTTGCTGTGGGTGAGCGAGTTTTCTTGTGCGGCTTACATTCCTTCACCTTTGCAATCCATCGCTGCTTCATTTCCACAGAAAATCAGAAATATGCCAACCATTTTTTCTTCCTTCCTGAAGTGTAATTTTTTCACCAGTTTACTGTCTCTTGCTTTTCAACACACATGTTGCTATCACAAAAGATTATCAACTGGCTGGTTAGGAAATTAAAAGAGTAACATAGTTAAAATTTAATTTTGAACAAATTTCATACTGATGGACATTTATTGATGGGAAGGAAATATGACTTAGGTGCAAGGAATATGTAAACAACACACTGAATGGCAGGCAAGAGAGAAATATTGTCTTGCTGGTATACAAAATATTTAGTACTATTTTGCATTCGTAAGTCATGGAGCAATTTGAACTCTCCTGGACTGGCATACTGTACATGTGAAAATGTTAGCAAGTCTTTAGTATTAACTGAAAGTCAGTGGGCAACTAACTAATCTGCAGTATTCAGTATAGAATTGTGTATCATATGTGCAGGATAACCAATATTAAATTATCCACAAGTTAATTTTCCTTCCATCAGAGACCACCATGTGAAGTGCAGAATTCAGAATTGTGTAAGTGCATTCTGCATTTTCACCTAAACCCTCGATGAAGGGAAATTAACTTGTAATGTAATGTATACTTCACTTAAGTTTAATAATTTATTCTGTGGATAAAAAACAAATAACAAAATTTTAACAGTGTACGAACACTGGCAGCCACCTCAGTATGTAAAAAGTCACTACACTGGTCCATCATCATCAATATTGAGTAACAAATAGCATTGCCATAAGTATTGTCAACACTCAACATTGTTTTATAGATTAGCTAGCAGGAATAATACCTCACTGCCTCCTTGATTTACATTACACGGTTATATATACACGCTTACATATAAAAAAAATCCATCGTGCACAGTTATTTTTCAGGAAGGACACTTAAAAAACTGAACATTCAGTACACTGGAACATTTTATAAAGAAAAAAGGGTCACTGTTCTGGAAAAAAAACAGGTCAAATGGCTACTCTAAAGTAGATTGGAGTGTCATTAGAGTAAGAACAATAAAAAAATTTAGTGTTGAATACTGATAATATTATATAGTCACAATTAATTGACCACTTTGGAAGCCGTGCTGGTTTTTTCTCTGTCTCATGTATAATTAAAATTGATATAGATCTTATTACTGAATATTTAGCATGTACACCAATTTTTTACTTTATCGTCTATATAAAATGAACATTAATTAATACAGTATATTCATTGTTGGCAAATTTAAACAAACATTTAATGTGGTATAGACGCATCAAAATACTTGGTCATTGTTGCCAACTTTTCTGGAAGCCTGCCAGTCAGTGTGCCCATTAAAATAATTGCAGTTATAGTCATGGCCTTTACCAGTGGTTGATGCCACATGCTTATTTTACTATGAACTGGCATAAGGCCCTTCATTTATGAGAAAAACAACATGAAAGGTCCAACAACCATTGTGGCAAAAACATGTGGTATTTCAATTAGATAAAGGTGAGGTGATGTGCAATGCGGCAACTAATGTGTCTGATCATAAGGTGTACGGTACGGTAAGGGAACGAGCCAAGCTGTAGTGCCAAAGACAGTCATTTTATCTACTTTAATGCCATTTTTCTCGTAGACTAAAGGTTTTCACTTTTTTTTACCAAAGAGTGTTTTTTACTTAGTTTTGATAACAGATTGGTGTGGCGCAGTCTGTTTCCGCAAATTACCTGACATTCTGTAGTTCCATGTGTAATGCACCATTTTTCTCCAATTTGACTACGGGACTGTTCAATAGGAACTAATTTATAATATTCTTACCATCTCTCTGGACATCAAAGTATTTAAATATGGCAGTTTCCGTGAAAGTTCAGTACTTTTGATCTCTTTGTGTCTTGAAGACAAGTGATTCCTCTTAGTTCTATTTTTTTTTTTTTTCCACCAATAGATTCTTGTAACTTAACCAGGAAATTGTGATCTATAGAGATTTAGACAACCTAACAGTGACTGAGTTTTAATTTTCACAAGAAAATCATCTCTTGTACATAAAAAATTTGCTGTTTTTACATGTCTTAAATATAGCTGGTAATTTGTCAGACTACATCCTGGTTGTCGCCTAGCTTGTTTATTGAATGTCCCCTTTTAATGCTAGGAATGCTGTCCAGAACTTAGTCAGATTTGCATGTAAAAAAGCTACACTGTATTTGGAAGTTTTGTTGATTTATGTAAGTCCGCTGAGTGTTGATGAACAACACATCCTTGATTCTGTGTCTGCTATCATGCAAACATTTCAGTGCCAGTTATGCATTCTGGAAAGAAAAACTTCTCTTCCCTATGTTCTTACGTTGAAGGACTTCTTTCTGAAGTGAAACTGGGAAATAAATGAGAGATCCCTTATTAGTTGACCTGTCACCTGCATATTGATATTATTATATATTAATTACAACTTTTAGGAATGAAAACTGTAAATGTGGTCTCATTGTAAGGGTTTCCTCATATTGTGTTCTGGCTGGCAGTAGAAATTTTGTACGCTACTTGGGTAGTCGCACAGCTGATTTGGTAATACTGTACAGTGTGTGTTTGCATTAAAGTAGATCGCTGGTCTGCAAAATTGTGTTGCAGTGTCATTTTCTGCTGCAAGTTTGATTTGTTTCCCTTGCACCATGAAATGTAGTAGTAGTAGTAGTAGTTGGTAATCATGCAGCAGTCAAAACCAAACAAGTAACTTTGTTCTGCTCAGCATGATGAACAGCAGGAAATTCATTGTGTTATAGTTTTGCTAAAAAAAATTTACTAGTACACACTAGATTTCAATTGTTTCCAGCAGTTAACATATTTTCTTGGTTCCATAACTTTTCAATACTTACATGTGATGATCACAGTTATGTGGTTTTTACAGCATTTGTGATATGAAAATATTAGATGAAAACCAACCAACCTGCAGAAATAACAAACATAAATTATGTTGTAAACTGAAGTTAGCTATGAAGTAATGCATACAAATAAAATAATACTGGACCATCATTTGTTATGGTCAGTACCATATAAGAAGGCCACTTTTTGACAGCTCAGCGAAAGTAGCGCCACTGTTTACATCTGACTACGTATCCTTCTGCCATCAGCTGATCGGCCACATAACTGGTCTGGCGAGTAAGCGCTCTAGGAGGTGCTACAGCGTGCAGCAATTGATGAACTGCTAGGGTGCGCGGCAGATGGCGAAAGAGTTTTCGAAGCGAAGTTTAGTGTGCGTTTGTACGGTCGTTCGTAAACATAATGTAACTGGAAGGACATGAACGTGTAGAGGGGAGCAGTGGGGTGACTTGAGTGCAACACACATTACAGGTATGGCGTGCTAGTGCGGCGAGTGTACGTAGTCCCACTTCTCCGGAAACAAGGTGCAGGTTTTCGGAGAACAATATGGCGTACGCTTCGCAAATGAGCCAATAGGTAGTCCGTATAACAGATTTTTTGACGATAGCGTCTGTGTAAAGTAGACTGTTGTTCTATTACTAGTTGGGTACAAAAAATATTTCGAATATATATTTCATAAAATTATTAGAGAAAAAAATTCAACAATATTATGCAATATTTCTGTATGCTTTTGGAATTAATATCAAGCACGTAAGAAAAGCGGGGTTGGAGAGGGCGGTATACGACGTGAAAATGGTTTCGAGATTGGGTTTCATTTCTATACTGGTTGTATTATTATGCATTTCATTTTGAACACCTATACATTACTATTTTATCACAAAATTTTGTTTCTAAAACTAAAATCTGCTGTTTTATGACCACGTAAAATAAAATGTATTAATTAATCTAGGAACTCTTTGTTATTGCGTATTTTCAGCTTGTCTAATGTGCATCAGCAATGCACTCAGAATAACTAACGTAACATTAACTTTTGTTCATTCGTGCATCAGCTGATCAGGATTTGTAAATGGCACGTTGTTTGTTTTGAATACTTCAATGGTCACTCACTGACTCAGAATGTGGCCTTCTTATATGAAATGAACTATACACTCACCCATACTATAAAAAAACATTTTTACATATGTTGATTATTTTTGTTTTGAATTTTTGTGAAATAAAATTGATTAATAATGTTTAAAAATTGTGTAAACTAACATCTTAGGTATTATTATTATTTTGTTTTGTTTATTTTTTCTATTGATAGAGAACAAAAATAGTGTTTTATTATTGTGATGTGTGATCACGCAACAGCTGTGTAGAACATAATTTCATTTTTTGAAGGCTTTGTCACTGCTTTACAAATTGCATGATTTTGGACAAAATTATATAATATTACATTTTTGATGATCTGAATTGTTTATAGTAGAAGTGTGCGAGAAGTAATTTTTCAGGTTCAAGATGATATTGAGAGATAAGTTAAAAAATTTCGAGAATCTAGGCGAGACCAAGAATCCTGTTTTTTCCCCTAATCATAATTCAAAAATCTGGTGTCAATGCTGTTTGTCCCAGTTAACATTTTTTATAGCAAAAATTATTTAAAAGGTTTCAATTTTAAAATATAGTGTTGGTAAATTTATAAACATTAATTTTTTTAACTCAAAGAAGTTTTAAAAAAATAATAATTTACTCTCTGATGTAAAGGAATTATGAGATACATGCATAAACTATCCATGTTATATCAATGACATTCACATTAATTTTAAAAAAAAATCTTTTCTCGTGCCACTTGAACCAGTTGGCATTTATATTAATTTCATGCACACTTTTCACTCTCCTGTACCCTTTCTTTTTACATAAAATGTCCAAATGATAGTCATTTAGGGTCTTTTACATCTGCTGCAGCATCTGCCATAATTTATTAGACTAGACCTTTTATGAAAACAGTCCATTTAGCGTATCAATTTAGTTATCACACTTTCTTTTCATACAATTTTACGCACAACTGTCAATGCGAACAAACATGCGGCGATGCGGCCATAGATAACTGCACACATTCGAGTTGTATGTGTTCACTTCACATCATTGTTACTAGTGTATGGAAACTGTGTTTTGTCAAACTACTTTAGCTTATTTCAAAATGCTACACGTTTTACTGTTTGTGTAATCTTTGGAATGTGTTTGTTTACACTTGTTATGCAAGAGAAAAATACTTAACGTTTTACGTGCATGTGGAACTAAAATTTCCAATATTTTAAAATTGTCTCAAGACGAAATCAAGAATTTTTTTCATCTCAATTATTTCTTGGCATTGTTGAGACTCGCGCGTCTCTAGTTTATAGTGGTGTTTTATTAGAGAACCCAAATCACCATGACACATAGTGTCTGCGGTGTTGTTTTTATTTTAAAAAATTGAATGCAAATAAAATTAAAAAATTTTGTGTATTATAACTTTAAATTTTAGAATTTAAAATTGTAAGCCTATTTAACTTTTACCACAGACCACCAAGGTATATATTTGTTGCTAGAAGGTCTATGTTCAATTTCTGTCACTGGAAGAGCTTTTTTATTAAACCAATATTTGTTAGGAGCTGAAACTTTTGTTTTGTTTGCAACAAAGTTAAAAGTTATAGCAGACAGGCGTCAACAGACCACTTCCTTCCCAGTTTCAAAGAAGCCAGTCTCTTTCAGTCTATATGTTGTCAACAGTATTTGCATCACAGCTTTTGAATATTTCATTTCTTATACATTTGTAAAAAGGGTACATTTACGAATTGGTTTCAGGAGTATCTATACAGAGCTGGATGTGGTGCCGGTTGTACTCTTCATGAGCTGTGATGTTTTGTGTCTGGGAAGAATTATTGTAGCAGTGATAAATGTACAATCAGCTAACTTGTTTAGGAAATAGTTGCCCAGAGTGTTATCAGCAGGTCATTTGATATGCTTAATTACCATAATTTGCTCCTGCACATGCACTCACCATATTAAAATCACTCCTCCCCACTTAGTGGTTGGATGCATTACCTGCCTTACCAGCAAAGAAATGTAATGTGCAATCTAAGAAATGTGTTCATCCTTTATTATAGTATATTCCATGTAAGAAGACAAGCGCAAAGTAAATTGGCAGCTTTTTTTGTATAGTAACAATTGCTGCATGGTGTTGCCAGTCCATTCTTTTTGTAGTTTGCATGGGTTCACAAGGATACTGCTTCAAAGGCACTGAGATGCACTTAACTGCTTCCTGGTGACAGGTTTCAATTTTGAGGCCCTAAGAGATGTATAGCTGTGTGAAAACCCACTGCATCTGTGCCAATATCCACTCAGCACAGTAATTTAAAAGATAATATTCACAGCTTCTTAATTCTGTTATTTTATTTTTTTATTATTTTTTGAACCAGTTCAGCTAATTTACTTGGGCAGTACAAGGATTTGCATTTGCTCCCTCTATTGCAAAGGAGTGCTCTATCAAATTACAATAAAATCTCAGTGTAAAGTACTTCACTTTAAAGTACACCTTTCAAATCCCTGTCAATTGTAATATCATCAAATACTTGTTCAGTATAAAGTATTTTTCATTATTAAGTAAAAAATTGCAAGTCCCTTGTGTACTTTGTATTGAGATTGTAGTGAATTTTGTAAAAACATAATTTTATTTATACATTATGTTATTTACACAATATGAGAGTATACTCTCTTTTTTTTAATTAATAAATCAGAACATTAAATGCTCAAAATATTATAAAGTGAATTTCATTTGGCAAAACATCATTATAGGCCAGGCGTTGACAATTATTTTCATCTAAATGTCACAATTTTAAAAGTAACTTCCATAATATTTCTGCAATTTTTCTATGAAACGTGTACACATTAGTGACCAAAATTAAAGCAAAAAACAACATTCGTCCCTCCCGGGATCATTGTGCCACAAGATAGTATCGGGTGATGGAAACAAATGAAAGTACACCCATATTCGGAACAGTGGATGGCATTACTGTCATCTTACAGTCGTGAAAGTGATGATGTCTGTACCCCTATCGAACAGTGTGTATAATTTTTACTGCCATATTAGTCCAACTGCAGCATTCATTGTGCATACATTCTGCTATGACACAGAAGATGCCTGGAAGACTCCCTGTGGTGGAGGGCGATAAGAAGAATAGAGGCTGGATAGTCTCAAGCTGATGTGGCCACATGGCATAATGTGCATCATTCTGTTGTTTCTTGGATGTGACAGTAAATTTTCAGCATCCGGAACTGTATCCCGAAGACCAAGACAAGGATGACATCAGAAATAGACAGTACCACTGTAGAACTGCCCATTATCTGAGATCTGACCTCAGCGTGTACAGATGGCTAGGGTAGAGAGGCCTTTATTGTTGGAGATCCATCATGCATGTTCACAGACGAAGGTGTCTAGAGTGGAGCTGTCAACATGTTTACTGGACAGTTAAACAGTGGGTCAATGGTCTCTTATGGATGAGTCCAGATTCTGTCTTCAGAGTAATTCTTGTTGAGTTCGCATCTGGAGAGAACCTGCTACTCAATTTTGATCCTCAAATATTGTGGTAATAGAACAATATGGAGGTGGATCAATAATAGTATGGGGAGGCATTATACTAACCATTTGAACATCTCTCCATGATGTTTTACATGTAAACCAGCAAGGTTAACAGCTGTTAGGTATTGTGACAAGATTTTGACACCCCCTGTTCAGTTGTTTCGAGGTGCTATGGGCCCAGACTTCCTACTCACAGATGGTTGATGTCTTCCTAGGAACTGGAGATACTGCGCATATGGATTGGCCTGCTCACTCTCCCAACTTAAATCTGAAAGTATGTGGTATGCTCTGGAGAGACAAGTTACTTCACATCCAAGTTCACTAATCACTCTCCAGGGCTTACAAGTTGCTCTACAGGGAGAGTGGATGGTAATACCACAAACTGTGATTGATGATCTTAGTCAGGGCATGCCACGTTGTTGTCAGGCCTGTATTGCTGCCAGAGGTTGAGCAGATGTAACCAGTTTTCTGGATTTGTGTGAAAATTATTAATTTCTTGAAAAGCAGGACATGTGTTGATTATTCTGGTTGGTTCTTCAAAAAATTATGTTTTAGTGTTTACTTTGTTTATGCTTTATAATTGGCTATCATCCAATACAATCTTGTGGCAAAATGGTCACTAAAGGGACAGATGTCTGTCTGTTGCTTTAATTTTGGACATCTATGTAGCTATTTTGGGCCAAAAATATGTCATCAATATATATATATTGTCTTCTAAACTGAAAATAATTAAAAATAAACAAAACATTTTGCAGGTCAATAGATATTATTTTTAACACAAATGTAAGTTTTGCAGCAAGCGTTTTGTATCTTGCCAGCCATGCAATCACAGGTATCAAATTTTGTGAAATTTGCATTCACAGCTATAAATAAAATATTGTCTGTCTATAAAGCATTTGACCATCCATCCAAACCTAAAAACATAGCTGTTCTTTGTGGATTTGTTGGTAACTTGTCCATCTTAAGTGTGTGGACAGTGTCTAGTAGATTATCAAGGAATTGAATTTATTTGGTAGGATTATATACCTAAAAAGGCTACGTTACGTTAATTGTTACACTAGTGTATAGTGATATTTATTTAATATTTTGTTTAGAAAACAAAATTTAAGAAGAAACACTATGTTTAAAAAACAAATTATATCTTTTGTGTCATTAAATTCAAGTCGTCGTCATCTTTAATTGATAGTACTTTAGACATAGATTTAGTGAAAGAAAATGTACTTATTCTATCATTAAGGCGCCAGTCTACCTGGCGCTTTAACTGCGTTGCAGAGTGTTCGAAATACACGTTTTTCAACAAAACTATTAAGCGTGCGTCCAACGTGCTGATCTACGAAAAGAACACACTCTTCAGACAAGAGCTGTTAAGTACTTTCAAAATATCACGTACGTTAGAAACATCAATTCAGAGTACTCCAAAACCGCTAAAAACGTCTTTTCCAAGGCGCTGTAGCTCAAAATGCATGCATCATTCCTAAATACTTCCCACTAATAAAATAATGTGGTCACCGCTGAAAGTTCCATAGGTACGCGCAGCATGGCGAGAACACTGCACGCCAGTTCAGAGGCCTGCGCGTAGCGGCGAAGGCGCACTTGTAGCGCGTGGCAGTGGCGCCCTTATCGCTCCCGCGCTTCTCGGCCTAAACGTGGGAAAAAGTTCCAGGTAGACGGGCACCTTAAGGAAAAGAGTGTCAGTAGTTTGCATTCCATAGTTAACGATTTTAGTGGTTATTGCCAAGAAGGTACATACAATTTTGGGGATAAAGACATTGCAAGCAATATATTTTGCATTTATGTAGTAATAAAAATGTGAGTTACAAAATGTTTCAGCAGTGTTAAAACCAAGAAGTAATGTTATTATGCTTAGAATGTTTTTTAATACATACTTTCTTATGTATTATGTTTGAAAGATGTTTATCAAATTTTTTATATCAGTATCTATTTTCCAGATTGACTTCTTATGTCGATGTCGGTTAACTGTGTAAACTAGATGAACATAATTTTATAATAAAGTGGGCCTATTTGTCTTGGCAAACATCTCCTTTCTCCTGCTTTTATGTATCAACTTTGCAGTGGTGGTTAATTTACAACTGCTGTTATCAGTTAACAGCTGTGATACGTTTTGCTGTATCTCCTCATTAAACATTTACCTCCAACGTAAATGTAACACACTTTGCCGTTTACACAAGGTATTTACAAAGAAATGGTGCATTATCTTTACTAGACAAACCTCAAGAGTTATTTTTATCTTATGTTGCAAGCTTGTAACTCCAACAAAACAAACCTAAGTTTTTATGGTTTGAATTGAAACTAGTCTTTCCTTTCTTTGCCTGTTCTTTAACTTACAGAAGTAATGAAGATTTAGTTTAGAGAAATGATTTTGTAAACATAGAGACTTTTTTTTATAAATAAGGTGTATTTTCTATTTTTCTCCATCCCTTATTCATTTTTTTACCATAACAGTATAAAAATGGTTTTATTTTTTATATATTTATACAATACTCTTAAAGTGGAAATACTTACAGTATATTTTATTTAATACATTGAAAGTATTAATCAGAAGTTGAAAGAGAATGAAGTTATGCTATAAATGTGTTGGGTATGAATTTGTTGGTATGTGCTTGTACAGTATATCATAAACATGGTACTGCATTAATTTTTTGACAAAAGATGTGTACAGAAATATTTGCAAAATTTCTTGGAAGAAGAGAGCAGTGCTGCAATTTGCTGCTAGGTAATGTTTTGAGTATGGAATGAGAATATATTCCTTTGTGTGGAAGAATGTTGGCAGAGGTGGTGATGAACTTCTCCTTTTGTCTTTCGTTCTGAGGGATTTGGCAGAGATGTTGCACACACATTTCAGCACAGTTGGAAGTGGTCCAGTTCTTTGACTGCATGCTGAATTTCCCTCGTACAGTCTGGTCTTATTTGTGAGTATCACACAGAATCTAAAGGTTGTTCATGATAGAGTAAGCACTTTTGAAATCAACCTTTAAAAAATCACTGTCCATAACTACCTACGTATATGCTACAGTTCACATTAGCATGCATTCTTCTAGTTAAGTTAGCAATGGATTAATAAAAAAGTTCTAATACTTGATATTTAATGTCAGTTGTGAATGTTTTGTTTTAAAATTATGGCCACTAAAGTCGATATTTTTTGTTCTATAACCATTAGAGTATGAATTTAAATATCAGAAATATATTTACATTGCTATCAGTTCCACAGTTTCACTTGGATGGCACATGAATAAATTGATCAAATCCATGGCAATGCTTACAGCAGAATGATATTAAATCAGTGGAAAAATAGATCATAGCAAGGCTTTTAAAGCTGCTCAGTTACCCTGAACAGCCTATACCAGGATTCACTGCTACCATTGCCGTTGTTACTTGGGAGGGTTTCAGCTCAAAACTTTTATTTAAACACAATTTAGATGGGTTTTTTCCTTCATAAATAAATATTTTAAACATTCTTGCTTACTCAAGGATGTTATAGTCTACCTGTGGTCAGTCTTATATGATATCCCAGTGATTTTCCTATAAACTTCTTTTAGCGTACTTTTGAGCAAAGATAAATTTATGTGGTCAGTCTGCTGTTTTTTTCCCCCTCATTCTCTTGCATTTTATTCTACTGGAACGTGTGTATGTAAGACTTTGTCCACCCTAATAATTTTTCAGTAGGTATCACACCTAATGTGGTACTATGGTATTGACTGATGGCAATTTTAAGGTGCGTGTTAAATTTGCAGATTTGTTAGAATCACTTTAAACCACACTTCTTTGTATATCAAATGAGGCAGTTGAACATCTCCACCAATATCTCTCAGGCAGGCTATGTTCACACCATGTGGTGCTACGTAGGGTTAAGGTATGGTACATGTGGTTTCATACCTTGTTAGTATTAGGGTGTTTAGAAACTGCGTCAGTGCCATGGAGAATCGAGATGAGGAAAGGAATTAGCGCCAGCCTGTATCAAGGAATTATCCTGGAATTTGCCTGGAGTAATTTTGAAAAACCATGAAAAACTAGAATTAAGATGGTTGAACTGGAAATTAAACCTGGGTCCTCCTAAATGTAAGCCAAACTACTGCACCATCTCACTCTGTAGAACAACATAAGGAAAATCAATCTACTTGCTTATTATCCAAGCTGGAGTAAAAGAGCAGATCATGGAATGAAAGAGAGCAGATCATTGATCAAAATGGCATGAGATAATCAGTCTAAAGTGCTGTGATGGGTACCAAAATAAGGTCCTAGATGAAGCTTGAAAGCAAGTGTAGTGGTTTCATCGCAGATATGATTATTTTTTATAATCATTCGTGTATTTCTAAATAATACTTTCATTCCATCTTTTCCTGAGTCTACCCAAGCTCTTATTCCTGTAGTTTTCTCATCTTTCATTGAGTTTACTATCCTCTTATTGTCAACTGGTGCAATAGGTAACTCCATTATATCTGCCTGTCCATTATGTTTCTTACATCACTCTTTTCTTATTCCATTCTTTTTTGCATCTTGTTAAAAAAATTCTTGATTTTTATTTTTATAGTTTTATAAATTTCTATTTTCTTAATTGGTTTGGGGTACTATTTGTGATGCACTGGTAAGAGCGTGTCTTATTATTCCTATATTATTAATTTTATTTCTAAGGTAAGAAACTTAATTTTTCCGTATCAGTGTATTTAAATGTTCTTGCATGTTCAATTTCTAAAATATGATCATTAATGATTTTTTATTGCCAGTGCTATGTTTATTCCTATATAATTTAATTGAGTTATCATTCTATTACTTCTGTACATATTTATAATTATCTTACCCATTATACTGGTTCTCTGCAAGTGGTGTTTTTTCTCCCAAATATTTTTATTGGAAATTTTCCTAATAATTTTTGGAAAGCATTTGTTAGTTTGTCAGTTATTCTCACTTCCTGCTATCAAAATTGTATCATCCACATAATATAATGTATTTATTATCTTTCTTCCCAGATGATATCCATCTAATTGATACCATGTTCAAGTGATATTGTCTATTATTCATAGGTACTGGTAGTCCTCTATTATTTTCATTTTTACATTAAAGTATATTTCACCAATTTTCCATATATATTCTGGAATCCACATTTTTCAGTCAATGAAGCACATTTTTATTGATTCTTAACCAAAAGATTTTCTAGGTCTATGAATCTGTATTGATGATTATACATAATTTGTTACGTTTGCTATTAACTGGTGCATAACAAAAATTGCATCATTACGTTTCTGTGCTTCTTACAACAGGATTAATTAAGTTAGTTTTAGATGCCCTAATTTTTTTAGCAATTTATATTTTTATTAAGGAGGTTATAGACCTCCCTCTTATTCTCCTTTTTTGAAAACTGGCAGAGATGACATTGAAAAATAGTGCACAATGTATGATTAAACTGTTAATTGAGGATGGGACCAAGGGATGAAAGTATGCTGTCAGTTTCCAGAAGCACAGTGGTGGAGCACTACTTGGTGAGATCACAGTAGATAATCTAGGCCCAGTGCCAATTACAGGTGATACTGTGTACCTCTTGGTAGCTAGTACTTCTTGATATTTGTGTGGAAGATGGTCACTTTGATTCCAAGGTGCTCTTCTTTGTCCATAATTACCAGTTGGTGAACCCTGAAGTAGCACAGGTAACATCTTCCAGAATTCTTTTCAGGAAGTGAGCTACAAGGAAGTATAATGGGTTTGCATGACTTGTTCAGCTGCATGTGCAGATTAATGATTATTGAAAAAATATGTTTTAATGACAAGAGGATGTTTGGAGAGGTGGGTTGAGGGCCAATTATGTATGTACACTAAACTCCAGAAGTGCTGGGGGCCACTGGGGTGTAGTGGTTAGACAACTCGTCTCCCACCAAGTTTAATCAGGTTCCGATTCCCGGCGAGGTCACCCGTGGATTTTCGCATGTGGGAATCGTGCTGGACGATGTCTATGGCCGGCAGGTTTTCTCGGGATCTCCAATTTTCTCCGCCCTTGCATTCCAGCACTGCTCCATACTCACCTCGCTTTATTCTTATCGGCTCTCAAGACCTCTATGTTAAGAGCCACCCAAATCTCTTTACTCACTCTCTCACTCACTCCAGAAGTGCTTGGTTAAACCCTTATCCGATTTCACCAAAGAAAAACTGTCTGGTTTCCGTATTTTTTGTGAAGGAAGTCTGATAAATCATAAGATATCTATATCATCATAGTGGTGCAGTATGAGGGGCTGAAGAATATTGAATTAGCCTGAGATAAGCTTAAGGAAACCAGCTCGCACTGCCTACCATTCTCATAGCAGCGGAGCCTGTTGAGATGGGCAGGGAGGAACGATGATATTATTTTCCATGATAATTGACACAATGTTAGCATTCTTGATATGTAGGGGATGGAGAGAGAGAGAAAGAGGAGACAGCGGCTTGCAACTGATGTTTGGTGTTGAAGGGGAGAACTGTACAAATTTGAGGGTTTGTGTTGCAGTGAGCACGCTGGAGCGTCCCAGGAAGGAGCTGCCAACAGCACGCTGGCGACAGGAGAGGCGGTGCCGGAGCAAGCTAGGAGAGGCCAATGCACGCCTGCACAAGAACGCAGATAGGTACAGTGCTGCAGTCGTAACTTCTCCATATACTCCACCTCCACTGGCAATATCAACCAACATTTAATTCACCTTACATATAGTCATTTCTTGAAATTAAGATGTTTCATGATTCCTAGGAAAATGGTCATTATTTTGAAATGGTCATTTGAAAATTGACCAAATCTGACCCACCCTATCCACCCCCTATACCCAAAAGTTGCATTAAAATTTTACTTATGCCATTTTTGCACTGCTTAGTGGCAAAATACATTATTTTTGTTAAATACAGTCAAATAGTGTTAAATGGGCGAATAGAGGTCCCCTTCTCCTGATGTCATAATGTCATGTGATGGCCATGTGGAGGGGGTAGAACTGAGGGAAACAAAGCATGCTCACTGAACGCTGCTTTACAGTCAATACGTACTACAGTAACAACTTAACCGAGTATTGAGTAATAGTATAACACGAGGTTGTTAGATGTAGTAATATTTCATTGTAACATCATTTTGCACATTTCTATAAATAACCCAATCTATTTACATTGTAAAACACGTTTGTCGGGACAATCACTATATGCGACAGTCATAGTTTGTCTTACATGCGGACATGTTTTAAACATCTCGTAGATTCATGTTATAGATGAGAGTAGAGGGGTAGTGGATGTCTCAATAAATTAATAACCAGATAAATAAATACTGTTCCTAAGGTTTTCTTTTTGTCTTTTTTGAATGAAAATGAAACTTTCGCGCAAAGATATATTTAACGGTCATGGATAAAATACCTTCACATTTGTAATGTTGTGTACATTTTATGCGTCACACTGATATTACTTCAATGTACTTAGAAAAACAAAATGTCCATTGCCAGTTTTGCAGCTAATGTTTGAGCTTATGAACTCTATGCATTTTCTCACAAATGGATAAAGTAAATTCAGAAATATAATAAGCCCTCGGACACAACTGTGAAGTTAGCGAACTCAAAATATTGGTTACACAAAAAATAAAAGAATGTGTGTGTTTCTATAAAATATAATGAAGTGACAGTACTTTACTGTAGAGTGGTATAGATCTACTATTATAATAAGTCCATTCCATTTAACAAATAAGAGAATGTGTACTCTAAACTTGCTTAGCTGTTGTTCAATAAATAACTATTTATTTCAGATGTTGTGTTTTATGTGTCATACGCTTGAAACTGGTACAGACTCCTAAATTATAAAAATCTAAAAGTAGGCCACCTACCTACCAATATTGTTGAACACAAAAAGAGGCTACACATAGCAGATCACACATCCTCAATAAAATTGCTGTTATTTTTAAGTGGTTTTTTTAATATTGCATTAAACACACACATCATTTAATTTTTAAAAAGTTTCTGAAATAAGTAGTTTTTAGTGGTTGTATTCACTGAGGCGTAATGTTCTTGTGGCGAGTTTGAACAGACTGTTTTAAACCACAGAAAACACTACAGCATTACTAAAACCTTTCCTTTCACCAAATCAGGATTATTGTAATGGCTCACGTAATACTCAATACAATACTGCAAAATTAATAGAATTGCCTTGTGCTACAATTGTTAGGTAATATTTATGTTTAAATGTAAACACATTGAGGTTACAAAGTATGAAGAACATGCAGGTCTATCTACAGTTTTTCAAGCTACTGTCAAAAAATTTCCATACATGTTGGTTTTCAGTACTAGATGAGGGTTCTGACATTTATATCAATAAAATACAATTTCTGGCATTATTATACTTAATTGTGAGTATAATGAGAGCTGTACGTTATCTGTAAATAAAGTTTAGCTAATGAACGCAATAAAAATGGGAATTTTTAAAAGAAGTATTACTATAAATAACAAATTAAAAACATTTCACCTCAACTCATTTAAATAAAGAATGTATCATCTCAAAATACCGTATATAATTGATTGTAGTCATACCAAATGCAAAGTAAATTTTTAATGTCTCGCGCACACTCGAACAGCTGAGAGCATGCAAAAAAATTATTGATCGGGCAGTGTGTTCACGGCAGGCACGTAGGCGAAGGGGAAGCAGCGGGAGGGGTGAAAGAATGTACCTCTTCCCTCCGCTTCATGTTGGAGACACTTTGCGCACGTGGCAAATGTCTTGTCTTTTAAAGTAATGCATTGTTTTTCATTGCAAAAAAACTCTAATTTTGAGACAAAAATGAATAAGTAAGGTTTTTAGAATTTATTGCTTTGCATCTTTAATAATTAATTTTCCAAAACCACTTCCGCTGATTTTTCCTGTCGTGAGTTACGCTTGGGCCCAGTGCTTACCCATTATTAGACGACAAAATGTGTCAAATAGGCCCTTACAAGACATCAGTTTATTCAAAAGTTGTTTGTCTATTAAAATATATTAATATAAATCTTCCAATTTCCCGCAGGAAGTTACCGAAAATTAACTTTTATGCTTTGTAATACAAGTCACTTGATGTTCAAACAATTTTTGGCGACAAGGGCATGTCAAGTATATACTTCTAGGTATATAATTTTATTCGTGAAGAGAGCTGTCCATTGAGTTAAATTAATATGTTGTTTTAAAATCATGTTGATTTTACGCCAGATACAATTAAACACCAAACTGTACAGGAAAAAACAACCTTTAATCACAAAATAACACATCTTTGCAAAAAATGTTCCTTGTAAAAATGTATTGCGTAAAATTTTTAGATTGAAACCATTTGCTTTGAAATACATAGTGATGATATGTGCAATTTTTTTGTCCTGGCAAAACTCCTATATAAATAATGATAAAGCTACCTGCGTTTATTATATATTAGATGTTGCGTCGATCAAAGTATATTTCTGTCCCGACGCTTAAGATTTCCTGCAACAATCATTTTTAAGCTGGTCGTTTATGCAAACGTTTAGTAACTGGATGTTGAATACGTCGCGCGTGCCGCTATTTCTCACTGCTCTGCTGCGTGTAGTTTTCCTAACACATCTGCGGCCTGGTGTGTCTCTTGCTTGCTACCTCTCCTTACACACTTGACGAGAGGGGAAGTGGTTATGCATTATCCAGCATAGCAACCTAGCATCCTCTCTCTATCCCTCTTTCTGTCTCTCTCAATCACGCACCTTTCTTCCTCTTGAATACCTTCGAGAGGGGAAGCTGTTGTCTAGAAAAAGAAAAAGTGTGTCCGTAGATCGTAGAAAATTTATCAAGAAGTTCTGTTGCTCAAAATAGTAGCACATATCATCACTACTATTTCAAAGAAAATGGTTTCAACCTGAAAATGTTATGCAATACATTTTAACAAGGAATAATTATTTGCAAAGATGTTTTCTTTTGTTATTAAGGGTCGTTTTATCTCGTAAAGTTTGGTGTTTAGTTGTATTTGGTGTAAAATCAACATGATTTCGAAACAAAATATTACTTTAACTCAATGGACAACACCTTCACGAGTAAAATGGTATGCCTAGAAGCAAATATTTGACCTACCCTTGTCGCCTAAAATTGTTTGAACATAGAGCTACTTGTATTACCAAGTGTACAGTCCATTTCCAGTAACTTCCTGTGGGAAATCAGAGGATTTATATTAATTTATTTCAATAGACACACATCTTTTGAATAATAAAGTGATATCCTGTAAGGACTTATTCGACACATTTTGTCACAGAATAATGGGTAAGCACAGGGTCCAAGCGTAACTCACGACAGGGAAAATCAGTGGACATGGTTTTGGGAAATTGATTATTAAAGACTGTGAAGAAATAAATAAATATATATGTACATATATTATTTATAAATTTGTTTCTGTCTCAAAACTAAGGTTTGTATGCAGTGAAAAATATATATTACTTTAAAAGACAGACATTTGCCACATGTGCAAAGAGTCACCAACAAGAAGCGTAGGAGAGGGGTACATTCTTTCGGTTCAACTAGAGTCCATTGTAATTTCACAGTAACTGAGTTTTAAGCCACATTAATAAAATTGTACACAGAATCTATTAAATTGTTTGTTTTTACAAACAAATGAATAGAAAATGGAATACTCACTAGAGAATTCAAGAACACCACTAGGAGTTACATGTTTTATAAATAAGTGAAGAATCTCAAATTAAATGCTAACCAAGTGAATTGAAGAAAAAAACACCAACCTCATTGTAAGTTACGAAATCATTCAATTACAAAATTTTATTTTCCCGTTATTTATCAGAATACAGAAAACTGGAGAGCTAAGTTTAACAACACCGCTACATAAAAATATTCTACAAACAATCCATTCCACTGTTTGCCATTCACACTTCTCTTCTTACATAATTACAGAAATCTTAACCTCCTTTATTTTTGTTATCTCGTCAGTTTTTACATAATAACTAAACATGCAACTTCTGTTTAACTTTTTCAGATAGTTTGTTGTTGTTGTCCACATATAAACATCCAGCGCTGCTGTAGTACAGTATCTACTACACTTGGTTTACTTTCTTATCTCAAACAGTACTACTAGCACTATCTATTAAGAGCAGGTTTAGCTACTAAGCCCCACCTCAGTCCAGGTCATCAATTGTGTCTAGAGTGAAAACTACATGTTGGTTTAATTTAATTTTAATATTTAGTTGCCTTCCAAGAGAAATTACATCCTAGATTGACATGTAGGTCCTCCCTTTGTTGCCAAAAAAAGCCTAAGGCTGCATTTATACAAAGAGCAACTGGTGATTGCAACACAACTGCAACTAGAGTTGCTCAATGGTCTACAGTGACTGGTTTAACAAGGGTGTCTGTGCTAAAAGCAATTTAACTGCCCTCTTCTCATCAGAGGAAGATGCTGTTGTTTTGTACTTTAATAAATATTATGTTGTGAAGATATTGGAAGTTACAGTGAACAACCTGACAATGAATCAGTATTAACTATAGCTAGTTGCATACATTAAACAATTAAAAAACTACCCAGAAATTTTTTTTTTAAATTATTTTAGAGTGAGGAAAGGTAGTACTCACATTCTTTTGAATTTGGTAGAGCCAAGGCAAGTATCGAAAAAAGAACTATGACGCGGGACTTCAGGTGGCTGACGACGTCATGACGTTCGGGCAAGGTTTTGTGTTAGTCAGACACACTGGTGATATGACTGGGCTGACTATTGGCTGCTCGCCGGACCCCGACCGGTATGAAAGCAAGGGCGCGTTGCTTGGCGGCATGGCACAAAGTCTACTGTGAGTTTAACTGTCCTCCGTACTACGGGTTTGCACACAGCCACTGGTTTACCTGTATTGGACGTGGCCCGAGGTAGCTCCTGACTCGGCCGCTATTGCTGCTGGAGCCGGCCGGAATATGTGCCTAGTCCTTGGTTGGCTGTGGTACTGGAACCACGGGTTCATTACACCCAGTGGAATATGGAGCCTCTGACGGAAGTCTACGACGACTTGGTGAGGCTCGCGCCGGCAGTCTTGTAGAGTGGCTGAAATAGGGAGTGTGGGGGAACTGGGAGGTGAAGCCTCGCCAGTTGTCGGGTGGCTTAAGCTTGTTCCCAGGGGGTTATGCTGCAGAGGGCAGTTGGGGCTGGGTTACAGCTCACGTTGGATTCGGAGGCAGTAACTGTCTTTCTAGCTTGCCACTTCGCACTCCTATGGGTGTATGGCATAGAGGTAGGAACTAAGGTCTGCCACACTAAGAGCAGGCGATGAGGATCCCTAGCTGGGTGTAAAGCCAGCTGGGGCTGAGCCACCCTGAAACGTACCAGATTATTCCAACCGGCGACAGTTCAGCGCAGTGGATGGAGTGAATTGGCTAGGCTGGTTGACTAGCTGCCTTGTGGATTGAGTTCCTATTAGTTGGGGCTCTACCATACTGTACTGTACACCAGGTGCACAGTATGGGTGGCCGTCTAATGGGCGTGTTCGTGACATATGTGTCCCTGGGTAAAAGAGGCCGCAGTCATTCTCTAGGTTCAGCAATTGGGTTGTAATGATGCCGTCTCCTGTTTTTCCCTGGTAGGTGGACGTCTACGGGGGATAAAAGCCATAGTCTAAACTAGACGAGCAGATGCGGCTAGGTAGCTATGATACTAACTGGCCCTAACTAACTTGATACTGATGTCCAGAAGGGACTCTGGTGGCACTACCAAAAGGGTAGTGGAGGTTCAATGGGTGAAGACTTCTTCGGGGGTTGCTGGTGGCGGTCATGAAGATGTCTGGTAGGTAGCGGTGGTCTTACTTGAGGATGTCGATGTCTGCAGAGAGCTCCAGAACACTAGGTAGGGGAAGGAGCTGCGTGGAATGAACTGCAATTCTGCGGCTGTGCATGGATATATATTCCATCTGCCCACAGGCTCTGTATGGTGCGGGGGTGACGGGGTTGAACTCCTCCGGTGGGCGGAGCTGAACTCTCTGGTGCCATCTCTTGGTCCGTGGCAAAACCAGGCATCTCTGTCATGCGGTTTTACATGCTTAGGTGCTTAACTGGGCCGCTTGACTGGTTTCTATCAAACGGGGGTTGGCGTGACGTCTGACATAAAAGCGAAAAGAACTTGGTTGACGTGTCCGTGGGTACCCCGTGTCTAGGGGCATGCTGGTAGGCTCTGGTAGCAAGTCGTTCAGGGTTCAAATCCCACCTGGTGTGGCGCAATGACACATGAAGATGAGGCGAAGTAGTGTTTAAGTAAATGTCAGTACCCGTCATATGTCAACTAATTGGCAAGAACCAATACAGTTTCAGCTGGCGAAAGGCTAGCAATAACTCCGGTATGTTTCACTGCCTAGGCACCATTATATCCACATTTTGTATAAAAAAACCTCAGTAAGAAATACATACATAAAGTACAGTGTAAGAGAAAAAATAATTATGCTTGAATTTAAGCTACCAAATTTTAATTTTGTTTACCAACTTTTGAAATTAAATATTACACTTTTCATCAGTGTTTCCGAAGTCGCTGTTTGCATAAAGGTAACCACACAAGTGAAGTAGTTAGGGCTGCGTTCCCTGTAGTGGTTGAAGACAACGACACTGAAGAAGCACTTGATGTTCCATGGCTGATGTCAGAGGTCTGCCTTGCACCTCTTTGGAGATGTCTTCAATAAGCTCATATACTCTTCTCTTGAACTGTCTCTTTTGACATGATCATCTCTTTCATGTTGTCTGTAATCTATAAATTACATACACAACCAAACTGAAGATAATGAGGTTGAAGATGAGACTGAGACAGATTGCTACTCTGCTAACGAATGTGTGAAATGGAACTTTGAAGAATAGTTATTAATCAATAACGCTAAGTGAAGAGGACAATCTATTTGTAACATCTTGCATCTTATTACCACATTTTGAAAAGTAATACCTACAGCTGTACTTAATTTGACATAGATTTTCACAAAAATTGTCATTTTTCTAGCAAGTGCATTTGTGTTTTCCTGTACAGTTAAGTGTGCAAGTTGTCTAATCTCTCTAATTTCATAGTATTAAACATGCATAAAAATAGTTCAGCTTACTTCTCTGTCACTGTTATTTCCAAACTACCGTATATACTTGAATCTAAGGCGGCCTCGAAATTCAGACAACTCTCTAAGCAAGCAGACAGTTTTATAAAAATATTTTATTCAATCATTTATTAGCAACTAAATTAAGAAAACTAAAAGATTAAATTAAGGAAACTAAAATGTCATAGAAGCTTTGAAGTTAAGATCTACACATCTGAACTTACAATAACTTACTTGCCAATAATATACACGATAAACTGTGGTTTATGAATTTCGCTTCTTAAACCATACGTAAAATTTTCAGTACAGAAAATAAATCTCAAATTGATTATCAGTTTCTTCAGTATCCTCGCCACTTTCACTACCTTCACTTTCTGTTTTGTCATCTCCTTTGTTTAATTTATTTAATAGTTAACATTTTTTCTCCACATGATCAGCCATTTCTTCCACTTTGTAACATACAGAAATGTGAATGTGGCTTTAAAAAAACATCAGTAAAGAAACTAGTCGCAACGAGCGTTAGTATAGTAGAACTCGTCTTCACTATGAAGCACTCAATGTATCGTTTGTTGCTACTACCTGGTACAAAAACATTGCCTCATAGATTTAACACAATTGACATTTCATACTACCTGTTCCAAAAACATTTCTCATGAACATTATATAATTAAAAATTACGTATGCGAATTTAAGACCATGCCTGCTTTTCAGAAATACTAATTTGAAAAAACAACATTGTCTTAGTTTCAGGTATATACGTTTATAAGTTGTGTGTGTTGTACATATTATGTAGCATTTTGTAAAACTAAAAAATATGAAAAGTAAATCTTAAAATTTTTGTATGTAAATTTATTAATACATTGGTTATGAATTTAGGGTATTTATCTGGATATATACCCATGGTATGTACCTTGAATTATAAACATCTGGGTATTACCAATTGTTTTCTGTATAAACGCAGCCTTAAAACAGCATGCCGAGCAACTTGGCAAGCATAAACTAAATGTTCACTGCCATCTTGCAGGAAAATCAGTTGATTTATTATTTGGATGTTAATTTATTATCACAGGTCTATTACCTGGTCCTTCATTGTCTTTATACATGCTCATCTTAAGTGTGGTACAAGGGAGATATTCTAAAGCATTTGCAATTGATGTAGCTGTCTTTGCTGTTGCTCTGAAACAAGCATCCTTGCGAAGATGAATTGAGAAGGGAATGTGGCTAGCCTGCCCTCCCTTCAGCGACAGGGCTGTGCATGCACTCAATCCAATCAATACTGTGTTCTACTTCAGTATGTCTAGCTTTCCATTCTCTGTACACAGAGAAACTGTGCCTAGCGACCACAGAACAAAGAAATTACTGCTTGCCTTTTTTAATATGCTTGTATCTGGTGTTGCTGGAATATTTTACCAGCAGTTATTATTTTTGTGTTAGCTTTCATAAATTATAATTGTCTCATAAGAAGAACCGCTAAGCAATGTCGTCTCATGAAAGGCATTAAACTAAAACCAAANCCCTGCATCCTACTCTTAATCTTCTGCTTGCCATGAAACAAAATGAACTGAACCCTAGCTATAATATACTACAAGAGTAGTGGACTGAAGTATATGTCACTCTTTCAGTGCCTGCCATGAAATAAAACAAAAATTAAAAGATTAGAAAACTGTATGCATTGTTCTCATAGCATTTGTTTTCATTGGCAGAACATTTGTGGTGTAAAGATGTGTGGCCATGCTACTTGGTTTTAAAATTTTTGTGTTTTGACGGAAATCTGTGTTCCTATATACACTGCTGAGGAATAGTTTTAACCGGAACATGCCTACCTTTTAGATTATTGCTCTATGAAAGAATGTCTTATTTTCTAGGAAACTGTGAAAAAAGCATCTTGTCGAGCGCGGCATCTTTATGGTCCGTATTTTATACTAATTTGGACGGTAATTTTTGTACATATCTGCTGCTCTGATGAATAGTTTTAATTGTGATGTGCCTTACTTTTAAAATATTTTGTTTTGAATTAATTTCATTTATTTTCTATCAAACACTAAACCGTCTCGTTAGGCATGGTATCTTAGGCAATTTCGCGGTACCACTTTTATGCCAATTTTAGTGGCAATGTGTGTTTATATGTGCCATTTTAAGGTTATCCTGGACTGTAAATGTTTATTTACTCTGCCCCTATCAGATATAAGAAAAGTGTCCTAATTTCCGTTCCCCTTCTTGCTGTATTATGCAAATTTTTTAGCTTCCTATTTTTCTCATTTGTGAAAGACTTTCAGCTAGGAATATTGGTTTCCTGGTATTGAATTGTCTGAAAAGAGCTTTAAAAAATTAATTAGTACATAATGTTTTATTTGTAATACCTCACATTTTTTTCACCTCGCCCATTGTCTTAGTAACCTTCACATACGAAAAAACTGTATCTTGATACGAACTTGTAATTTATCATTTTGTTTGCAGCCGTATTTGATGAAAATATTCTTTATTTCTTCTTTCAGCATTTTAGTGCAGTGTTTTTATTGTTATGTGGTCTCACAAAGGGGATCTCTGGGTTTGGCAACTCTGGTATGCAACTTGAATGCAGGCATGCATGTATAAACATTGATGACCTTGATGGAAAGGACACAGTAATGTGTTAGTAAGTAGTGTCTATTTTTAGATCTTTCCACTTGGGAGACATACAGTAGTGGCAAAGAGAATCTTTATGGTTGGTGACAAAAATAAATAAAACATATTTTTCTGTCTAATTCTTTCAAATTTTTCAATTTTTAACCAAACATTTTTTACAGTTCTCTAAAATAGGGTTTATACTTTGAGGGTGTTGTTATTACAGAAGTTGTTTTGTCCAGAGTTGTCTGTATGTTGCTATTTTATAGTTATTTTTTTATTCATATTTTTGAGAACACATTATGTACTTAAGTACGTAGATGACTTCCAATATCTAATCCAGAAAATAATTATCCACTGCCAATCTCTTAGCTAATCCAGTTGATGTGACAGTAAATTAAAAATTAACACTAGCCTAATAGATCAGGTATCTGTTTACATAATTTAATGTGTCTCAATGTTAAAAATATTGTCTCAGCTAAAGTAATGCTATTTAAATGGAGCTAGGAACTGAGATGTAAATCATGGCAGCTGAATAAGATGATGAAATTACAAATGTTTCTCAACCATATATCTTATTGTACATGTAGATTACGTATTTTTTATGAGAGCTGCAGTGACAAAAAAAAAAGCAGCTCAATACAGAATGACAGTATGTATTGGTATATGTGAGCAAATTGAAACTCTGGTGTTATGTATTTTGTGGAATTGTTTGTTCTCTGTAAAAAAAAAAATATATAAGCAATATGCATTGCTTTAAGCAAATAGTAAACTTTTTTAAATTTTCAAAATTTTGATATATCCAAGTAGCTCAAGTAGTTGAACTTTTAATGCAGTGGTAAAACTGAAACCGATAACTGTGCAGGAGACCTAGAACTTTTACACAAAGATATTTATTTGGTGATATAACCATTATCCTATGATAAATCAGTTGTAGAATCTTTTTTCATAAAGGGGAAAGTGATAAGTAATTTAGTTTCTTATTTGATTGTATCAGTCAAAAATTGCCGCTGCAGTTTCTTGTAAGAGTGCATGCAGTTAGTAGATCAGCTATCTCCCCNCCCCCACCTTATCATACATCATTAACTTTTTCTGAGTTGTTTGCTTATAAAATGTGTTACTTTACTTTCTGTACAGTTATCATGAAATATTACAATAAGTCAAAAGAGAAATACCGCCTTGAAGGAATGCTAAGGCAAACTGTGAACTATTTACTTTTTAAATAGTTCGTAAAACAAGTTGTATTCTAGAAGGTTAATTTGACTGTTAAATTTTTAAGCAGTGCTTCATGGAGCATCTTCAAAAAATTAGTAAGCAGCAAAGCTCTTTGGGGATTTTACCTTGCTCTATATTGAACTTACATAACTAAACATACACTGCCGGATAATAAAATAGTGCACACAAAAGGATGCATTGGATGGCTCCGAAACTTTATAGAAGTAGTGATAGAGATGAGTAATACACATTATCACAAAAAAAGAGCATCACTGAAACTGCACATGCATCTGTGGTATGCTGCTGTTCAATAATCTTTAGTAGTGCTTTGCACCCCCCTCGCACTGGTATATACGCTGCCACATAGGGCTGCAATGGCTTAGCCGTTAGATTGCTCTTCTTCCATCGAGACGAACCAGGTTCAATCCGTGGCCTGGCCACTCCCAAACTTTCACAAGTGGGAATTGTGCCAGACAATGCTGCTGGTTGGCAGGTTTCCTCAGGGATCTCCTGTTTTACCTGCCCTTGCATTCCGGTGCTGCTCAATTCTCTTCATTTCACCCTCAACGACTTTCAAGACCTTGTTAAGAGCTCTCCAAATCTCACAACTCATCTGTCTGGCATGGAGTCCAGCAGAACCGCTGTTGTCCTGAGGCAGGCAGGTTCACAGGTTGGACAGTGTTTTCCAAATCCCTGATACTGTGGCACGGCGGCAGCATGCATTTAACTGGTCCCTTATATTCTGGATTGGGGACATGTCAGGGGAATGGGCGTGCCATGGTAGTGTTGAAATGCGACTGAGGCATTCCTAAGCGACCCATACCGTGTGCAGTTGGGTGTTATTCTGCTGGAATATCACCTGGATTCCCAGCCCGAAATGGTGGTAGAGGGGCGTAGGATTTCATCCATATGCTGCTGGACTATCATTGTTAAACTTGACGAGTGGATTGCCTATTGTAAGCCATGGCTCCCCAGACCATAATGTCTGCTGTGGGGAGAAGTGTGTGGCTCGATACTGAAGTTGTGATTGTTGCGTTCAACAGGTGCCCTCTATACTGAGGTGCAATGATAAGTCTCCATAATGAAGCGGCCCTCATCACTAAACATTACACATAGTCAGTCTGTGGCATTCCACTTTGCTCTGGCATAGCACTACTGCAGATGGAGCCGCAGTTTTAAGGGCAGCACACACATTTGATGCTGGGAGTGCACATTTGCCTCCGCAAGGCATCGGGAATTGGTTCATGGACACGCAAGAGCCCCAACACTGGCCAGTATTGTGGACCAGGTCATTATGGAATCCATTGCACCTGGTGCATGATATATTGATCCCCTCTCGACTGGTAGTCGACTAGTCTTTCCTCCATGTGAGGTGAGTTGACGTAACCACTGTTCCCAGTGCACGAGTCAATATTGTCCAAACTATCCACATTGCGATACAATCACCCTGCGGTTTTCAACCTGATTGTAAGTCCTCTCTCAAAGTTGGTAATTTGCATAAAGTGATGGCGTTTGCGTCTTCCTGGCATTCTTCAGTTGTACATTTACTCCTTGCTAATGTTAAGATTTCAATTTTGCCACAAATACTTTGACAGGTCATGATGAAAAAAAAACTCAATAGTCAAACATCCCATGAAAATCATTTTTAGTAAAAGTAAAATAGGTAAAAGCTTACTAGTCATCAAACCTTATGTCCAAGAAATAAAAAAGAAAGCAGTACTAAAAAAACTATTCTGTGTCAATTATTCATCACTTGAATCAGTCTTCCCAGTAGAATGATCCTCACGAACATTTGCTTCGGTAACAGAAAAATGCCTGGCTGCAGCACAGTTGTTATGCATTTTTGCATACCCAACCACCAATTCAAATTTTCTTAGTTGCGATGCAGATGAGACCCCCTCCCCCTCCCCCATGTGGTGGTACTCACAACCCCAGACTTATTCAGTCTGGGAATGTTGAACGTCAGCGCTAAAGTTGGTTATCAAACAACTTTGATCACCTATGCTCACAGACATGATGCCATTTTGGTGATCACGTAGCTGCTCTAGATACAAGATTTTTAATTTACCACCATGTTAAATTGTATCTTTGGTAAACGCAACCTAACCAAACATAACCGCCTGTAGTGTAATGTAATGCACTGACCCATTTATGCATATTTAATACTTGTACCAATATTTTAGCGATGGTTTTGTCAGGTGGTTTGGCGATAATTAGAAATCTGCCCGCCTGGATTAAAGACCAGTAATAGTGCCTATGGGAAGAAAAGCGTAATGGAAATTGAAGTTAACCTCACTTTTTTTTGTGATTGTGTTTTATTTCTTTTAATATTAACCAAACTTGTGTTTTTCGTAAGATTAGAAAATTTCTCTGGAAACCATGAACTATAAGTGCTATTACTTTTACCTATGCATAAAGAATAACCTCAATTTTTTTGTGATGCGAAAATAAGACAAATTTAAATTTTTGAAAGTGAAATTTGGAACAAAATATAGTCTTATATTTGGGTGAATACAGTACTTTTGAAAACCCTGCTAAGTTTCTACTTTCAGCCCGTTGGTTGTGTATCTTTCCTCTTACTACCTATCAAAGTAAACACTGCCATATGACATTCAGCTGGCGCACATTTCCACCGCATACTGGTTCAATAAACAACGAAAAGTAATAATAATCAGCACTATAGACACGGACATGTTAATTTCAGTAAATGTTGATTTGTGAATATTAATTGATGTTCACAATTCTTTTTCTTTTTAGATGTAAATCAGTAGTTTTAACTGTGATTAACAATTCTAAGGCCATAAGGAAAAAAATGCTTGGTTTAGGTTGTCAGTAGACCAACAGAAGAGTTAACCATTATTCTTTTTCCCGTTATAAAAAATGCCAAGACAGACATGGCCAACTTTCACATTAGAAAGTGCGAATAGCTGAAACACTCATCCGTTATACGTGTCATACTCGTAAGAAAGGCAGCTTGTAGATAATACAGTATTTTATTCCTTAATACAGAAGACAATGTGCGTTAAACAATTATTAAACAACCTAAGAATTATGTTCAACAGCGTTTACGAGTAGAACTGCAATGCATAAATACCTCAAAAATAAATATTTTAGTATACAAAACTACATAAGCAAATGGTGGGCATTGCTATTACATTGAGTTACAAAAACAATTGTCATAATGTAATGAAACTAAATGGCTGAACAGAATTGATCCAAAGTTTAACAGCAAACTTCCACGTTATTATTTGTTACTCAAAGCAAGTTTAGTGAACAACTTGTCCAGCCACACAGTTTTTAAAGTACATAACACTAACATTTGCTAAGGCCTTCTACTTTATTATGAAAAAAATCCACTCCGCTTATAAAATTTAAATGCCTGCCACTGATAGAAATGTAACTTCACCAAAATGCTAAAAACTCAATACCTAGCTGTTCACAATTTATGTCATGAAACTGTATCGACACATTCAATGCAAAATCTAATTTTCCCCCAAATGCGTACCTAGAAGGTTAGTCCTGGAAGGTAGTACATACTATTTTATATATTGGCTCGTACAAATTAAACCCTTCAAACAGATATAATAATTCTTTTAACATATTCATAATACTCTAGGAATGTTTTGAGTGCACGATAAAACATTTTCATGCCGTTATTGTTTCAAAACGAGTGATATGCGTAAATTTATTTGAGGTTTAAAATTTGTACAGACTTCAGTTGCTTGAAGCATGGTTGGCATATCATGTGAGATTTCAAGACTTTCAAGGATAAGAAACTATGTGGAAATACAGCATAAAGCAATAACAAGCGCTACTACTTCACTCATAATTTGAATAAAAAAGTTGTATTTATTATGTTGTTGGATACTTTATTTCAGGAGTTATCATGGTCCTGAACTGTTCTTTTGTTGAACATAGAAAACCATGAACCTTGAACGTTGCATCAGCCAGGTGATGTGAAAATGTGTTGCAATCACGCCAAATTTTTTTCTTATTTGCATACAAGAAGAAACTGAAATGTAGGTGACAGAAAAATTAACGTTATGGCTAGTAAGACGTAAAAACATGGAACTACTTCTCGTAGCTTGCTGCCAATTTCACAATGAGTATTGCTGTCATTGCTTACATTAAAATATATGCAATTATGGGCAGAAATTTTATTCATAGGTTTATTTTAAGAGTGCTCACTTTATCATCTGGTGATTGTTGTCAGTGCAGCTTCAACTTCATACCAGGGTCTAAGACCATTGGTCGGTGCTTACATTGCCACTACTGGGTGTGCTGTCAAATGCAGACACATCAACATGGTATCATATGCATACCAGCTTGTACTCTCACTATTTACATTGCTTTGATGTTGTCACATGGTTTATTCATGGTACTTTATTTTCATTGTCCTGCAATGTATTTAATAAAATACTATAGGTTAGGATTTATTTAGTGTGTAACTTGAATGTTTTTATGTACTGTTTTTTGGGGGAAAAGTCTTGCAAAGTAAGATGTCTCGTTATTTTGTTGTCATGGATTGGAATGATACTTTTTCATGTTCCAAGTAAGATGTGAAGAAACTAGAAACTACTTGAGTGCAAATTTTTGTGGAATTTCATTTTGTTGAATGCGTGTGTGCACTGCACACACACACACATTTTTATACATGCACATGCATGAGATGGCCCTTTTAGGTGATGGTCAAATCTTGGCTGGATTGGGGTGAACAAGGAATGGGTGACAGCATGGTCAGATGTTGAGAATGTATAGGTACTGTTGTTGCAGTGGAAAGTGCGAGGGGATGTCCACACCTCTAGACATGTCGACAAGGACACAATGTCTCGGCCCGCCACCATCATACGCAGAGTCAGTGCTGGCTCCAGGCTATCGACCATCTGTCATTGCATGTGTCCCCTCCAACGATGACCGCCAGACCATCTACTCCCGCCGCGACATGCAGACAGGTATGTGGGTATCTCCCAAGTGCTTATAAGTTAACTTTATGGCATCCCTACTGTTTTTCAGTATTAAATAGCCTTATAGCTATTTTTTAGATCATTTATAAATGTTAAAACATATTTATAATCCATTCAATTTAATTTTTAGCAATCCAAGGCCATTTTCCATGTTAAAATTAAACTATACATTTCCCCCCCCCCTCCATTTTTTTCCCCTCGTATAGTTAATAGGCATCAGGGAAAACCTGGAAATGTTCGGAAAATTTATGGGAAGTCTGGAATGTTAGATAAAATAGTTTGAAATGTGTGTAGTAAGAAAATAAACATTGGATTCTAGTACATCTGCTACATGCCATCTTATGATTTATAATTTTACTTTAGTTTATTCGACCTTCATAGGAAAATCTATAAGCCCAGAGGCATTGTTTTTTTTTAAAGCGAGCATTGGCATTGTGGAAAATATTTTTATAGGTGTAAGTGTAAGATTTTGCAAGTAAATATTTCAATAATAATTCACACTTTTGCATTCAGTGGTTTTCGTTGAATTGATACATTGTATTGTCTCTTGGTTTTGTATCGTGACTTTTTTCTGGTTATGAGAATGCTAGTATTGAACCTCTGTGTTACATTTTTTCATTTTCCATTTTTGTACCTATATTTGTTTTATTTATATAAATATTTGTTTTTGCATAGGAAAGCATCCATAAATAATAGCTATGTTATTGTTACCCATGAATAATATTTTAAATTTATGTTAGGAAAAACATTCAAAATATTTTTAATATTTGCTGTGTAATTTGGTCAGGGAAATGTAATAAGATACCTGGAAAAGTCAAGCAAATGTCGGAGAATTTGCTATAAGGATACTACTAGCCACTATGATCTATATTTAGGTGATGCATATCTTGGAGTAGTGTTGAATACAGTGGGAAGATACTTATTTTTCTGCTGATTTCCCTCAAATTTCCAACTTTTTCTTTTTACTTAATTTTTAACGGTTACTCAAAAATGAGTCTTTAAAGTGAAATGGTCTTAATAAATGGGGTTGCAGCAATGGGGTTCTACTATATTTTGCTAACTGAGTACTTTATGTTCCCACATCTCTGATGAAAAACTATGCATTTTAATTAATTAATTGAAAATTTATATGTTAATGTAATGCATTCTGAGCAAAATGATACCCCAGTTGTGAAGATAAGACTTTGAGCAAGTTAAAATTAACCAAAAGGTACAGCAATGCCATGGATAAGTCTGACACAACAGTCATGATGCTGCCAGTGTTTACATTTCTCATGAGGAAATGGGATATTTTATATTGTTTTCATTGATTAAATATTAATTTAATTTCATAGGCTGGTGTATTCTGAGCAAAATGGTACATCAGTTATGCAGAAGAGACTACAGAGCAAACTAAAATTAACAAAAAAGCAGACTGCAATGTTGTGCATGTGCCTAACACCACCAGCCCATGTTTACATTCCTCGCAATGTTATTAAATATTTTATGTCAATAGAATAAAAATATTTTAAGTCAACATTTTATCTTCAGAACTGTACTTCATCAATGTATATACGTAACATGTGAAAAAGAAATTTAAAAAGAAAAATTAATGATGTCACAATTTGGAATAAAACTTCTCATCGGTAGCAAATGATGTAGAGAAACATATTATTACAGAAGAATAAGATTCTTGTATTAAAAGTAAAATTATTTTAATTGTTATATGTGTAGTGAATAAAATGTGGTAAAATTAACTGGCTCAGAACAATATTTCCATATAAAAAAGTGGCTTTAGTGTGAAATACTGAACAACACAACACAACAGTAGTACAAACATTACAACATGTAAACAAGAAATAGATAAAAGATATTACCACTTGCCATTAAATTTTTTTTTTGTCTGTGCAGTATGGCATCAACAAAATTCAATAAAGGAGAAGTAAGTTGTATTGCCACTTGAAAATACACTACATTAACAGAGTGTGTACAGTTTTCTTTAGCATTTGGTTAACAAGCAGCAGTGGCATTGTGTATTTTCTGCCTATATAGTTATTCAAAGTGAGAGAATTTGCTGCTTGGATTTGTTCCCATAACTCTTCTAGTGGGTTTGCAACAAAAATGCAACCCGACAGTCTTTGTTCAAATAATTGAGCCGGCGGTTGGACGCTGTGTTTATGTTTTAGTTGGGCTCCGGGCCCGTATTTAATGATGTTAACCTCTGTTGCTATCTTAATAAATTTTTTTCCAAACAAAAATTTAACTTAAAACTAATACTAAAAGACATTGGTTTCACTAATGTCTAATATTCAAACAATTAAATTGAAACATGTTGTTAAGCAAATGCTTAAAGGAGGAACAAAAGAAGTGTGCCACAGATTTTGTAAAGAAATGACAATAGCAAATTAAACATAACTAAAAATTGTGGCCCCAGTAAACAAAATATTAGAGATAACTGTTGTTTACAATAATTAAAGAGCTGACAATGGTGTATCCTAACATCTGCAGTTTGCATTAAGTTAAAACTTCCTAAAGGCATAAGCAGCAGTACATATAAATACAGTTTATTTATTTTTTTATTAGTTAGTTAGAAGTACCGGTAATAACTTATGGATTGTAGTGATTCCTTTTGCCACAGAATTGCCATAGATCAAAACAAAAAATTACCTAAACAACTTGACACAGCAGCAACTATAAAAAAAAAGAGAAATGAATACATCCATCTCCACTCCAAAAATTAGAAACCAATTGTTCAAAAAAATTACATGCTTCAATAGCTGCTCTCTGATGTAGACTGCCTCTTTACATATAATGCTATAAAGCAATGCTCAACAACATTACCCTACAATTTAACACTACACAAAAAGAATTTGCAAAAAAAGGATACAGGATGCAGTGCCTGCTGGGTGTACCCAACTTACCATCGGACTTACCATGTAGAACACCCCGGTACCTCACCCAGTGGCACTGCTAAGACGTCTCAGTCATCACCTCCAGCATCTTCTTCATCTGTTGTGTCCAAATCCAAGCCCAGGGGAATAATGAGTGGAGCCATATCTTCAATGTCTTGATGAACCTCACTCTGCCAGACCTCTACAATGATCTTCTCCACGTGATCCACACATTTTGACCATCTGAACACAATATTATTCATGTCAGAAATACTGTTTGTGCATTGAGGTGTTTAGTTGTACTTAACTATGTATTAATTATGTCAATTGTTTCAGTACAAAATCATAGCAAAGGAAATGCAGAAAGTGTAATGTTTAAGCATCAAAGAGAGTTAATACGGAGCTAGTCAAGTGTGTTTGAGACAACAGAACAGTCCAGAAAATTACACAGAAAAACAAACAGTTCACAACAAAGATATCCAAAAGTATGCATAAGTTGGTAAATAGTATGAGTTAGTGCGCAGGATAAGTTGATTTAATAGTTACAGGTTAAGTAGAAAGTCAGAACAGAGGTTATTGGAAAAGACTAGACAATGGTATTACACATCATCACATACAGTACATACTACTCATGGGAATGAAGAGTTGGACCAGGAGAACTATGCTACTGTACTACACTCTACACGAGCCAGCTTCCAGGAGTATAAATTATGGTATCATACTATCCTGAAATAACTGTAACACTCACCTATTAAACTAACACAGGGTAGAGCACATCACATTGTTACACATCATTTGTAAACAAACCCCTGTATGTTTTTGGTATCAGTAACTGTAGTTGACCCAGAAACTGAATTATGGTCTTTTTTAAATTATGCAAATTAGGTTGGCTATGTAGCACTGAAAGTGAAATACGACACTGATAATTTACAATAACTAAAAGACAATGGCTGTAGAACAGTGGTTTTGGGGAAATGCATTAATACACAATTGTTTTCTTAAAAGATTATGACTGCGATTTCATCGATTACGATGTCCTCTCGTGTTTAGTGAAGTGATACAGATATGTTCAATAGTAGGGGAAGTTCCAGTTATATCGACTGTAATCTATTTAGTGATGTATACCAATGGCAATTAATGCCGCAATGTAACTTCTAAATACAAAACAAGCAGTTTCTTCAGAATCTTAAAATGCACCATCTCTCCATAACCTGTATAAAATTTATTGGCTATAACAAACTCACTATAGAGGCAATTTTCCTTACCATTGTCAGTTTTCTTTATAATAAATTTCCACTGTACATATTGGGTTGTTTATGAAGAATCCCTTGCAGGGGTACACAAATTCCAACACAAAGTAGTTTTTATTTTTAATTACACATTGTAATACCACCTTTTGGTTAGGTGATTCATACACTCACATTTGAGTCTATATTTTATAGTCAATCAAGTTCAAATAAAACGTTAAAAAGACACGTAGACAACGTTCGACGACGTTATCAAGTTAACAAATTTTCTTTATGTTCTTGTAAACACATTTCGTAGGCCAACATAATTGACCTTAACACACACAACTTGCAAATGCAATGGTTAATACTACAGATATTTTAACATGCCTTAGCACTGTTGATCTGGACAGTTTCAACATTTCTGCAGCTCTTTCCGCGACGTTGCAGGGTTTCATTGCCCCTCGCCTAATAAGTGAATTAGGGATGGGTCGAATAACCAAAAATGTTGATTCCGGTTCCAGTGCCGATTCTACAATTTAAATATCGGTTCCAGTATTCGGTTCTATGTATTTTGAATACTTGCCTTTTGCTTGCAACTTTATTAAACCAATGCAGGTAAAATTCATTAAATGTTCACCTTGGACTTCGGATCGACAACAGCTCTACAGGAGGAGCTCGCCTGCTGCCTACGAGATCAGCTTAGCTTTTGCTCGCGAAAACACCTGGAAACTGAGGTCGGCCCTCGTGGTCATCTCGAGCCTAGCCCCTCGTGGGTCAGTGACCTCAGTTTACTGCGCATTTAATTGCTAGGATAACACATAGGATTAACACTCACAACCTAGGAAATTCCGGAAACTTTTTCCACCTCCCCCACCCTCCCCCCTCGGGGCTGGAGCCGGCTGGGGGCGAAATGAGCTTCCCTGGCCGCCCATCATTTCTGCCTGGCAACAAAACTTTAATATTTGCCGATGGTAGATTCTTAAACGAATCCCAAACTGAATACTATTTAGAAGCAGCTAGGCATCCCGAGTTATACGATACGAGACCACTCACACCACCAATGGAAGAGACCATCACTGCGGCTGCACAACCAGTAATGCTTCCACCTGTCATCCAGACCCTCCTCAAAACTGCGAGGACAACAGAACCTGAATTAACGAGAGAACGAATGGAAACAGAAAGCGTGTGTACAGAAGAACTGTACACATTAGTAACTCCCAGGAAGAGTCGAGAAAACCACGGCGACAACAAGCGCCCTCGTACTGCGCCGCCAGTGGCGCCTGTCCAAATTCCGGTTGAAAACCGGTTTACTCCGCTCCAGGTAAACCCAGATGTGGTTTCCCCAGAAACACCAGGCCCCTCAGGCGTTCCTCCAAACAACACTCAGCCGCGTGTCGGAGAAAACAAGCCCCCAAAAAAACAAACTTACAGGATAGTAGTCCCTGAAATCAGTAACTACTCGTCAGTTGTGCAACTGATTAAAGACACTTCTAAAACCGGCTTCACTATTTCAGTCCCACGTGACGGACGTAAAATCCACGTCATCACGTCCGATCACGCACTCTTTGTTAAGGCACAAAACCAAATGAAATCCCGATCAATAAACTTCTACACCTTCTGTGCGAAGTCTAATCAAAATCAAAAAGTGGTCTTTGATCTCCCGTCGACCACAAATATTGTAGACATACAATCTGAGCTCACCGACCGCGGCTATGAGATACAAAATATCACGCAGTTTTGCAAATCAATCCCGGACCCTTCAGAACCAGAAAACCCACAAAAACATACACTGCAGCCGCAGAATTACTTTTGTGTTAGGGCAGCACAAAACACAAACATCGCGCCTCTAGTGACAGTTACTAGATTAAACTTAACTGTGGTACATCCCCGTCTGTATCGTAAACGGCCGCAAGACCTGTCCCGATGCAGTAACTGCATGGCAATAGGCCATACACACAACTACTGCAGCATGCAGACTGTTTGTCCACAATGTTCCGGGCCACATAATGTAGGCATCTGCCCGAATATCGATAATATCCCTATCTGTTGCAACTGCCACGGCCCGCATCAGTCAACATCAAAACTCTGCCCAATTTTCTTGGAGGAAGTGCAGAAACGCCATTTGCAGGCAGAAAAGATCAAGGCACAACTGCAACATAGGTCCAAGCCAGTTCCAGCGCCGGCTCGGAACTTGGCAAACTATCAGAAACTCACTGACGCACAAAATCTGCCTAGAAACCGATCGTATGCGCAGGCATCGATCGGCCTTCAGCGGCCACCAGCTGTAGCTACATCACACCCCGTCCCCTCTGACGCACAGGAAAAACACACATCGTGCCCGCCCGGCTTCCAGCCTCGCAATCCAACACCTCAAAATGCTCCAGGAGGGCTGGGAGAGACACTGTCGGACCTGGGATCGCTTATGCGATTCCTGGCCGAGTGTAACTTCGCGGCAATCTTGGCGCATTTCCAACCTTACATGGCAAGGTGCCAATCGATTAATAACCCACAGGACAAAACCTTTCTTCTTCTGGAAGCTTTAAGCACCTTTCCACAGGTCTAGTAATAAATATTTTCCTTCATCTGTTTCCGGAAACTCCTGTCACTTTTTTACAACACTAACACAAACTCAGTCGAGCGAGTGAAACGCGAACATAACCGATTTTAGCTGTTGCAAAGCTTACTTAAAAAATTATTTTGACCCTTAAGGACTTAATTTAAAAACATTTAAACTTCAAGGAAATGCTTTTAAAAGACCCCTCAATAATTCTACACTTCGTAGAAACTTTTTTCAAATTATCGATTTTTACAAAAACCTTCAGTTAACCTCTAATTAGGCATATACTTCAATTCCAAGTTTTAAAACACTTTTAATACATAATAAGGCTTTGATCTACCCAACTCGCGACATCCTACAAAATAATTTAATTTTTCCGATAAAAATTCAAAAATCTCCAGGTCTCTCGTGCATCACACGAGAGAGTGGCCATCTTGTGGCGACAGCAGAGGCCTCGCAATAGGCGGGACCTCTCGGCCAATCACAGAGCTCCAGCTTCGTGAATCAAAATCTCCTTACCTTGTCCGCTCTTCAAGCGTTTTTCACAAACTTTAAATAATAATTATAGTAAAACATATCAAAAACATAAAATTAAATGTTTTTTAAATAATAAAATGCGCCCTCCGCGCATTTTACGTATGCATTACCGTCTCAAACGAAGTATCTAGTTACCTACAATTATCGCTCGTCGGAGACACAAAAATACTTAACCAAAATACATCTTCAATGTATTTACAACCAAATTTCAACAGAAATCCTCTTACTCTTAAACCTGATAACTTTTCGTGTCACGAACTTACAAACATTACTTAACTTAACTAAACTTTGGCACTTAAAATAAACTTTAATTCTTATTGCAAAAAGAAAAAACCTGTAACTTTTCAAAATTTCTTGTATTATTTTTAACAATCCCCCACTTTAACGTCAAACCCAACTAAAGTAAAATCACAACCCAGGCAGAGCTGCCTCCCTCCTCTACTCCTGTACAGGCAGGGGAAGTGGAGGGAAATAATTTTTAAAACACCTGAGCCTTTCTGGGGAAACTCAGTAGGCTCATAAAGTAAATTTTAGCTGCAGAGGGAAACCTCTGTAACTACAGTTTTGGGAAGGTGCAGGGAGTTGGGAGGGGGCCAATCTAGCTCCTTCCTAATCTCCCTGCGTGTTTGGTGTCCAACCCCATTGGGTGGTAATGGGCCCCTCACGGGGCCTGATCTACCCCCGCTCTGAGCTTCGGCAGTGATAGAAATGGCGGTGTAATATCTACTATTTCCATAAGAACATACCAAAAATTTTGTTGATGGCATGTTTTGCCATGAGCATCGTTTCCTCGCGCTTCACCCGCGGAACCAAGAAATTTGCGGTGCCGCTTTCTCGGGTGTAGGGACCGGTATCGAATATCGAATAGAAAGTATCGAAGAAAAAGTATCGTACTCGTAAAATAATCGAAAGAAAAGTATCGAGTACTTACTACTTACTTTTCTTTGGGCCTAACCTAATACGCATACAACTACACTCACGTAATGACNATATGTAAAAAATTATTCTTTTTTTTAGATTAATATGTGGTGATTGTGACATGTTTGGAAAATACTTTAATTAAATCGTGGCCCTCAAACCAAAACATTGTGGTGTGCTGTAGGATAAAGGTAACTTACAAAAGTTCGTTAAAAGAAGGTCAACAGCTGGGTGGGTGTCCGGATTTCTTATCTTTTTTTAGCTTCTTTTATGGTGACTAGGCGGCCCTTTTTTTTTTGCGTCTTTTACACAGTGACTCACTGGTTTTTTTTTTGCCGCGCTGGAATGTGACACCTCGAAAGAAAAAAAAACGTCTTCTCCCTGTCTTACTCACGGCCCGCGGCCATCCAAACAAAGAAGGCTTGGAGGAATGTATCGATCGGCTAGCAGTGTTGTTTACGGGCTGAGAGTTAAGAGAGAGAAAGAAGGAAGAGGAGTGTTGATGTAAGAGTAAGATATGAGATAACAGACTATATATTCTCATACACTTCCCTCCAAACGTCACCGAACAGTTTACGACTACCACTCCTTAATGGTTTTTCCGTGTAAAGCAAGCAACCCAGAAATGTTTTCCTTTATGTTGGGAAGAAAGGGCGCCGCGTTATACATAAGTAAATACCATAGTTATTTTTGTAACAACACAGTTTTGCCATTGCTGTGTAGAACCAAGAACCGAGTAATTGTTGTTAATCTAAAACCGGTTCCGAGTCAAACCTCAAGAACCGGCATAAATTGGAACCGAAGAACCGAACCGACCCATCCCTAAAGTGAATACAACGATTTGGTGAGATTAATGATGTCCTGTTGGCGTTGATGAGTGGTGGCTTCTCTTTTCTTCACCTTGCTAGAACTCATGACTGCACACAAAAACTACCGCAACATACAACGTAAAATACAGTAAATAAAATTTTAAGCAAACCTGAAATAAATTTAAAAAAATATTAAACACGTGAGAACGCACTACGAGTAACGAAAGGAATCAGTACAACGAGAAAGTGTGCACAATTTAAAATCATACGTTATTAAAAACCAAATAATAAAGAGCGGATATTAGTAAAACAAGACAAAGAAATGAATTATTATAGATTAAACAAGATAATCACACTAATTCTCTGGCACGNTATAGATTAAACAAGATAATCACACTAATTCTCTGGCACGTGTGTCAACCACACTCCAACAACACAAGGACTACGAAGGTTAGTAAACAAATGGCAGCGTTATTTTCACCATGAGCGTGATCATTTGACTATGCAAGAAACGTTGAAATCTTAATATGTTAGCATCACATCATTAATAATTGGCATAATAAGATACAAGTCTTTGTGACACCCATTATTTGTAAGCGATAAATTAACAATTACGTTAAAACTTTGGAACTATTTCCTCTCTTTGTGCGGGCAACCTAACGGCATAACTGTATCCGAGCTCGCAGCTGTTTGTAATGTTAAATGTATGTAGCTAACGGCTAGGGTGTTTTTTCAAAGGTTGATTTTCAAAAGTTTCTTCCAGTTGTGAACCGACTGTATGTATGTGTGTGTGTGTATGTATTTATGTATGTATGTATGTATTTACACATACATATTTCATCCACATTGTTTATTCGAAAAAGTTTGCAAGAATAGCACAGTGAAAATACATCATATTTTACAACAATGCATTACTAATGGCAACATGTAGGATCTAAAAGTTATATGGAAATGTAGTAATTGATAGGAATGTGCTTTGTAAAACCTACTAAATTGCTGCAGTAAACAGAAACAGTATGGGTGTTACGTTGGTGGTTAGGCCAATGTATTCTGCATTACAACGTTAACACTAGCTGATAAATAAAATTTTCTGTGGCATAATTACAATTGTCTTGCATGGGTTATGTACAGTTGGCATTGTGGTGGGTTGCAGCTTTTAATGAACCAGTTGTGGAGGTTAAGTGGCCTTTTGAAATTTAATCTGGACAGTTTGGAAAGCAGGTCTTACGTATATGGTGAAGCCAGAATTTTATATCCATAGTGGAGAATGGTTCTGAGTTAGGCCTTCATGATACGGGACCACCACGAGTATATCATGAGTTTTTGACCGTGGTTTGTATTCTGGTATTGGAGATGGCTTCCTGAATCTGTTAGTGGACGAGAGACCTGGGGTAGTGTCTGTCAAAGAATGCTTTGGCTATTTGCTCACAGTGTTTGTTGAGATCACCATTGGTGGAGTAGATACGTTTGACTCTGGTGGCAAGACTGTAGGGTATGAATTTTTTTAGCATGGTAGGGGTGGCAGCTGTCTAAATGTATGTACTGGAGGTTGTTTGAAGGTTTGATGTACAGTAGGTTAACTTGTGCCATTGTGGAATGTCAGTTCAACATTCGGGAAAATGACATGTGTTTTGGAGTATGAGCATGGGGCATTACTGTTATGATATTACATAACACGGTCGTATGGGATCAAAGTTCCAATGGGGTCAGTTCAGGTTCACCTGCGGTGAGTGAAGCTCTTACTGTGGTGGTGTTTGTAATATTTGGCATCTTGCTTTTATTGGTCCCTTTGGCAGGACTGGCCTGGTATGTTGCCTGCAAGGGGCAAAGTTTAATTCGGCAAGATGAAGCCTCTTGACAGTTAGGGTTGTGGTATTCGAGGTCTTACCTTCACTCTGCCTCCCTAATTGTCTACTGATGGAAGATGTCCTTTGGCTGAGGGTCGCTGATCAGGCCTGGACTGTGGTCGGTCGAGAGTCACAGCTGTGGTCCACCGGCATCGACTGTCCATAAGCTGCAATGGAGGCGGGTTACTGGTTCTGGTAGCTGAAGATGTGGTGTTAGCTGGATGTGTAGCCTTGTCAGGCTATCTCCAGCGTCACAAGACAGTCCCAGTTGGAACCGGGTAACAAAGGGTGATCCTCTCCAAGGGTTTTGATTAAAGGATCAAATAGTCCTGGAGGGTAAACTGAGAGGTGAGACCTCTCTATTTCCCTGGCTCTTTGCATTTGAACTTTGGTGGTGGTTCAAGTCGGTTTCCCAGCAACTGGCCAGCTGAGAGGACAGATGTGGCCTTGCGTTCAGCCCATTATATATGCCTTCTGTGAGCGAACAGCATGGGTGAGTAGGTTCTAATATTTACTTCCCCCAAGGATGGGGCAAGAGATAGTCCCCTAGCTAATAAGTGCCCAGAGCTGGCTAGGTCACGTTTCATCAGGCCTGTCACTCTGTCCGGCTGATTTATACGCAATGGATGGAGTGGGTTAACTGACTAAGGTGACCTAACCGCTTCGTCGTACAGTGGTTCTAGTAGGGGGCTCTACCGTACTAAGGTACCTTTTCGTACCCTGTCCGCAGAATGGGTGACCTTCACAGGTGTGTATCTGAAGCACAGACTGTCCTATGTTATGGGATGGTCTGTGGTCCTACTCTATGATCTGAAATATTGTCAATGCTGCTGTCTCCTGTCGTTCTCCTGAAGGGTAATGCTTACCAGGAATGTCAAGGAGGATAGCAGAGTTCACCCTAAGAAACTGTACACAGCTGTTAAATTGTGACGTATTTATTCCTGGAAGAATAAACATGGTGGCCCATACTATATCCTAAGTTCCAGTTGTTAAACAAATGACTGACCGTACTGAAGTTAAATTATAAGACAGGTGAATGTGCTGGTCGGAATGTCTAGAAAGTGTATAGTGACGCGTAGTTACACTATTTCTTTTTTTCTGCAACTCCGTATCATGTTTCTCAGATGAGATACGAACCCTGAATGGCAGCCACCCAGACTAGCATTCCGCCTCCATAGATAAGTCGGATGTCTGGAGGCCCGGATAGCGGAATGCACCTCAAGAAAGAGAGTAATGTAAATCGCCCCCGCCTAACACAACCCTGTGAGAAGGGAAACCAACCGACAACGCCAATGAAGTTGTCTCTAAGCTAGAGCATCGATACCACCCTCACACGAGGAAAACCCTGCTACCAGCCACCCCCGATAGATGGCAGCCAGTGCAGCTCCATCCACAAAGGAAATAGCCACCCTGCTGAAGCCGTCTGAAGGCTGAAGGAACCAGAGACACCCCCTAACCCAGGAGAATAAAGGGCCCTGCACTGCCACAGAACAGCATTTGATACCAGCAGCTCGTCTTAGCACCAGTCGTGCTAAGGCTCTCTGCTCTGTCTGCTCTTCTCTGCCTTGTGAAAAAACGTCAAGCTGTTACCAGTGACCAACACCAGACTTCTTCAGCACGTGCTGCAGCTGTGAAGAGTCATTGTTCCCCCTATGCTTGATACTTGCCGTCAACACACACTACCCATCCCCCCTTAAATCATTTCAGGACAACACAGCTTCAGTTAGGGTACAGTTCTAATGGGTGCCTAATTCATTGTTCTTGTTCTTCTAGCACGCCCTTCAGGCAGGCTCTTCAAGTCTACGGGCCACTTTATCTGTCTTTTACTTTCACCTTCCATAAGTTAATCAGTGCATTGATTTACAGCAGGAGAGTACGGGTCACCGTGTTCTATTCTGGACGGAATAAAACACGTTCTAGTCTAACCGCAGTCTGTTCCTTCTTCAGTGAACTGTACCTGGTCCTTCCTGGTGTCGCCCTGCAAAGGAGAGGCTGGGAACCGTGGTTTGAGAACTAGTTTACCGAATGTAGAGTAGGACTGCGAGCCTGTCCCCTAAAAAGGACTTTACTTACGTCACCCAAAACACCACACATTAGAAAGCCATCCATCCTGTGGACCAGGAACGCAAAGGTACCTGGTGCGCACATACGGTAGAGCTCTGAACACTAGCAAGACACACGATGGAGAGGCTAGATCACCCTTGTCAGCAATCCCACTTTATCCACTGCGTATACATTCCGGAAGGAGTGCCAGGTCTGACAAGAAGGGATCTACCCCTTCCGGGTTACACTTAGCTAGGGGTATCCATTGCCTGCCACCCCAGTGTGGACGTGAACTGTATTACATTTCCCCTCGTAAATGACGTTCACCCACAGAAGAGGAAGTAAGTGTAGCAACAGGAGGGCAGCTGCTATCCTCGTTGAGAAATGATCACTGCTTAACCAACCTTCCCATTCTTCAGCAACTTGACGTGCCCTTCCTACCTCCCCGCAACTAGCTCACGCCGCCCGTCAACAATGAGGCCTCACCTCGGA
>NQII01000189.1:654635-664735 GCA_002778355.1 Clitarchus hookeri | reverse complement strand
AGCGGGCCGGACGTCTGCCTGCATCTGCAGAGTCAGCCACTCGTTGGAGTCAACTAGCAGACGTCGTCACAGTCGGCCAGCTGGGTCAGGAAATCCCAATCAGTAGCCACGCCGACAAGCACTCGACGCATGGCAGTGAGGCATGTCAGGTAAGCCAGCAGCCCCGCCAATCAAACAACCTCAAGCCCAATCTAGTCCAGCTAGACTTTGTGCCAAGCAGGTGGCTTACCCACCTAATGCTATTCAAGGGCACAATCAAGGCCAAGGGCCAAATACTGCAGACCCCGCCTCAGTAAGGTCTGGCCTTATACAAACTAAAAACCTAGTAGACGCCAATGCGTTCCTGCCCCTAAGGCCTTCACGCATCAATAGTTAGTTGATGCATTGGCGTGGGACACACACTGTTTGTCCTGAAGGGACTCGGGGTACCACTTAACTGTGTTGAGGTTAGGTGTGGTGCTTGCAGACGTCGATGGTTGAGAGTGCTCGCGACCTCTTCAGTGGATGGCAGATGCAGGGATCTGTGGCTGGTCGCTGGCAGGAGACTGGTCACTTAGGAGGAGTAGGCAGACAGCTTCAGCTTAAGAAGATACTGAGGCATGCTGCCGGAATCAACTGATTGCCCCCAGTCTTCCACAATCACCGGACACGGCCCGCCGCTAGGCCTTGCCAAGAGGATGACCAAAGCCTTCCCAGCAAAATGATATGCAGGATTGAATTTACAAAGTACAAACAAAGACTACAGAAGTGACGATACTTAGCTTTGGGTGAGTGTGGATTGCACACTGCAGGTGCACTGAACAGGCTCTGGTATATAGTGTGGCTGGATGTTTCATGACGTTGGCTGGTGTTCGGAAGATCAGAATATTGCAGTGGACATTGATGGTCCCCGCAGGACTTAAGAGGTAGACTGGCGGTGGATGGCACAGATGTAGAGGCTTTGAATCTTAGCGGTGGTGTTCTGTGAGGGAGCAGGTTATGGTGGCACTTAACGAACCTTGTCTGAAAGATGCTACAAAACAGTCCAGGTAGGACCTGTGCACAGACCTATAGACTTGCATGAACGCTGGCCAGCTGTATGGGGATGGCAGCAAGTGGAAATGCCAGATGCTTGTGTTGCTTTCAACACTCAATTAAGCGCTAGGTTTCATACTTTACTCTCACTTTTAGGTGATTAGTATTTGGCTGGGTGCTGCCGTGCTGTGATTTGGAAGAAATCTACTTTTGAGCTGGCATCTTTACAAAAATGCCTGTGGTTAGTAGTCATCCATCTTGAGTTGTGGGTACTTCCACTTGCCAGTTTGGTTGGATGCATGTTGCTTTGACTGGTGAAGGTTATGCATGTACTTGGTGACATAAATTTTGAAGAAAAAAAAATAGTAATTAAAAGTGTCACGTCAAAGGTGTGCAATGTTGGTTTATATGCTGTAAAGTCTCTAACTTTATTTTTCAACAACACTTTTAAAACAGCACATGGAAGTTCTATTCCCCAGCGCAGCCATTAACGCATGGATTAAGGGAAGGACTGACAGGTTTGCAGCTGGCTGCATCAGTGCAGGGAACGGAATACAACCTTGGTCGAGGAAGGCAGAAAGGGGGTGGTGGGTGGTAGTTTGAATGGATGAGCTGCAGATGTGATTTCACTGTGCTGTTGCTGGCATATGAGCAGCCATTATACGATTACCAGTTATGTACACCAGCCAACTCTGATCGCTGCTGTACGCAAGCTGTGTTGGTCGCAGGCCAGTCACAGAAACATTTTTACACAATATTCTTTCATCTGAGCAAGTGGAAACCAAAAAAAAACTTTTTATAAACTGATATATTCACCTTTTATTTGGTACAATACATAATGTTGAATTATGGAAGAAGAAAAATTTTTGACTACTTTGCATACTATCCACTCCCCAATTTTTTGGTTAAAAAAGTGCAGGTATTATGCGAGTAAATATGGTATGTATGGGGGAGAAAAAAGAGAATTTTGTCAGGGATACGTAGCTTTTAAAATGCACCAGAGATGGTCGTCGAAGATGTATTGAAAGGTGGTTGCACCCAGTTGGAGATGTGTTGTGCATAGCTTTCGGAAAACAGAAATTACCATGCAGTGAAGTAAGTGTATCTGCTTTCAGGCATGTGCGATCCTGTGATCGATGAACATTTCCGCCGTTCCCTCGGAAAGGACTACATCAACATCTTCTCCGATGAACTCTCATCAGTGGATCACGACAACAACAACCAGGACAGTGTGTCTCTCATAGGACTTTCAGGTAGCAACACAGATGGAAGCTTCTGAGCTTGTCTTTTCAATTGAAAAATACATTTAGTATATTATGTAGGTTTATTGGAGTACACATTCATGTTTTGGTTAACTAGTTTTCACATCATCTAAGCAACTCTTAAAAAAAAAATGTAAACTTACATGAGCATATGACAATGTTCTGTAAATATTGAAACAATAAACTATGTAAAGGAAAAAATAAAATTCAGTGTTAACATTTGGTTTTTTCAAACCAATAAGCTTGTGCCATAATTTTTGCATATTTCGCAGAAATCTTTTTGAAAATAATAACATCTATTGTCCCATCTTGTATTTAACACTGTATATCACATGAAACAATTTCCTTATTGCATTCAGTTTTTGAATATTGACGGATGATTTTTGTGTATATAGTGAAACCTTCTTAAGTTTTCCACTTAAGAAGTTTCCTGCTTAATAAGATAATTAATTTTATAGTGTCTATATGAACATGTATAATTGAACTATTTTAATAAGTTTTCCTGATTAACAAGCATGATTTCTTTCGGTCCCTTCAGAAATGCTTTAACAGGGTTTTATTGTATCGTAAGTTTGATGTACAGTAGAACCTTCTTATAAGATTCTTCAGAGGTCCACAAGAAAGTGACACTATAAGAAGGAAAACACTATAAGAGGGAAACACAAAAATTCAAGAAACTGGACACCAAAAGATATAAAAGTATGCGCTGTAATAAACACACAACTTTATAAAATAAAAAAATATTTTTTTAAATACGTAATCCTTTATGAAAGTTTATCTCCTAGTTGCAAAATCGTAAAATTAGTAAATGAGCAAAAGATTACTGTACGTGCAAAACAAGAACAATTGTTTGTGGCAGTTTGTCTCCTGGTACCAATACACACAAAATTGTCTACAAGCGAAACACGTAATATAAAATGTTTCATGAAGTTTGTCTCCTGGTTGGAACAATATTAGTTAGGCCTACAGTACTTAACAAATAAGACTTTATACAACAATTTTTTTAAAAGTTTGGTGAACAATCGCTAATGAAACTTTGTATGCTTGTTGGACAACTTAGAATATTAGTTAACAAACAATTGGGTTCTGGTTGCAAAATACATACTGTTTGCTAATAAGTAACCAAAAACTATGAATTCACAGTCATTTTCTGAAGAAATTCTCAATGGTAGTTTGTCTCTTCGTTGTATTTCCTTGCATCAGTAAAAATGATCTAAATGGAAATTTGACTGCATCACATGTTCCGGTACATTAGACTGGGAAGCAACAAAGTTTCTCAAGATGTCTAGAGACTCATAAGCTTGTGAATGAGTCACTTTTACCTCAGTGTCTTCTTTGTCATAGTCTTCACGTTCTTGTCCTGACGGTTCTGTCGATTTACACAGTCCTACAACGGTAGATGAATGGCAAGGCAATGCATCATCATACACAGAAACATACTCATCAAAGGTAGATGAGAATTTGAACCTCTCTTTGAGGGTTCCCCACTCATCTGATGGCATTAGCATCTCAACTTCATCACCTGTTGTTGTGGATGACACTGAAGCATGTGTGAAGCCTGCTTTCCTAAAGCAATTAGCAATAACTGACTGTGGCATGGATGTCCAGGATGCAGCCATCACGTACGATTTTCTTGAGAGGTTTCTTAGCGTCGAGATCACGGAGGAGTGTCTCATCCACATTGAAAACATCTTTTGTAGCATATTCTTGCAAAAGAAATGGCAGCACAGTCGTCTTCCATTCATCTCTGACAGACTCTTCATCGTCAACACTAGCACCCTCGCCACACAATACCGGTGCTTTTCTTGAACTTATAGATTCAGCCATTTGAAGGAGTGAAATCATCTACACCTAATCTCAAGTCTATTTCCATTGCCTTCTCTCGCAATATTGTTCCATTTACAGGCACATTTTGGGAACGCACTTGCATAAACCACTCTAGCAGCCTCTCGTTTACCTCTTCGTACTTCCCGCCGCGTATCTTCTTCACAGTGGTTGATCGCGTGGAGCATTCTTTTACGATTGTATCCCTATTTGAAATGATTCGGTTCAGAGTAGTCACTGGGATTTCCAAATCACGAGCAATTGCTGTGCGTGTTCTACCGGGATTACTGTCCACGTGCTTCATTAAGTTTAACTTTCCTGCTAATGAAAATGTCTCTTTTTCTTAGAAGCTTTCATTTTAATTTTTCACTAGAACTGTTTCAAGGACGAATTAATTTTCACTTCATAAACATTAACCGCCTACGTAAATATTAACCGCTTTCATCCATTTACATTCATTTAAAAAAATTAACAATCTGTATGATTCCACATGTGAATGCATGTAAAAGCACACTATATTTGTGTGTGCAAATTTGACCGCTCATGACATCTTTAGTTATTCCAGACGTACGAAGTTGTGCACACTGTGCTTCAGTGCCTAGCCAGAGAATCTCAAAGTGTAACCGCTTGATGGTGGTTGCTCTATGGCATTTACGAATCAAGAAAATGCCGTACTAATGTAAACAAAACGTGTGAATATGTAATGAAATACTTTCAGTTGTGAATTGAAGTTATGTGAAATGGTTTGGTGACAAGATATAAATTACTGAATCAGAAACAGTTTGCATTATTCGTGGGAAAATGAAAACATTATTTCCGGGAATGTTTGTTATTGTTCTTATGGCGAAACCTTCGGGGCCAGAAAAATCCGGCATTATAGACGGGAAAACACGGGAACCTTATACAGTAAAGCTTCGCTATAACAAACTCCAAGGGACCCAAATTACCACTTGTTTGTTATAATGAAGTTCTTTATACTGAAATCAAAGATTTTTAGGCATCACAATTTGTTTCATCAATAAACCACTTGGAATTGTAGAAGTGTACGATTTTAAATATGCCAGTAATTGTAGTGTATATGACATTTTATATGTAGATAATCATACGTAAGTTGGTATGTACTACATAGAAACAGTACCATAAAGAGAGTAAACAGTATATGAATTAAGAATACAGTACTACATAAAATGTAGGAATACCTTAAAAATATTCCGACTCACTGCAGCAAAACACCACACAAGAACATTCTGCTGATATAAACTAAAATGTTTTAAGCACATTCAGTTAACAATAAAAGTTACGTACATACATGAAACCATTTGAAAACAATACTGAAGAAAATGAAATGTTTTAAGAACAAAACATGACACTTCAATTAATTTCAACTTTAGAAAAGAACTCTGTGATGGATGTCTGCTTCTTCATGTCTCTAAGTTCTTTAGTTACATCTCTTTCTATTTTTTGTAGTGATGACATGTGATGTGATAAATTTACAGATGTCAGAAAAAGCCTTTCTAACACATCCAATGCATTACAGATTTCTTCCCGTTGAGGACGTTTGATCTCGGTTTCCTCTTCTGAGTTATTGTCATCGCTGCTAGCCTGAATGTTCTCTGCCGGTATCTCGTCCATGACAGGAGAGCAAGTGGATACCTGATTATCCACCGACACAAAATCACTAAATGAAGTTTCATTAATGTCAAATTTTTTCTTCACTTCTACCCAGACAGCTTCACACTCTTCTTCTTTGGTGCAGTCAACTTCCTGTGTATTTTCTGGAAACCCTGCCTTGGCAAAACAATTTGCAACTGTGGCAGGTGTGATTCTGTTCCATGCTAACACGAGCCTGTGCATGGCCTGAAGAATGTTCCACTTCAAGGAACTTCTAGCATCTTTACCAGATTCCATTTGGCGCAGAAGGAATTGCACCAGTTGCTTTTTGTAGTCTTTTTTGACCTGTGCTATAATCCCTTGATCTAGTGGCTGCAGGGTACTGGTGCAGTTTGGAGGGAAAAAAATCACTTTGATGTTCTTCAGTGCTGATATGTTAGCATTATGAGCAGGACAGTGATCTATAAACAGCAGAATTTTCCTATTTTGCACCCCCATTCTACAATCAAAACTCTGGAGCCATTCTTGAAATAATGATGATGTCATCCGTGAACTTGAGTTGGCTTTGTATTTGCAGGGAAGGTGTTTCACATTTTTGAAACATCTGGGTTTTGAAAACTTCCCAATCACTAGTGGTTCCATTTTCTCAGACCCATCACTATTAACACAAAACAGAACAGTAAACCGTTCCTTACTTTTCTTTCCTCCATGACAGGTTCGACCTTTTACCTCCAAAGTTCTGTCTGGGAGAAGATTGTAAAAAACTCCGGCTTCATCACAATTATCAATGTCTTTTTTTTCATATCCCGAGATAAGTGTGTCAAGATTTTCCTGCCATTTTTCCTGAACCTCAGGATTAACAGCAGCAGCTTCTCCACATACTTTCAAAGTGGTTAAATTATGCCTTACTTTGAACCTATGCAGCCAACCACCAGAAGCCTGAAAGTTTTCGATGCCCAATTTAAGGTCTTCTTCTCGTGGCTTTTCCTGAAAAATATTTCCGCCAACTGGTATATTTGATTTCCTGGAATGCATTAGCCAGTCAAACAATTTTTTCTCCAATTCTTCATAAGGTGAAGGGCCCACACGTTTACGTTCGGGTGACAAAAAATTATTCTTCTCAATTACAGTGCGTTGGGTTAATATCGTCGAAAGCGTGGATTTCGCTATTCCAAATTTGTTAGCAATATCAATTTTTCTTTTCTTTTCTTCCAGTAATCTACTGCTTTTAATATCGCCAATTTAGTTTTTAGGTCAATTGCCTTTCGTTTTCTTGTCAGCATTTTTAATGAAGCATGAGCAAAAATTATCGTACAGTTCACCAACGAAAACTAAATGTAATAACTATTACAGCAAACACGGAATTAAACTAACACAATGTTTACATACTTTACGAAGTAACTCATAGAAGACACTAACACTAGGTTGACGTAAAACAGTTGTTAAGTCACGGGCATAGATTTCATAGGCAGTGTCGTAATCCTGCACTATGCACTAAGCTGCTAGCGTTTTCTTTGCCGCACCACGTTGTACTGTAGTATCAGCTGCTGCTAACGTAGTTCTCCACTGAACCGCCGGCAAGCGCTAGTTGCATCAGCCAACACAAAAGCTTGTGACCAACTACACCACCAAAGAACTGCAACATGTATGAGAATACCAGTGAAATTGTTTATGTTTTTGAAAGTGTCCACGGCGTTTGTGGATACAAAAAGTTAATTTCATTTCCGTTTAAAAAAAATTACTACCAAATTTTTTGGATTCGTGAAGCGCAAAAGGTGTTCGTTAAAGTCAATGTTTTATAAATTGACCGTAAATTTTAAGCAAAAAATTTGTACTACTGAAAATTATTTACATGTGAAAGTATAGCATTTTGGCGGGACCAAATGGTTTGTTCGTACTAATGAAATGTTCGTTGTAATGAAGTTCGTTGTACTGGTGCTTTACTGTAAGTGGATTTTGCTGTATTTTCTAATGATGTTCCAGTGTGTGTCCAGAGCAACCTGTGGTCGTGCCTAAGATTGTTTATCAATTTATGTATTAACCGTCCCAGTTATCATAGTTTATTGAGAATTTACTGAGTTTCCAATTTAAACAGTACACTAAATTAAAGTAAAACCCCTTCTTTAGCCTCTGCTCCAGGAAAAAGAGAGGCTTATAAAATTTTTTAATAAATGTGAGACTCACGTAAAACACACAAATTTTTATGATCTGCCATAGCACGACATGATTGCCAAATTTGTTGATCATATTTCTTGCGAGATCACTTTCCTCTCTGTTTGGGTGTAAGTGCATCCACACGGGTGTCCCTCCACCACCACCACCACCACCACCACCACCACCAAAAATTATATTTTGAACTAGTAAACCATGTAAGCATTGAATATAGAGATGGCGATTGATGTTGGTCTGCCATTTTGTGGCACAACCTGAAAAATAAAGCCTTTACATTATATATAAAAAATTACTCAATTAATTCTCACAAAATTTGGCAAATAAGTAATGCTATGGTTGGTCATGTAAACGTATGCAATTTAAATTGATGCACTTATTTTCAAAATAGGGGCCATACAAATATTTTTGTTTATTTGGTGTGTATGTACTGTATCGTTTAACCAATTTCTGCTAAATTTTGTATGCTGAAAGTATTTATTGCAAGCATCATAAATGCGAACACAAAACTTCTTTTATCTGCCATTATGTAAAATAGTACAACACAAATAAATAAAGTTTTTGTGTCATATCTCTGGAAACAATTGTCTGATTTGTACCCAGCATGGCAAACAGGTAGTATTGCGGCAAGTGATGTCAACTTGTATGTTTTAAGTAGGTCAGGCCTTTATTTTATAAATGGAGGTCATATATCAATTTTATTTTATTATGTGATATCGTTGAAACCATATAATTAATCCCTTAATTTTGTATGATTGCAGTATATATTACAATTATTACATTTGTCTACAGAAATTCCCTTTTGTCCGCCATGTTGTAAAATAGCATTATATGACAAATTAAAATTTTTATATCATATCTCCAGAAATAACCAACGGAATCACAGCAAATTTTGAAGAAAAAAAACATGTAGCACAATGGCAGGCCATGCAGGTTGATATGTTTTGAGTGGGCTAGTTATTTTCGGAATAGCAGCTATAAAAACATTTTAGCTTAGTGAGCTATTATCTACAAAACTATGCAACAGATTTTAACTTAACTTAGTATGCTGTATCAATGACAATCATCGATTGTGCTAATACATAACCTTTTTTCTTTTGTTTATAAAGATTTTCGCATTAAAAAATTTTAGGTTTTATGCTATATCTGTAGGACCAAATCAACAGATTCTCACCAAATTTTGCATGCAAGTAGTGCTACAGTAGTGTACAGTAAAACTCTGAATTCTAAGACCTTTCATGGTTCCCAGGTAAAGGAATGTTATTTTGAAAGGGTGGTTATTGGAAATTTTGTTAAAAGATCTCCAGAAATGGTTCATATTTTGAGAGGGTCTCTATTCCAGGGGTCTTAGAAATAAGAGTGAACTGTATGTAAACTAACATGGTTTAGATGTGACAAGCCCTTTTTAATGGTGTTAATATAATTTAAGTTAGTATGTTATATCTTTTAAACAATTTAACCAAATCAACCAAACTTTTTATGCGGACAGTATCTATTAGAAGCATTGTAGAGTGGACTCCCTATGTACCGTTTCTCAGGGGACTGTCAAAAAATTTTCATACACGTAGAATTCCCGTAGATGAGGGTTCTGACATGTACATCAATAAAATATAACTTCTGACCTTATTAGACTTGATTTTGAGTGTAATGGGAACTGTACATTATCTGTGACTAAATTTGAGCTAATAAATACAATAAAAATTGGGATTTTTAAAAGAAGTATTACTGAATTAGTATTACCTAATTAATATATTAAAAACATTGTAACGTGGCAGCCTTGCGTTTATGTCGCCATGTTTGTAACCTTCCACCGTCTGGGTTAACGAATGAAAGTTACAACTCGGTTAGCTCAATCGAAGAAACATGAAACAGGTGCCACTGAAAATAAAGTCAAGTTCCGGTTTATTTGTTCTGTACTGTTGGTATTTATCAATCAATTGAAACAGTTCACATACACTCTTCAGGTATGCAGAGTATGAACAGGTTTCACAGACAAACAGAAAAAAGTAGCAGCGCCGCAATTGTTTATTGATTATTTCACGTCTTGAAAACTTTGCTTTCCAGAACAAAATACAGTATGCGACCTCCCACACCGGCGAAGAAATAAACGAGCAGGTTAAAGTTTGCCTGTGTGGGGGTTATGTGCCACGCCCGACGCGGCCTCGACGAGTGTGCTAGTCTGCAATAGGCACACAAGTATTTGCCACTGCTTGCCTATCT
>NQII01000189.1:643906-654629 GCA_002778355.1 Clitarchus hookeri | reverse complement strand
CCCCTCCCCTTTCACAGATAAGGGCATGGCGTGTGTTGGCAACCACTTTCCCATGCCAGTCGAACTGCATAGCCATCCGAACTGCGTCTTAGGTAAAAGATAATCCAAACCTTCTAGAACACAAACTGTTGACGCAGTTCGGAAAGCTTCTATCACTGATGCTGACGCGTAACAAACCTAAGATTTCCCGAAATGGCAAACATACGGCTGATAAACATATCTACCACGATAAACAAACTCCTATGGCTTTAATTTCAAATACTGATAATTAATATATTGCGTTGTTACATTTCACCTCAACTCTTTCAAATAAAGAATATAACATTTCAAAATACAATATTAGTCACCAAATGCAAGCCAACATAAAACTTTCAAACCCTCTGAAAATGAGAATAATGACGCTGAATGCAAGTCAAATTTGGAATGTCCCGGGCAAACACGATCAGCTGAGAGCACACAGATGATTATCAATTTGGTAATGTGTTCACGGCGGGAGGAGTGAAACCATACCTCTCCACGCTGCTACCTGTTGATGACACCTTGCGCGCTTGCAAATGTCTGTCTTTTTAATTAGTTAATTAATTGATTATATTTTACTGAAAAAATTTTGTAATTTTGAGACAGAAATGCATAAATAAAGTTTTTTACTGTCTTTAATAATTATTCAAAACCACATCCTCTGATTTTCTCATACACCTGCCTGCCGCAGGTTACACTGCACTGGCTCGTTTCCTGCCCATTATTGGATGACAAAGGGGGTCGAATAGGCCCTTATAGGATATCAGTTCATTGAGATAATTTCAGAAGAAGCGTGTTTTTTAAAATAAATTAGATTTCTCCACAGGAAGTTGCAAAAAATGAATTTTACACTTGGTAATACAAGTTGCTCGATGTTCAAACAATTTTTGGCCACAAGGGGAGGTCAAGTATGTATTTCTGGGCATATAATTTTATTTGCGAAGTTGCTGTCCATAGAGTTAGTTACATTTTCTTTTAAAATCATGTTGATTTTACACCGGATACAATTAAACACAAACTTTACAGGAAAAAAGACCTTAAATTGCAAAAGAATACATCTTTGCAAATAATAATTTTCTTCGTTTAAATATATTGTGTAATATTTTCAGGCAAATCCGTTTGCTTTGAAATATTAATGAATTATTAGTGACTATTTTGAGAAACTGATAATCTTGATAAAATATCTAAGATTACTATGCGCAATTTACATTGAACTTGCTCTGCAGCCAAACGTTGTAATGACGCAGTAGTCTTAATTTTTGGGACACGTGTTTCAATTTCGTTCATTTTTCTTAAGCTTTGCCAAACTTCGTAATATTTTTATCGGGTTTGAAATTAAAACTGCGGTGGCTCGTTTTCCGTGATAGTTTGTTTATCGGGCAGACGTGTGCCGTTTTACGGTTATCGGACGGACGGTTGTCGTTTCGTTTTGAACATCGTAGTTTTCAGCTTTTGTTATGCGTCAGCATTATTTAGCTTTTTTCAGAATGCGTCAACAAGTTTTGTTGTACGAGAAGTTCGTTTATGTTGACGGCGCAGTATTAGTTTGTGCGGAGCAGTGTCAATAACGTGTGGAGAGCGTGCATGGCCAGGCCCTTATCTCAGGAGAGGGGGGTGAGAGGCAGGACAAAAGACGCGTCTGTCTGTCGCCCTTCGAGAACTTCACTTCACTTCAAGTCAGTCGTCGGAAGAAGTCACTTCAGGTCAAGCTTCACTTCAAGTCAGTCGCCCTTCAGGGCAGTGGTACCATGCTCGCCTAGGACGCGTCGGGTGTGACTATAACCCCCACATCGGCAACTAGACTTTATTTTATTTCTCCACCAGTGTGGGAGGTAGCAGCAGTTAATATTTCTTCGGGCCAGTTTTCAGACACATGAATAATCGGTAAACGACGGTGGCGCTGTTTCTGCACTTATATGGTGATATGTGAACGTTCGTACTCTGCATACTGGAACTTCGTATGTGAACTGTGAAACTTCAATGATAAATAAAGTATAGAACAAAATAATCTGGAACTTGGAACTTATTTCTTAATTAATCTGCGTCTATTTTACTGAGTCTCGTGTTCTACCTTTGAGCTAGCATGGCAACGTAACACCGGCAGTGTAACTGCGGCCGAACGTTACAACGTGTAAAGTGAAGCGGCCATTTTTTTTTCTAGGCAACAACTTTCCTTTTTGTGGGCATGTAATGGTCAGGAAGAAAGGTTCGCGGCTGAGAAAGACAGAGAGAGAGAGAGAGAGAGAGAATGCTAGGTGTCCGTTACCCCTCTTGTCAGGTGTGTAAGGGGAGGTAGCAAGTCATACTCTCACTGCGTCGCAGACATGATGGGAAAATGAGTATCGCAAAGCAGTGATAATCGGCGGTTCGCGTGGCGTATTTCACATCCAATTACTAGGCATATGCATAATCATTCAGCTGTTTAAAAAGATCATTGCAGGAAATCTTAGGTGACGGGACCAAAATATATTTTGATTGACGCAATATCCGATAAACGATACAAGCGGGTAGCTGTATCATGATTTGTATAGGAGTTTCGCAGGGACCACTGAAAATTGACCGTGGATATGGTTTATTGGTACATGAGTTTTTGGTACAACAAGAGTCCACTATGTACGGAACCTTCTTTTAGGTGTTTTTGTGAGCTAGCGTCAAATAAGCAAATAACATTTTTTTATGCCAAGGGACCAATCAACCAATTTCCACCAAATTCTTCACACAAGTAGCGCAATGGTATCCTATTTAAAATTACGTGTTTTAAGTGGCTCATACACTTACAGTGGAACCCTCTTATAAGGTTCTTCAGGGGTCCACAAGAAAGTGACACTATAAGCAGGAAAACACTATGAGAGGGAAACCCAAAAATTCAAGAATCTGGACACCAAAAGATATAAAATTATGCACCGTAATAAACACAACTTTACATAATGAACAAAACAAATATTTCTTTTAAATACATTATCTTTTAAGAAATTTTATCTCCTGGTTGGGAAATCGTAAAATTAGTATACGAGCAAAAGATTACTGTACATGCAAAACAAGCACAATTGTTCGTGGCAGTTTGTTTCCTGGTACCAAAGTACACAAAATTGTCTACAAGCAAAATACGTAACATAAAATCTTTCATGGAAGTTTGTCTCCTGGTTGCATCAATGATTCGGTTCAGAGTAGTCGCTGGGATTTCCAAATTCCGAGGAATTGCTGTGCATGTTCTACCGGGATTACTGTCCACGTGCTTGATTAAGATTAACTTTTCAGCTAATGAAAATGTTTGTCTTTTCTTAGAGGCACTCATTTTAATTTTTCACTAAAACTGTTTCAAGGATGAATTAATTTTCACTACATAAATATTAACTGGGCATGTCCGAAGGTCGTTTTTTAAATGCGAAGTCGAAGCGAAGCTTGCATCATGCAAGATATTCGAAGAACAATCGAAGCTGAATGGTTAAAAGATATATATAGTAGGCTACAGTTTTCAAGTATATTCAACTCGTTTGTACTGTTACTGCCAAAAAAATGTATGCCTACTAGACGCTGAGCAATGGAATAAAACGTATCCTAATCTTACTGCTGAAAAACTGAAATATCAAAAACTGTAAGAAAGTAATCATTATACATTAAGATACCTACAAACTTTATAAAAACTATCATACTCCATATATCCAGTCCCATTTGGCACCACCACCGCACAGTGATGTCAATGGATGCCTATCAACATTTGGTCTCTTCCCTTTCCTTCTCCAAGAACCCTTGTCAATGTCAGGCTAGATAATAAACTTGCTAGATGGTGGTGGCATTAGGGTCTCACAGCAAGAGAGTTGAGCCACTTTCACTGCTTACAAGGAAAGTGTGAAGTTCTACCAAGACTATCAGCTGTGGTGTGGTATATACGGCAGCCCAACTCTCTATCTCTCTCTCTCCCTCCCCCCCCCCATCTTCATGCTTCTTTCACAATTTGCATTATTCGCGGGAAAATGAAAACATTATTTCCGGGAATGTTTGTTATTGTTCTTATGGAGAAACATTCCAGGCTATAAAAATCCTGCTTTATAGGCAGGAAAACCCTTTAAACGGGAACCTTATAAGCGGGTTCTACTGTATTTTCAAAATTGCAGCCCTGTAAATATTTTAGGTTAGTAAACCCTATCGTTCAGAACATTAGCCTGATGACATATGACGTTGATGCTCCGAATCAGATCTCCATAATGCAGGTGATTTCAGACTAGCTTATGGTACGAGGTTTTCTGGGTTTGAGTCTCAGGTTAAGCACGTATATATTTGTAATTTATTTATTACTCTTACATATATTTCCATACTTGCCAACCTTTCCGATTTTTCGGGAAGTCTTCCGGAAAAAGCTGCCATATATTGTTTTCTGAAAATATGTACATTCTTCCGATTTTTTAAATAGTTGATTCAATAAAAAAAATTATTTTTTTTACGATTATTTTACGTTAAAACACAGAAATCGTAGCGTTGTGACAATATAGATTAATACTGATTTTGCCTGCATCCAAGAAATCCCGTTACGAGAGGGCGACAATCAATTTTCGCATATCTATTGTTTGTTAGAGTTGCATTTTTTCATCTGTGGAGTTTTTGATTGCGACTGGATTTGTTTGTGAATACGAACACGTGTGGGCATTGATTCTACCGTGAACTGTTTCAATTTGAAGTCTAGTTGAAATACGTGTAAAAGGATTTTAATATACAGTGTGCGGTAAAGGCTGTATGTAACTACGTATGGACTGTGATTACAATGTGGTGTGTATTAGGTCTCTTGCCGGCCATGTTTTTGTGAGGTCTTGATGGGTTACTTATTGTTGACTCTGCAAAGTTTAAAACTAAAGATGAGTATGACACGTCACAGTCTGCTCTCCACGCTGTACGTGATCTACAGGATGATGGAGCGCTAGATCACTTGGTCAATCTTATTGCGTAAGCGAACTGAACACATACTCAGGGGTGAAATCAGGCGGCTAATAAACACTTCTACCTTTGATTCGGTTAGCTAAACAGTTATTTTATTGCATCATTATGTCATTCATTATATTGGTATGGTACACTGCACTCTTGAGTTCCGCTTCCTTCGCCCTTCCCTTACCCGTCGGAGGCCTACAGGTCAGAGTTTTAGTTCATAAACGTTGTCGGATTTGGAGGCGCGGTTACTTAACTGAGCTGCCACTGTGTGCTGGTGTCATCTCGACTTCGCGTCCCGGGAAGTCGTGTTGGGGCGACTTCGGCGTCCGTCCTGCGACGTCCCTCGGTGCTTATGTCCTGGCCGTCCAACTGGGTCGCACCCCTGGCGCTGACCCCGCATCTCTTGAGTCCTCGGGATTGACTGACTTCTCCACCTCCCTGCTGGACTATATCCCGTCCCCCTAAAGGAATTCCCTACGTCATTGGCGACCCGATTTACATCAAACTTCGGCGTGCGTCAATCAGGTGATGCAAGCCTCATGCGCTGACGATCGCGTCTCTCCGTCCCCCAGCACGTGCGTCATTGGAAGGAAATATTCGGGTGACGTCGGTATGAGCATTTGACGCACGTTCTGGCAGGTTGTGAAATCGTCGCTCTGTTCTTTGCCTGGACGCGTCATGCATCAAGTAGAAAAAAGGTAGTATTACTACCAGACATTCTGGGAATCATACAGTGTAGTTTCCATGTATTATAAAATCAGACAAGGGCAATAGGTTTGTCTTTTGTAGTTTATGCCGATGCGACATAAACATTGCAAATGGTGGGAAAACAGATATAAGTGTACACGTTAAAAGTACAAAGCATGTCGCCAACATAAAGTGCCAGGAAGAAAATCAGAAGATTTCTAAGTTCTTTGCAAAACCTGGAAATGCTGATTCGGACGTTACACGAGCTTGTTTACCTCTTTTTTGGTAGAGCCCAACATTCCCCTAACTGCTGCAGATCATGCAGGTTTGCTACTAAAAAAAAATGTTCCTCGGCTCGGAAATTGCAAATATGTAAACCTCAGAAACTGTAAAGGAAATGGGTTCTAATGCAAAATTTTGTGTAGTACAATGTTTTCAGAATGCACCATTTTCTGTTTCAACTGATGGAAGCATTGACACCAATTCAAAGTTGTATCCCATTGTAGTGATGTTTTACGATGATACACAGGAGAAAATTGTGAACTCTGTTCTTTCTACCCCTGCCTTGGAAGGAGATTCTACTGGACGGAATATTGGTAATTTAGTGCTTGCGCAGGTTGAATGCATTAACATTCTCGTTGAACACTGCGTGGCTTTTTGTGCAGATAATGCAGCTGTAATGGTTGGCCATAAAAATGGTGTTGGAGCAATGTTGAAAGAGAAACACCATGTGCTTATGGTGATTGGTTGCATTTGTCACCTGATAAATTTATCTGCAGAAAAGACTTTATCTTATTTGCCAGTAAAAGTTGATGACATTCTTGTGGACATTTTTTATTATTTGGAAAAAAGTTCAAAGAGAAAAGAAAGGTTACAAAAATTTCAAGAGCTCTATGATACAGAAGCGAAGAAAATACTCAAGCATGTCTGTTCAAGGTGGCTTTTTCTTGGAAGAAGTGTGTTGAGGTTCTTTGAACAGTGGGAACCATTGCTTAGTTTCTTTAAGGGATCGGTTGTAAATGAGAGAAACCTTCATCTTCGAGTCACACCTCTTACAAAATTCCCAAACTACAATCATCATCCTATTCAACCTCTGATGGGATATGTCAGAAAAACATAAATGAGAAAAGGAATAATTTGTGTTCTATTACTGATTCCAGAAAAAAGAGAATTGCTTTGACATCAGCAAACAGTGATGCACCCATTCTGAAGAATAAAAGTCCTTTTGTAAATCTGGAAGAAAACCTATTTATGTTTTTTCTTCTGACCTAAATAAAGCATTTGGTGCATTTCTTCTAGGTGTCCTCCCAACATTTGAAAAACTGAATGTAATTCTTCAGTCAACATCTCCACACATTCATATTTTGAGAGAACTGTTGCTTGATTTTCTAAAAGCATTGCTATCAAATTGGAAGCAAAATCAATGAAAAGTTGCTCATTATTTGAAGTGAACTATCACACTATTCAGAATCAGAAAGAAGACACCGAATTATTAATAAGAAGAAAAGCATCAAACATTGTGAAAAAACTTGAAGAAAAGGACGAAGTAGTTTTCTTTGCATCTTTCAGGACTTATTTTATACTGCATGTAACTATTTTGTTCACAAATTCCCCATAAAAATTAAGTCTTGAAAAATGCACCTGTGGCAAGAGTGAATAATCTTGACAATGCCAACTTTTCTTCAGTTTACTACATTGTGAAAATTGTTTCCCCTGATTTTGCCTGTACATGAAGGTGAAACTAAGGATGCAGCTATGTACAAAACTGAAAAACAATTCTCAACTCTTTAGATAGAAGACATTTCAGCCCTTAGTGCTACAGGAGATAGTGATGATGTTAAGTTGTCCAAGCTATACAGGATTTGTGGTGTTGATGGCATTTTAAAATACACTAGAATATGTAGAATAATTTTGTCCATCCTGTCCATTCCACACAGCAATGCAGAATGCGAGCGAGTTTTTAGTTTGGTGAAAAAAAACAGGACCCAGTTCAGAGCCTCCATGTGTAATGACACTATAGAATCAATTTAGGTTTTGAAATGTAGGAAATCAGGCTTATGTTATGAACAAAATTTTAGTGCAGAATTCCTAAAGAAAGCCACAGCTGCTCCTTTAAAACCACAGTTTTCCATTTCAACATAAACATCAGAATACAACACAACATAGTAAAAGTAGGTAATAGTTGTATGATTCCATAGTGCTCTAACTTAAGTAGCAAGATAGTTTTAGTTCATTATTTTAGTGCAGATTTATACAATTAATCTAACAACGCAATGCAGTTGTCTTGGAGAAAGCTACGGGCACTAGTTATATATTCTTAAAATTGCTATGCTCTGATGCTTTGTCTCACATTCCACTGAAAGTGGAAAGGTAATGAAATATTAACATATTTTTTTTAGTCATGTTATTAGTGTAGTAAAGTGTAATGGGCCTTTTTCTTGTTGAGTGTAGTATGTATGGTAAGCCTGCATTTTTTAGTGTAATTTTTATTCAAAAATTTAATAATTTTGTAATTATTAAGTTTAGGGGCTTTTCTGTGAAAATAAAAATTATTCATGGAAAATGGTATATTTCCACTCTACTAATAATGCAGAACACGAATATGCTAGGGGCATTAACTTCAGACTAATTTCGTAACATGTGCCCACCTAACCTAACAGAACCTAACCCCACGTTGGGTGAATCACTATTTTACATTTTTAAACTAACCTAGGATTGTTGGGTTTTTTCACTAACCTAGGATTTTTGGATTTTACACTAACCTAGGATGTTTGGGTTTTACACTAAAGTACGAATGTAGGATTGTAGGGATTTAAAGGAACCGTAAAACACACAAAAAGAATGTAAATTGACTCGCCTAGGTAGGGAGCTGGTATAATTCCTCTGACGTTAATAGACGTAAACAGACATATTTTGCAAGTTTTTTTAACTATTTTATACTTATTTTAACATTACGCCCTCTTGAATATGAACAAGGTAAGCTGTGCAGAACCCATTAATGCAACTTTTGTTGGTCTAGGACGTTTCGTCCATAAACGTAGTAAAACTGGCTATACTGCTCATTTCGCAATTTTGTTCCATTTTTTTAAATATGTTGTATTTATTTTAAAGCCACGCCCTTAGTATATCAGTGTTCTACGTGATTAGTACAGTAGAAATATATCATAATTTTGAATTTTTTTTTTTGTGTTTTTCAGAAAAGCCCCAATAATTGTATTGTGTTTACAAAGTCTTCCTAATTATGATATCCTAAAGTTGGCAGGTATGTAGTTTCTGGTTTCATCTCTAATGATATTGCTGTTAACAAGATGTCAATTCCTACTACCAGTGCTTATTGCACAATAAGTTTTCTGCATTTTTCCATTTTTATCTGTGCCCTTAGCTGTATAAACTTTTGATGTAAAAACTTGTTTGATGATGGCAGCTGCATGTACAATTCAATTTGCAAAATATTTAAATATTGGTGATTTTATAGTTTTTTCCTGTTGCATAGATAATTGAGTAAGCTAGAAACTGTTCTCAGTGTGTTAGGAGTGTGACGATACATGGCAACAGTCTCAATAAATTTGCGTGAATCAACTTAAGGTTTAACATACATGAAAAGCTGCAATTTCTTAACTGCAGTTTGAATATCGGAAGTTGTGTATGATGTAAAAAATTACCTTGTGTATGATTACAATTATTAACATTAGGACTGCATTATTCTTTTAACAAAAATAAAATAGTGTTCATTAAATATAGCATATCACAGTTAAGAAAAAAAATTTTATTTTAAGTACTTATAGAAACGTATTGTACTCTGTTAAATGGATTGTCAAAACTGAATCCAACATGATGGTGTATCATGACTAATAAGCAGTAAGCACTGAAACACATCTTCCCTAAGCTCATACCATTCCTGTTGCAGATGGGTCAGTACCAACATTTTTTAGGTTCCAGTTCCTCTATTTTTGGTCCTGATTCCAATTACGACTCCAATTCCAGTTAGTGGATTCAAACATATGATCAAAATTTCATCAAGAAGTAGACTGGGGTTCAATGTCTAAAACTGTATAATGATTTTTATTTTATAAGTAAAACATAATGTGCACTGGAAGTCTGTGATAAAAGCTAAATACTTGTTTGTTAATTAAATTTTTTCAGTAGTGATAGCACATTTCCACATTTTTACCTATACCAATTCCAGATTTTATTAAAATATTCTTGTTTCAGATCTAGATTCTGGACTTGATTTGGTTGTTGTTATATTATAACAAAATTGACACATATGCTAGAGAAAGATTCGTAATTGGCATGAAAAGAATGGTTATAATACCTGTTTGAAAAAGTTGACACTCCATCACAAATGTTAATAAAGTGGAATACCGTTGTACATGTTTTTCAGATTTTGTACCACGTAATTAATATGATTCAGAAACTTTTCTCTTGTGTTTCAAAACACTTATAATTCCATGCAGACATGAAAGGTTCTTTGTAATTTATGTAGTAGTCTCGGACTTTTCTTGCCTCTTAAAATATTTTATACTGGAAAAAATACACACTGTGTAGTTTGTGTCATTCTCCGCCGTGGTAAAATGGTCCCACACATTTCTGCGTTTTAACTTTGTAGGCATTTAGTTTGTTTATGTTGATGTGTGAAGTCTGTCTGACTGATGGCGACTTCACTATCAGACAAGGTTCTATTGTGCCAGTTGGAGACATGGGCTAACTAACTGTGTTGAGAGTTTCACCTATTGGCTGCTGTTTGGACCCCAGCTGTTGTATAGGCTGGGGCGCGTGGCTTGGCGACATGGTACAAAGTCTAGTGTAAGTTTTGCGGTTCTCCGCACTGCTGGTGTAGGCACACATACTCGTTTACCTGCAGGGGCCATGGCCCGGGGTAGCTCCTGGCTCTGCTGCTGCTGCTGGCTGGCTGGCTGGTTGGAATTAAGGCCCAGTCCTTGGGCGGTGGGGGTGTTGCGGCTGGCAAAGCTGGTTGGTGCCCACGGTGGGCTGCTGGTCCTCGTGGTTCTCAAGTATGGGTTGGCAATGCCCAGATGCACTGGAAGCTCTAGGTGAATGTTTACGATGATCGGGTGCGGCTCGCCGGCGGTCTTGT
>NQII01000189.1:588367-643768 GCA_002778355.1 Clitarchus hookeri | reverse complement strand
CCAGTTGTGCAGCTTAAGCTCATTCCCGGAGGATAGACTGCAGAGGGTAGTTGGCACTGGGTTGCAGATCAATTGACGAGGTTTGGATGCAGTAGCTTCCCTCTCAGCTCTCCACTTTGCACCACCCCTATGGGTGTAGGGCATATGGGAAGTTACAACGGTCTACCACCTAAGGAAGAGCAGGCAACGAATTCCCTAGCTACATGTGTAGCCAGTTGGGGCTAGTCCATCCAGAATCTGTTCTATAACTCCAACCGGTGAAAATAACGCGGCGGATGGAGCGGTGGGCTGATACGGATGTCTAGCCTCGTTGTGGTGTGGGGTCCGAAAGGAGTCAGGCCACCAGTATCAGTCCTGTCACTTCAACCGGCAAAAATAACAATGTGGTGAATGGAGTGAGTTGACTGATCTGGTTGTTTAGCCGCTTCGTGGATTGAGTTGTTAGTGGTTGGGGCTCTGCCGTACTTGCGCACCAGGTACCTTTACATGCCTGGTATACAGTTTCGGTGGCAGTATTAATGGGAATGTTTTGCGACATACGTGCGCCCAGTTAAGGGGACCTACACAAATGTCGGCAAAGATGTTTTCAAGGCGCTGTCTCCTGCTTTTCTCTAGTATGTTGACGGCTACTGGGAGGCAAATCACAGTTACCCCTGAAATAGTACTCGGAGGTTAGGTAAGATCATGTGTTTATTCCCCAGAGGAATAGATACGGTGGCCCATACTAACTCCTAACTATCAATGAACTGTAACGAAAGTAGACAACTGTAATCCAGGTGAAGGTAACCTGGGTCTAAACTAGACAAGAGCAGATATGGCTAGGTAGCTATAATACCTAACTCTATGCAGTTGTCCAGAAGTGACTCAGGTGTCACTACCAAGGTGGTAGTGAGTGTAAAGGGGGGCTGAAGACTTCTTTGGGGATTGCTAGCCGAAGGTCTGGAAGATGTCTTGAAGGTAGCGGTGATCCTTCGTGAGGAAGGCGGTAAGCAGAGAACTGCAGCACACTAGGTGGTGGAGCGAGCTGCTGAGTATCAACTGGCATTTTGAGGGCTGTGCACTTGCCTATATGGACGGCTGGCTGCGGGTCCGTCGGCTCCCTTTGGCCGGTCGTATCTTCGGGCTGGAGCTCCTCACTTAGCGGCGAAGGCCGCATTCTGTCGGGGGAGACTGGCAGTACGGTTTTCCTCGTGTGAGGATTGCATCGCTCCCGTGAGCTTAGGGATAGCACTGGGCTGCTTGTCTGGCTTCTATCGCACGTGGGGGTGATTAACAGATGCATGGCGTCTGACATACTGGTGTAGACGGCCTTGACTGCTGTGTCCTCTGGTGCCCCTTGCCTAGAGGTGTGCTGGTGGGCTCTGGAAGCAAGTCGTCCTGATTTCAAACCTCGCTCAGGGTGATGTGATGTGGCGTTGTGTGAAGATGAGGCGAAGTCGTATTTAGTATAAATGTCAGTACGCTTCTACGTATAAGTAGTTAACCTCAATAACAAAATGAAACATTTCCACCATGACTAAAACATAGTCAGATTAACTAATATCTGCAGAACAAGTATGTATCTGCCGCTACCAGAATTATGCTATCTTACATTTCAAACTGAAATGTTAAGGCTCAATAATGACTTATATTATTAATAATGGGAAATGCAAAAATGATAGTACATGTTAAATTATTTTGCTAAATTAGGAACTGAAAAAATTTATGTACTGTCAACTCTGAATTCTAAGACCGCAGGAATAGCAACCCTCTCAAAATTACTTTTTTTGGGGAACCATGAAACAGGTTTCCAATAACAACCCTCTTGAAATAACTACCTTTTTCCGGGAACCGTGAAGGGTCTTAAATTAAAAGTTGACTGTATTATATGTTTTCATCTCTGAACATTATGAATAATTTCAGTAATCACACTCGCAATGTTAAAAATAAAAAAATTCTGATTTCTCTCAAAATTGGTATAATTAAAAATTGAATTGTCCTACTAGGAATTGCTGCAATAAATTGTGCTTTATGTACAAATGTGACGAATACAATATACAGTAAAACTTGTTTAAAACGTTCCCGCATAATAGATTTTCCGGCTTAATAGGTTCATATTTTTAATTCCCTAGATCTCTTCCATTTAGCTCTGTGTTAGTAAATCTGATTTTAAAAAAATTTTGTTGAAGAAAGGTAACTTGCATGAAACGTTTAAAAATAATGGGCATTTATAAAAAACATTGAATTATATCATTTTCCGATACGCATTTATCAAAAAGACATCACAAATAACTTACAAACAATATTTAGCAAGAATGAAACCTGAGTCGATAGTTATTCCAATACTCTGGTTTTTCTGTTTACTTGCCAGCACTAGCGCAAATAATGCGTATTTTTTTAAATGTGAAACTAATGCTAACTAATGCCATAATCTTTAGGGGTTTAATGTCTTATATTACTAATAATTATTCAACTGACATTTCTCATGGTTAAGCACGCGTGTATTAAAGCATTTGGAAAAGGTTTTGAACCAGTGGGGAAAACGTGATGTAGGCGGACATGCCGCTGGCCATCATTCATTGGTGTGTGCCCGTGTTTCCGTTGGCAGTTATTTTAGTAAAACATAGGGTTAGAAAGCACATGTTATTTTAGCATATACTGTAAAGCTGGACTCACAACCATCTGTCATCCATTGGTCCGGCGATCATGTATCTTCAACAAATCACAGTGCAACTTTTTTTTATCCGTTCATCCGTAAAATATTTACCAAACTAACTTTCAACGAATAGATGAGCCACTGCCTTCTGACGATGTTCCGTAGACTTGAATACAGGCAGTCCTCTACTTTCGGACATTACTCTCGTACAATTCCCACTTTCGTACAATGGTTCTTACACCATAAATTTGACATTCACGTATTTGCTTCGTACTTTCATACATAACCAAAAAACATCACGCGCATGCCTCCATCACGACAAACGTAAACATAGAATATATATGCATTGTTTGTATTCTGTAGGTTTGGTCTTCGCAAATAATGTTGCGGCAAAGTTGACTTATACTACATAGACCTCTGGTGTCGATATATGTAACTATGTTTTCGATATAACTGAACTAGATTAATGCACATATGCAGTTGTATGTAGTCTAACGTGTTACTACGCTATGGCGATTATACGTATTAATGCAGTTCCTGTTTAGAACTTCCGTTGTTTTTATGGTGTTTAGTTTCCTTTGAGGTTAATTTTATAACCAATTTTTTTTTTTTTTTTTGGAAATCTATTGTTGCATGTACCTAATTATTTCACTACGCAATGAATAAGAAACGTAAAAACGAAAGTAATGGAGACATGGTGTGTAAGAAACAAAGAAAACCTGTTGTAAATAGTGTACAAATGAAATAAGACATTATCGCACAATCAGAAAGTGGCATATCATTTGCAGCTATAGGACGGTCTTTCAACCTAAGCCGATCCACTGTGTGTTCCATTGTAAAAAGTAAAGACAATGTAAGGCACTATGTTTTCAATTCAGGAAATCTTTCTTCTAAGATAATTTCAAAACGGCGGGGTGCAACTATGGAAGAGATGGAATATTCTTTAAAAGTGTGATTAGACTATCAACACCAGAAAAAAATCCCTATCAGCCTTGCATTAATTCAAGGCAAAGCTCTCAGTTTGTATGAAGATTGGAAAAAACAGTTTGGTGAGTCAGCTGCTAATGCTCCAGAGTTTAAAGCGAGCAAATACTGGTTTGACAAGTTTAAGTGAAGGACAGGCCTGCACAACATAAAATTTTGTCTTTTAAATTGTTTTAACTGTTGGCTATATATTTGAACACTTTTAAATAACTTTTATGCATAATCTTGTTTCTTTGTGTAAATATATTGTTTTTAATATTTTTTTTGTTTAGTTAAAAATTTTCCCCCGTCTAGAAACAGAACATTAACATAAGGGTTCAACTTTCATATACAAAATTAGGAACACATTATGTTCGATAGTAGAGGACTGCCTGTACTCACTTTGAAATAAAATGCAAGGTGTTTATTTATATTTTGTAATAAATTCAGGAATTAATTTTTAAAAATGTGGTATAATTTATGACATAAAAAAAATATTTCTTTGTTGAAAATGTATTTCCAACTAAAGAAAGATGACGATGTTAATTGTCATGCGGAAGTTTTGCCGTACAGGATTGTTGGACGATTGATTGTTGTGAATGACTTTCAACTGACCGATGAAAAAACAGACAGAACAATGACTGGTGGGTGCAACGAATGGTTGCGAGTCCAACTAAAGTGCATTTAAGCCTTTTTAAAAAAAAAATGTTTGTGTTTACAGCGATAGTTACAGTGGGAGTGCGTGATGCTGTGTACGAGTAGTGGTGGGTCTATAAGGTGTAAAGCGTTATCTTATGAAGAAAACTAAAAATAATATCACAAATTGAAGCAAACTCTAAGGTTTCCAGAGTGGTCATGGCAAATAAGTTGGGAATTCCACCGTCTACAGAAATGGAATCGTTGCTAACTGGGGCAAACTGTTAGCTAGCAGTGGAAACATTTCCTAAAAGTGCAAAAAAATTCTAGTGAGACTGTACGATGAAATTGAAAATGTATTGTTGAAATGGTTTAAAGAACAAAGGGCACTCTGGCTTCCAACAAACGGCCCTATTTTGAAAAAGAAGGCATTACAAATTTCTCACAACCTAGGAATTGAATTCAGTCCTTCAAGTGGCTGGCTCCACAGAATCAAGGACAGAGGGCTTATTTTTTACAGAACTGTTATTGGAGAATCCTATTGTGTTTGTGGCGATAGTGTAGAGAACTGAAAAAAATAAAAACAAGGGTGCCAGAAGTTCTGAAGAACTGTGAACCCAAAAATGTTTTTAATGGTGACGAGTGTGGTTTTTCCTTCAATATGCTTCCTGATAAAACCTTTGTGCTAAAAGGAGAAACATGCCATGGAGGTAAGTAAAGCAAAGAAAGGTCAACAGTGTTGGTGAGAGCTAACGTGGATGGCATGAAGAATTACCATTGCTAGTAATTGGAAAACCAAGAAAGTCTCTATGTTTTAACAATGTGAAAACATTCCCTTGCAAGTATGCAAACAATAAATCAGCATGGATGACTTCAGCTATTTTTAAAGGTTATGTTCAGGCCCTTAGATGGGGTGCATTAACAGAAAGATAATGTTGTTTGTAGACCATTGGCCAGCTCACCCTGATATTTCAAACTAGAGAAATATCAAAATTGAATTTTTTCCACCCAATTTAACCTGTATTTCACAACCTATGGATGGGATTATTAAAAATCTGAAACATCAGTTCTATAAGCGCCTTGTTTCACGACTGATAACAAGGATGGGGAATGTGAAAATGTGTCCATAAAATCAACATCTGTGTTCCCAAGCATTATCTTGCTGCCTCGTGAGACACATTGAAGTCAGTCTATTTAAAATTGCTTTATGATTTGGCATTTTTCCTGCAGACCAACAAGAAATATACAGAGCAAGAACCTGAGGATGAAGATTACATTGGTGATGGTGGCATCACTTCTGTACCAACATACTCCGAAGCAGTTGACCACCTGGATAAGTTGAAGCTATTTGTGCAAATAACACAATGTTCCTGAGAATGTGTGGAAAGCTTTGTGGACTCTGGACGGTTACATGATGCTTCAATCAGGAAATGTTTTGAAACAAACTACTTTGGACACTTATTAAAAAAATAAGTACGGTTTTTTTTTTTTTTTTAATGTTTTAAAGTGTTTAATTTATTTTTATATATCATCAATTCTTATTGATATTTGCATTTAAAAAATGTATTCCACTGTTGCTACTTTTTTTGTGGTTATACATCAAACTTCATTGTATATGCAAGTTGTTTCCATCCTGCAGAAAAGTAATTAAAACATAGTATAGAGTTAAATGTTGTAACGTTGGCACGCGCACAGTTACAAAGTTATAGCCGGCTTTACGTTGCCACTCGGCGATAACTTTCCACTCGACTAGCTCAAGACGGAGTAATACGAGACTCTGTAAAATGGACGCCAATTACATAAGAAATAAAGTCAAGTTCCGGAGTATTTGTTCTATACTTTTATTTATTATTTTAGTGACACAGTCCACATACGAAGTTCAGGTATGCAGAATACGAACCGTTCACAGATAAATAGACAAGTGCAGAACAGCACCACAGTTGTTTACAAATTATTCATATCTCAAAAACTTGCATCGCAAGACGAAGTTGCGAAGGCAGGAGGGATGTTCGTTGCCTCCTGGCACCCTAGCGACCTCCTACACCGGCGGAAATAATTTAATAGAATTGAATAGTTTAAGCCAAAAAGAAATGTAGTGATAAAATATTTAGCGGTCGCAGGTGAAGTTCTTCACGCCTGATGCGTCTTCTCTGACGGTTGGTTACTTTTTCTTTTTTAGGCGATAGACACCCCGAGTATTTATTCTGCAGGACTATCGCCCCTTTCTCCTAAGATAGGGGCACTGGCAGCCGGCATCTGCCAGCAGCATCATCCAAAACTTTGCTGTGTCCCGCCTAACTGCGCCATCAACATACAGATATACAAAACTTGTTGACGCAGTCTGAAAGTTTCTAAATAATGCTGACGCTTAACAAAAACTAAAACTTTCGAAATGGCAACCGGACGCCTGATAAACGTAAAACAACAAACGTATGCCCGATAAACAAACTATCACGGTAAAACGAACCACCACTGCTTTTAATTTCAAGCCGATAAAAATATTAGGAAGCTTACCAAAGCGAAAGAAAAATGAAACACGTGTCCCGAAAATTAAGAATACTGTGTCATTACAATGTGATGTTTAAATTACTAGGGCCTGTGTGAAATGCTTAGCAATCGGTTTGTTAAAATGTTAAAACTTCAAACTTCTTTTTCCCCCTAAGAAGTTTTTAGCACCCGGTCCTTTGAAAAATGTCTTAACAGGGTGATTTTGTGTTAATTTTGCAATTTGGCAATTTGCTGTCATTTTACCATTTATTTTATTGTGCAATGAAACTGCAAATAGATTGTATTGTTCTAAAATCAGCAATGCTTGTCCTTTATGTGAGGTTAGGAATGGTGGAGATATGAGATGCAAAACATAAGTTATCTGATGTGTATATATGTATAGCAAACATAACGTTTGCTATACATATATTCACACATCGGATAATGAAGTTTATGCTTGGGAAAATTTGTAGCAATCTTATTAATTTTTTGCCCATTAAAATAATAAATGGTTATATAGGTATAGTTTTTTAAACCTGCTGCTGGCAGTAAAAATTTAGTTTATGTAGGATGAACCGAAACTAGATGAAAATATCAGAATTTTTGGAACCAAATAGAATGAAGAACCGGCGGAACCAAAGAACCAAACACTCATTCCTAATTCGAATGTTTTATTTCTTTATCGCCTGAAAGGTCTGTTAGTTTATGGTAATTATTTATTCTATAAAAAATTTGTTTGTAAAAATATAAAATAAATAGTATAAATATAAAAAACATAACTTAATTTTTGTGTATTTCAATTTTTCATTATTTCTACATGCATGAAAGCTGGATCAGGTAAATCACCGAAGTTCTAAAAGTCATAAATTGTAGCAGTGATTTTGAACGTTTCTAAAAATTTACTGGTTTGCAAGGTGTACATAAGAGAATTTAAACTGTACACCTTGCAACATGGAATGGTGGCAGTCTTCTAACAGTTAGTCATGTTTGAAAATTTAAGCAGTTGATACATGTTGGATGGTTGTGTACAGTTTTTGAAAGTAGTCTTTAGTAGTTTAACTAATGTAATAAAGAGGCTTGTTCTCTGTGCATTACTGAAATGTTTCCTTTTATTAAGAATTGGATGTAATGCTCTTATTTTCTAGAATGTTTTGTCATCAAAGGTTTTTATGACAGCATGGTGTAGCTATTAGGGTTACTCATTAACACTCACTTTGTGATCTGGCAAGATGAGGAAATATTGAAAAAGTAGCTGTGTGTTATTTGTACAATCCAGTAGACACTGATACACTTCATATTTGACAGATTCGGAGCATAGGGGTGGTGTTGACAGACGTGTGAATCAGCTGGCCAGCATTTAAGACTGCGAATGAAGCATTGTACATTGCTGATGGCATGACTGTGTGGTGTGTGTTGCAGTGGATGACCACTTTGCGAAGGCATTGGGTGACACGTGGCGACAGCTGCAGTTACAAAGCAAGGAAGGTAACACAGAAGGGAGGACCCCGGCCACTGATGGCACTCCCGCCACCCCTGCTGCCACTGCAGCGACACCCCTGTGTGCGGGCGTGCTCTCCACGTAGAGCCCAGATCCTCCCTTGGGCACACACTGCCCTTACAGTTCGTAGTGTGTCCCTTAGCAACAGACCCAGTGTACTAGTGAGAGAGGTGATAGTTTCCCGGGAGGAGGCGAGTTGATGACCGTGGCTGTACATGTTGTCGAAAGAAGTTCAGTCATACCGACTGTGTGGGAGGCTTGATTGCTTATGACAAGTGTGTGTTGCAGACATTAGCGGTTATGCTTTGAGATAAAGTTTTTGCCTCCCCTACCCTTATTACCACTGTATATGTCAAATTGTGTATATATGTGCTAGAAAAATGCAATACAGTGTATTACATGCCATAACTTTTAGCAACCAGAGGTTTGCAAAAATGGAGTGGTATGGTAAGAGCCTAATAGCTAGGTATTAGTGAAATACTATTTATTTGTAAAAAAAAAAATGAAGATTCCATTCTCTGCTTGTGTCTTGTGGTACATCTTACCAAAAAGTAATAAAGGTGGCACTGTTTGCATTTTTTTCTCCTCGTAAGTGTTCTCTGCTGTCAAATGGCAGTTTTGTTCTCTTTCAAACTGTTCCAGCCTGATGTTACAAATGTGAGAAACAAAGTTGGGAATGTGGCAGTTAGCATTTTCAATCCCTCACCTGGTACAAAATTAGTTTGTATAGAGCAAGTAAATTTGTTAATGTGCGCTTAGTGAGTCCCGCCCCACGTACTGTGCTGAGAGCTGGCCTTGCGGGCATCAGGTATGTGGCGTAGTTTGGCTCTTGTGTTTCATTTTGGTCTTTGCTCAAGAAGTGGGGCCATACAGTCAACTCTCAACACTATGACCAAATAATGACTCCCTTAAAATAACAACAGTTTTTTTGGGGAACTGTAAAATTTTATTTAAATAATTGAAAAAATTTTATGAATTAGCCTTAAAAAATAATTTTGTTGTGTTCATTTTGGTTGCTAACGTTGTGATTCTCTTTACCACTACTGTATGACTCAAAAGAGAAAAACATCTGATGCTGGGAATTAGTTTATCAATTTTTAAAAATCCAGGCAGCTCCTCGAGCAACAGTTTTGTATTAGATAATCACAGTATAGATTTTAGGAGTCAATTTACAGGAATCCTTTCATTGTATTTTACATATATATATGTGTGTATATATATGTATATATGCATATATATATATGTGTGTGTATATATACACATATGTATATATGACATGTAATTTTGCCACTTAAGCCATGAAAAAACACTGCAAGTAAAATGTAATGCAATTTTTGCTTATAGAGTTGGGAGAGTTGACTGTAGTTCAGTAGTCGTAAGGATTGTGTTGTAGGGAGAATTATTTGTTGGTTTCAGTTCAGCTAGTTCTTGTGTATTTTTTCCTTGAATATAATTGCCTCATTAAATGTGAAACTTTCTCTCATAATAATTCTAGGCGGAAAAATTTTTTTGAAACCATTGATGGAGGCTAAAAAGTGTAACACTCTGTACCATTTCCTCTTTTTATCTAGTCAGGTACTATGATGAAACTGCTAGCTTTCAATTTTCAAGGGACCAAACTTACAGATTTTGTTTGTAGTCCTGTCTTAAGCATTCTGTTTGAGAAACTCGCTGAACTGTATTATATATTGTCTGAAAGTAACATACAAAAGGTTTTATCTGTTATCTGTAGTGATATGCCAGACTTCATATCCTTTGAGGTTGTTCCATCAGGGTGAATATTGGCACATGTGAAGATGACACCATCTAGTTCACAAAAGTTTGAATTTGTACCACATTCAGCATTTTGCTTGCTGGTTCATAATTTACTGACTTGCAAACTTTTCTTTGACAAAAGGAAATTTAGTATTTTTTTAAAGTGAAAAGCCCAAGATACATTACACATCTTACATGTTTTTGTAGCTTTGTGACTGTGGATTGTAGTAGGTAGAGTTTGCTTTAAATTTTGTGGGTTGGTTATCCTGTCTGCATGTTACATTGGGCTGCCCTGTCTGTAAAGGTTTGTGTGCTTGTTGGCTGTCGCTGACAGTCGCCAGCAACCACTACAAAAATGAGTGCAATAATGGGAAAGTGAAGAAATATAAAATTTAATACAAAAAGTAATGATAAAATTGTAATATTTTCGAAAGTGAGTACGAGTGTTTATTTAGTGTCTGTTGAGAGACTCTGGCACGAAATGAACACATTGTTGCTTTGTACGTAGTAAATTCATGTTGCCTTCAGGCACTGTTTTGTTTGCTCGAAATCCAGTAGGGATCTTTCCCCAGAACGTTACACAAAATTATCATAGGGAAAATGAAATAGTAGTAAGAAATGATTTGTATTACTTTCTATAATTGAAATTGAGTAATCTATAAAAGTCCTAGTTTTAAATTGTTTAACATAGACAAAATTTTGACAGCGGACTGATATCTTAGTTACTGCAAACCAATTTTGCAGCATTAGTTGTTGACCGTAAAAAAATGGAGGAATTTTTTGTTTTCACAAAATGAGGCATGATAGCTGAACATGGATGACAGTTTCTTGAGTTGGTGAACTCCACATGTTTGCTTCACCATTGTCCTGGGTGTGTACTGTGCTAAATAGCTTGCAGTGTGAATACAGTAAAACCTTATAAATTCACAATGCTCTGAACCAAAAATTTTACTTTTTAGTGCATAGGTAACAGTAGGTTTTTTGGACGTTGGGAGGCGGCTCTTTGTCTAGTGTTTATTTCTTTTAAACAATCCATTTCATTAACACCGTGCCTAGTGTCATTTATTTTAAACAATCCATTTCATTAACACAGTGCCTATTGGCATTTATTTTTTATTTAATGTATATTATTATAAATTTCTTAGTGCGTACATTACATGTTCTGCTGTGTGTGTTGTATGGCAGACATCTTATTGTATACTAGAGGTGAGCTGATATGGTTTTTGAGCCTTTTCCGATATTGCAGATACAAACTTACCGATACTGCCTTGACAAGGAAAAATTACATTTTTTCATGTTTAAAAAAATTAAAAACTTTATTTTTAAAACATTTAGTTAAAGAAAATTGTAATTGTCTTTGTTTTTATTGTTTCAGTGATGGGCCAAACTATTAAGATAAATAAAAATCTAGGAACCACTTACTAGTTAGTAATTCAACATATTTTTAAGACAAAAATAATCTAAATTTATGTAAAAAAATGTGTTAAGATTTGATGCACATATGAATTATGCATATAATTTATTTGTAGTATTCAGCCTACCTTTGTTTTCCACAATACTAAATGGTAAAAGGTCTGTGCAAATGATTTTTCCAATGAGATTATTTATTTTCACAGTGCGGGCATGTGATTAAGGAAAAGGTATACTTTTTTCCATTAATTCATACACGTTATGAAATTTCGGTTTAAACCTGTTTACATCAGGGCTAGATGAACATGTAGCCACACAATTGTTATCTAAAATTTGTGAAGTACTCGCAATTATGGCATGGTTAGGTGCGTTTTATCTGCCAGAAAGTGGTGTTGAGAGTTGTACAACAGGCCTAGGACGACACTGTTGTAGTTTGAAGCTCTTCCACTTCAAAGGGTGCGTACACTCAAGGTGCTGTTTTAAGTTTGTGGTACTATACGACCTCGATGATGTACCGCCTCTCGAAACCAAACATTTTCATTCTTGCGTGTTGCTTAGGGTAAAAAAATTTCACACGTCACTTTTCTTTCCAGCCATATTATTTGTTTATTTGCTGGCGCACGTAAATAATTTCACCACGTTTATTCCTTAACCTAAAACCGTCATATTACTACAGCAACAGCAAACAAACCAACAAAACAAACAAAAAAAAGACAAACTGTCGGAATAGCGCCGCCAGGCGGCAGTAATGTGCAGCATGTAACCAACATTACAAGATTAAATCATTTTTTTATGCGTCGCCGTTTTCGCGGTTGGACATGAAACTATTAAGACAAAATATTTATGGAGGTAATCGTAAATATTATTTATTGTTAATATTAAATATGTGTTACGCTGATTAAATGTTAAGTTTTGTTCATGCAGTAAGCTTGCCTACAGAGATAAAATTCAGTAAACGCAAATGTTGGCTACTATTGTTTTGTTGTATACATGTTTTGTAAACAATCATGCAAAACGAGCCTAATTTTTCTTTAGAAATAAACACAGCCAGTTAGGTACTTTGGTAAAAACCAATTTAAAAATAGTTAATATTTTAATAAAACTAAGTAGTGAGCTAAGTCACTCCAATTATGGCAAGTTGAAAACAGCATCATCTTAGATTCTTAGGGCAAAATATTGGTTATAATATTGGCGATTTAAACATGAATTGCAAACAATTTCGATAAGTAAGATATCGGTCAGTTTCGATATATCGGTACCGGTATCAGCTCAGTCCTATTGTATACTCTCCACCACTTGCTGAACTTATGGTAAAATAGGTAGACATTTTAATTTGTCATGTCTTACACTTGCACTTCCTCAATCAGTTCAGTTTACATAGTGTACAGGTGTGTTTTGTTTGCACTGAGCTTCGCCCCTTTTTAATGAAAAACTACGAGACTTTTTGGACAAGAAATTAGTAATAAGAGAGTGTTAAGGTGAGGAAAGAGGAATGATGTAAAGTGACAAAGTGGTACTGTCTAGAGGCGTGTTGGCTGGTGAAATGGATGGTGTGGTGTTTCTGACAGCTGGTGGATAAAGTGTCTGTGAAGTATTTTGTGCATCATTCTGCTTGCTCTCTGAGGTTAAAAAATAACAGTTGCATTTTCTTTTTGGATATCAGAATATCTAATTGTGTCTAAAAGTTCAGCTGAAGAGAGTTGTATGATTTAGAACTTGCTGCCATATATTTTTCTTGTTTGGTACTGATGTTACTAGTATCTAAATGGTATTAAGATGTGCTAAAAGTAACATTTTGCATTTCCATGAAATTAGGGTAAATACAATGTGTCGAAGAAAACTCATCTTCTGATTGCGTAACATGGCACAGTTTTAAGCAAAGATGATGTATGCAGTGCAATAGAGTGGCTTAATAGACTCCACAGGCAGTGTTCATACTGCCTACATTTTGTTGGATGATTTCAAGGTTTGGCACCGCATACGTACTCTGATTTTGCCAACAAGTGGTACGGTTGATACATTATTTAGTTTCATTGTATAATGACATGTTTTATAACTTACAACAGGCTTTCGGTTGTCTTGGTTTTTTTGGACATTTTGAAGAGAGAAAGGGGGGGGGCATTACAACATTGCAAGTAATTTTGCAGATTGTGTTAAGACTACGGTAACTGTTTTGTTCAAGAACAAATGTGGTATAGTTATTACATAATTATGTTATTCTGGAACTTGTAACGTTTGGGCCGCGTTACGTTATGCCATATTTATAATATTGCATCCCCACAGTTAGGTGCCATATTGTAACGTTCGTCGGCTTACACTTCCGAATGTTACTTTGCCACAACTAGCTCAAGGTAGAAACACGAGTACATGGGTGCCGATTAATTAAAAAATTAAGAAGTTCCAGAGTATTTTGTTGTATATGTTTATTTAACTTTTAGCGACACAGTTCGCAGACGAAGTTCCAGTATGCAGAGTACGAACCTCTCTTGAGATAAATATATAAGTAAAGACCAGCGCCACAGTCGTTTACAGCTTATTAATGTCTCAAAACTTGCATCAAAAGAAATATAATATGCTGCTACCTCCCACACCGGTAGAGAAATAAAATAACAAAGTTCAGTGGCCAATGTGGGGGTTTAGCGTCGCGCCCAACGCGACCTAAGCGAGCATTGTACCACGACTACCTCAGACGACTTACTTGAAGTGACTTCTAACGGCCCTCGCCGCCGACTGACTGAAGCACTGCTAAAAATTGCTCGAAGGGCAACAGACAGACGTGTCCCTTGTTCTGCCTCTCGCAGCCCCTCTCCTGAGATAAGGGCCTGGCCACGCACGCTCTCCACTCGTTATCATAACTATGCCGCAGGAACTAATCCTGCGCCATCAACATAAACGAACCTCTCGTACAACAAAACTGCGCCGGAGGAACTAAAACTTGTAGACTTCGCCTGTAAGTATCTAAATAATGCTGACGCTTCACAAAAAATCAAAGTTCGAAACAAAACTGTAAAACTGACTCCTGATAAAACGTAAACAGCAAACGTCCGCCCGATAACCTACAAAATCACACGTCTGCCTGATAAACTAACACGGGAAACGAGCCACCACGGCTTTAAACTTGAAACCCGATAAAAAATATTACAAATCTTTCCAAAGCTTAATACACACAAAAGAATTTTACACCCGTGTCCCAAAAAATTAAGAATATTGCGTCATTACAAACTGATAACATTTATTGCATAGGATAGCAATATGCTAAGCAACCGATACAAAAGTAAACATTCAGCTCACTGCTGTTGGCATAAAGGCTGTTCATAGCAAAATGAAAACCATTGAAATCAACCTTTGAAAAAAACGAGGCCTCAGCACTGTCTGTAATTCAACATTATCATTCATTGCCTCAGTCTTTAAGGTGGCAGCAAATTATGAAAAGTAATTTAATATGTATAATTTGTGATTTGTGAATTAATGGCAGATGAAGGCAGTTTAATAAATTTTACCTATTTAGGTTCCTAACAATTTAACGAGCACCTGGATGCCCTAAGTGGTATGGTCCATGTTAAACTTTCAACTCCCCACCAGCAGCTAGCACATGCTGTCTTCTTCAGAGCAAACACATGCTTACTAGTTGAACCCCACAAACAACTATAAAACACATTCTTTATGAAAATCATTCCAAAGGATTTCATTTTACGCAGTTTCTCAGTGAAGTGTTACATTTTGTAATGTGTTATTGTTGTCCTGTTTGGAATTATCTGGCCACGGCGTAGCTAATAACTTATTGATTCAGATTTCCGATTTACAACTGTTGCACCGACACGACTAAGTTCCTGTTGTAGATCTCCAGATCTCTGTTCAGAACAAATGTGAACTAGGATGGGGATGAAACACTTTGATTGGCTCTCAGTTTGTGATGTCATGATGTATCTGTTTAATTTGAAGTGTGGGCGAAGGTTAGGGGTGTACAAATAGTGGATTTTGATGTTCAAATATTTTTGAATCAAATAGTAAAATTTTTGAATAACGTGGAAATAGTTTTGAAGTCGAATAGCTACCAGTATACATTTCATTTCAGTTATATGTATGCTGCCAAGTGTAACTATAAGATGCATGCGTTATCACCATAGGGAATAATAGATAAATTTTGGTTGTCAAAATATATCTGAAAGTTCTTTGCAATACAAATATACATAAATGAGGTTTTAAGAAAGGAAACTATTTCGTGGTGTTGCAGTTTTATTCTCAGCAGTCATACTGTTTAATTTTTAGCGATCATCATTGTTTGTGACATGGCTGAAGCCGTAATTTTAAATAGTCGTATCTTGGTTGAATTGGTAGTAGATTCTGCAAACGCTGAGATTTGGTGCATGCAGTTGCAGTGCTATTTGCTAACGTAATGTAACATGTTTGCAATTTCTTGCTACCGTTGTCATGATTCGACAACAGAATTAGTTTACTGTAAGTTAAATTATAGTAGATGAAACTCTTTTTAAATATAAACATTTTGTGGTAAACTCTTGCAAATAGCTTGTGATACTGCTAGTGCTGTTTGCGTTTCGTCACAGTTATGATGCGATGCCATGTTGGTATTGTTCGTTTCCACCATGTCACCGACTCATGCTCTCATCAATGTACTGAAATAGTATACTTTTGAATGTGTTTGCAGAAATTAAACACTTAATTTCCTCGTAATTGCCAAGTGATGTGTTAATAAAAGCCATTATAGTGCTCAACTGCAGTAACATAACATTTTGGCCTAAATGCCTATTTCTTGGGCTGGAAACAACAGAGAAGAAATATCCTATTTCTGTAAAGACTGCAGTGAAAATAAATGTGTTGGTAACGTTTTTCTTAATAATTCTGGGTTTTATCACATTTCTAAAATAGTTATTCTCCAACATACCACTGCAGGGATCTAATGATCATTGATTTGCCGCCACATTAAATGGCAAACATTCATAAAAACTAGTAGTTATCATGATCAGTAATGGTCCAGCTCTAATAACTATGGATTAAAAATTTAACTGAACATCTTCAAATCAGTAGGAATAAAAAGTCAAGCAAATAACTACATGCCAATTCTGTATTGCTGATTGACCTTTGTGCTACCAATGTATGAAAAAGCTTTTTGCTTTTATTAAAGTTGAATTCAGATTACTATAGTACTCAAACAATGGTATTGGTGAAGTGCAGCACAAATGAAAGCAATTTTTAACTATTTCAGTTTACAGTGTCCAAAAAGTAAATGGAGTAATACAATAAACTATGTAGTAAAGACAAAAATTATAAAAAAATATATATGTATTTATATTTATATATTGGTCTATATTCATATAAGTACTTAATTATGAACTCGGAAAACAGTAAGCATTCAAGGTTCTTTACATCAGGGTGTACACCCACAGGGAAAAGTCAAGAAATTTAATATGTCAGGGAAATGAAAGTAAATTTTTGCCTGCGTCAATAAAAATTTAAATAACTGCTAATCTGCAAAAAAAAATGTGTGAATACAACATAGTGGAATTTTGAAAATATGCATTTTAAGATTTTAATTTTTAAGTTTGGCAATTATATAGCTTTGCCAAGTGACATGGGGCCTATACGTACAAAATAAAGTATTTGTATGTTTGTAATGGGCTCTTGTGTGTAAATAGCATGTGTTGCGAGAAATATTGATGGGCTGAATAAAAGTTTACCCTGCTTGCTTGGTCTTTTTGAAGCGTCATTTAATTCAATTCTCTGATGAAAGCATACTTTTTTTGTCAGCAGTGAAAAAATGTGATAATAGAAGGTTTCAGTATTCCTGAAAATAGGTCAGGGAAAACAGGAAAATACTGCCTAGGAAACAGGGAAAAGTCAGGAAATTCCAAAATGGAATTTTAGTGGACAATCTCTAAATGTTTTGTTGCTGTCGACAGTCTAGTGGAAGGCTTGAAACAAAAATGGTCAATTGTTTTTATACATGCATTGGTTCTGCAATAAACAAAATATGTACTCTTAAACCTAGTTCTTTCAAAAAAACAAAATGTAGGCTGATTAATGATTTGTACTTGGGTGCTTTGCTACACATTTGGGTTGATATAAAATATTTAGGGCTGTGCGAATATTCAGTATACTAAAACGAAAACTATAAAGGGCTACTTTCATTTTGGTAAGAAATTTAGTTGCCAAAAGTCATAAGATGAAAATTCTTGATTTTGATGAATGCAGACTTGATATTCATCCAGACTTCAACATCAAGTTTGCTGGTGTAGGTGGGTGACTAAAGAGCCATGTTAAGATTAGTAAGGCAAAATAAGAATTTTGCTAGACAGAAAATCTACATGGTGTTTGTGTTACCTTATGGCAGATCACTTTCCTCTTAAGCTGCCTTTCCACTGGTGTGCATGCATGCGTGCATCCACGAGCAGTCACGTGCCCGATACGCAGGCAGCTGTTTCCACAGCCCATTTCAGTCTGACTCGAATCAGATCATTGGTTGCTGTGTCTTTGATTTTCAGAACATGGACTAGGAGGATTGGCTTGACACACCACCACACAAACAGTTTCCACAGTCTGCTATTTAACATGTACCCCATCTGTTATGTCAGGTATGACGTCTTGCTGGCCGAACAGGAAAGAGCGAGAGAGTGTGTGCGCGCGCATGCGTGTGACATGATAGGAAGGCCTCTCTACAAACAGTCCCTCCCTCCTCTTGGTACTTTGCTGAGACCCTTCTCGTCACTGTCAAGCTGGTAGATAATCTCAGTTGGGTGGAGCTTGGAACGAAAACTACAAACTTAGTTTGAAACATAGTGGAAGTTGAGTATCTTTTCCACTGAGGCTTTAGCTTCCTGATGCATTTGGTTACAGGAGACAACTTTCAAATGTTCAAAAAGGCCAGACATTAATTATTTGTAATTCTTCCATCCACAGAAGTGCCGATTCTGTCAACATCGGCAAATTGGGCAGAAGCAGATTCTAAATGGGAATGTAAATTATTCATAATTTTTGCATAGTATATTCGAAGTTCAAGTGCAAATAATGTGTGAAATACTATTTGCATCTATTTGAATATTCGCACCACCCTAGAGAAAATTGAGTTTGTATGAACTAATCATATAATCTTTTTTAATGCACTGGAAATTTTTGCTATACAAGTATATTATAGAGATGGGACAAACCCAGATTTAGGCACCGAAACTGGAACTTGGCCTAGAATATTTTTATTGAACGGAACCTTTGAAACTGTTCACAAACCAAACTTTAAAAATTACCTTATCTGCGGAAATATGTGCCTTCACAGTTGAACCCCTATTTGTTTAAGCATATAACACACACACACATTATTTATATATATTACTAGCAAACCCGGCGAACTCCGTTTCGCCACCAGATGGCTTCGTTTTATGCAACATTTTGTTTGGTGATTAAAACATGAAGAAACATTTTTTTTATATTTGAAAAGGAAAAATTTTATTTCATTTCACAACAGTAATGAATTGAACTTCTCTAAGTAAATGAAAGTGAATCCAAAGTAAATACGTTTCATTGAAGTGCTCTTTGGTAAACCACATTTTTTGTTTTTTGGTCTGACGTTAACACAAACAAAGCGGATGGTTTCCCAACTCGTGAACACGCAACGTATAACTGCCCATGTGAAAAACAATGATTTTCTAAATTTATCCCTCAAACACTAAGCGATTGGCCTTGCGACTTGTTAATTGTCATTGCGAACGCAAGGCGAACTGGAAATTGCAATCGTTTGAAGTCAAACGGAAGATCAGTCGGAATCATTGGTATTCGAGGAATACATACATTTTCACCTGCGTACTTTCCGTTAATAATGGTTGCCTCAATCAAATTCGGCATAAGTCTTTTTACCGAAAGTCGAGTACCGTTGCAAAGTCGCGGTGGATTCAAATTACGCAATATCATAATAACTGTACCAACTTTGAGTTGCAAGTTATGTGGTGGAAATCCTGGTAACTCCAGAGAGTTCAAAAACTCCGTTGGATAATTTACTACATCATCGGGATCTCTTATGGAATCAACGGATTTGTATGTCACCAAATCGCCAGCAATTTTTGATTGAATGGTGAAATTCAGTGCGTGTACATCATTATTCTTTGCGGCAAGAATTGCTCGTTGACTTAACCAAGCATAATTCTGATAATTCTCACTAATGTTTGGGAAAACATTTTCAATAAGAGCTAATTGAGAGTCTACAAATCGGCAAAATTCGTTGGTAAGAGTAATTAATCCAGATGTCGCATCAACTGGGACTTTTCCATTTCCAACAGCTAACAATTGTTTGGAAAATTGTGCAGCACTTTGATCATTTTGAAGTTGAACTCTCATATTAGTGGTTAGCGATAATGTTTTTACGTTATTCCATAAAGGTGATGCCTTCAGGCAAGCATTCAATTCATCTGCAGGCGTTCCACGGGGAATTACTGGCAACGTCTGCCTGAAATCGCCTGCCAACAATATCATCAAGCCGCCAAAGATGTTGTTATTTCGCCGAAGATCCTTCAGTGTGAAGTTAAGTGCTTCAAGTGATTTCTTATGTGCCATTGTGCACTCATCCCAAACAATGAGCTTGCATTGCATCAACAATTTTCCCATTGCACTGGATCGGGAAATATTGCATGTTGGAATATCAATTGTGTTTAAATTGAGTGGCAACTTAAGCGCAGAATGTGCAGTACGACCGCCATCTAGAAGAGTCGCCGCAATTCCAGATGATGCTAACGCCAAAGCTATGTCACATCTTGATCGAATAGTGGCCAAAATAAATGAAATGACAAATGTTTTCCCTGTTCCTCCAGGTGCGTCCAGGAAGAATAGACCACCAGTATTATTGTCCACCGCTTGCATTAATGTTTCGTATACTTGTTTTTGCTGTTCATTCAGCAACGGCTCATTATTTCGAACGAATTCCTGCAATGAATCAACATTGTATTGCAGCTCTCGATTTAATTCTTGGTTGAATGCATCGTGCATCGATCGATTTGGCGCAATCATTCCTACTTCAATCAGTAGCTTGTTTGCAATAGTCAAGCATTGATCCTCAATCAGAATCAATCCTTCATTGTAGATTTCATCGGTTATTTGGATGTCAGGATTATTCGTTTGAATGCGCAAGCGATGCAAGATATCTTCACATATGTCGTCTTTGTATTTGTTCCATAACTGAATTGGTTGTGAAGGAAAACATGTGGTGATGATAATTGCGAACAGCGTTCGTATTTGGTACGCATTTGATGAAACAACTGAATCCGCAAGTGTTAAATCCCAATGAGAATCGTTCTCCAGCAAACCCAATAGTTGACATGCTTCTCGATATGTTTGGCATTGGTGGCCATTCACAGTTTTCAAATGCGCGAATGATTTTGGTCCACGTACATGTACCAACAGCAGTCGCAAATAAAAACATTCATCATTTCTAGGATGAACAGTATACATGCGACCTAGTGCATCAGTGGAAAACACCTGTGGCCAATCTGGAACTGGGGTTCCTTGTTTGCGACGTTGGAATTTCTTTGTTGATTGATTCCAAGTGTAATACTTGGGCATTTCAACGTACATCAGCGTCGCTGCGAATGGATCTGCTTCACATATTGCAAAGAAGCTAGTCAATGTTGTCGATGGTGGTCTCTCAGCTCGTTGTGCCGCATTAGCCTCAGTGAAGTAAACTCTTTGGCCATTTTCCAAATGCACTGCTAAATGTACAACTGTGGGATATCTTTCATGAATTTGAAATGACAATAATCGCCACAGTGCTTCATTAGTACTGACGTATCTGCCCATTTGGAAGTTGCTGATTTCGTCATTCGCATTTTCCGACGCAATACCAAACACAGCCANTGTATCAGAGATGGCGCTGTATGTAAAAAAAGATTTTCCCGCTTTTCTGTTAAAATTTTTCCTGAATTTTCTTTGCTATAAACCTCACGGAGCCCGAGACCTTTCCAACGAATGCAAAACCGTGGAAATCGGTTCGTGCGTTCTGGAGTTATAGCGTCAGGAAGGAAAACCCGACTTATTTTTATATAGTATATATATATATATATATATATATATATATATGCTATTCATGGTAAAGTAAACGCTTTTGAAAGCCCTCTCATAGTCAATAAATATATTTATTTTAGCCTTGGACGTTAGCTTTAGAGTGCTGTAGAATATACAGAATGTGTTTATTACTTATACAGCAATATTTATTTAAAAAGGTGGTTAATTGATAAAAAATGGCTGAAAGGAAACAGTAACTAAAGCCTCAAAAGTACTCGCTTTACCATGAACAACCTATAACTAGTGGTCTGCTGGAATGGAATTTTGCCATCGAGAAAAATTTGTGCTCAAAACTTAAATTTCCCGTGGGAATTCTGGAAAAATCAAGAAAAATGTTTAAGGTTAAGTAAAGAAGTTTGTGGGTTGCTAGACTTAGTGAATAACATTCTATCATTACTTATTCCATTTAAATAAACATAGAATAATGACTGTATGTGCTAAAAATTAAATTTGAGCCAGAAAAGTCTTATTGTTGTATATTTTTGTACACATTGTTGCACTATGAATTAATCTTCTGGGTTTTGAGCACTTCTTTAAAATACCTGCTTCAATTTTAATTTAAAAAATCTAGGGATGGGTCGAATAACCAAAAATGTCGATTCCGGTTCCGGTGCCGATTCTACAATTTAAATATCGGTTCCAGTATTCGGTTCTATGTATTTTGAATACTTGCCTTTTGCTTGCAACTTTATTAAACCAATGCAGGTAAAATTCATTAAATGTTTTATTTAACCGTTATATGGAAGAATTGAACAATAACAAAGTGTGAAGATAAGTTTTAATGTATACAGATAAACGTGTTGTATTAAATTTATTTAAGGTTAGTAAATATGTAAAAAATTATTCTTGTTTTACATTAATATGTGGTGATTGTGATATGTTTGGAAAATACTTTAATTAAATAACTCATGGCCCTCAAACCAAAACATTGTGGCGTGCTGTATGATAAAGGTAACCTACAAAGGTTCGTTAAAAGAAGGTCAACAGCTGTGGTGGGCGGGATTTCTTATCTTTTTTTTTTGCTCCTTTTATGGTGTCTGGGCGGCCCTTTTTTTTGCCTCTTTTACACAGTGACTCCCTGGATTTTTTTCTGCCGTGCTGGAATGTGACACCTCGAAAAAAAAACGTCTCTTCTTCCTCTCCTACTCTGTAAGAAGGCTTGGAGGAATGTATCGATCAGCTAGCAGTGTTGTTGTTGTTTACGGCGGCGACGGAGGGCTGAGAGTAGAGAGAGAGAGAGAAGGGAGAGGAGTGTTGATGTAAGAGCGAGAGATGAGATAACAGACTAATCCCATACACTTCCCTCCAAAAATCGCTGAACAGTTTATGACTACCACTCCTTAATTGTTTTTCCGTGTTAAGCACCCACCCCAGAAATTTTTTCCTTTATGTTGGGGAAAAAGGGCGCGCTATTCATGAGTAAATACCATAGTTATTTTTGTAACAACAGAGTTTTGCCATTGCTGTGCAGAACCAAGAACCGAGTAATTGTTGTTAACCTAAAACCGGTTCCGAGTCAAACCTCAAGAACCAGTATAAATTGGAACCGAAGAACCGAACCGACCCATCCCTAAAAAATCCAGTATAATAATTTTGAAATAATAATAAAAATTGGACTAACAATATGATAAAACAAAAATGTATATTTAAATTTGTTAAAAACATTGCCTTGATGTTTTCAGTTTGCTGCTATTCGTTTTTAATTTCATGGCTTCTACCAAGGAACTTTTACATTTTTCATTCAATTTTTTGTAGTAAAATGTGTGTATATTGACATTAATTTACCCAAATTAACATTCAGTAGATGTTTTAACGCCCGTGAACGCTCGCTTTGAATCACTTAGTGCAACTGCAATCACAGTCAAGTTGCATTGGGCAGGTTATGAATACAACATACTGAATCTGTATGCTAACAAATCTAATTCTTTTATCAATAACAAAGTAAAAAGTAACTCAGTAAATTAATTGTATATTTTCTCAAGGTACATTTGTATGTTTTGAGTTTGTCAACGTCTCGGCGACGAGTGAGCACAACACACAATTAAAAACAAATGCATTCAGAATGATAAACAAAGACTATTTGCTGGAGTGGTACAAATTTTTTTAACCAAACCCATATTAAAAAACACTATGTTAGATCTCAGTAAAATAGTTAAACATTTATGGTCAAATTAAACATTAATTGTGCACTAGCTTATTTGTACGTGAATGTTTAGGTTATGTATATCGAAACTCTCGTCCCACATCAACCAGCAATAGATATTTGCAACTTACATATGTCGTTTGCCTACAAGATAAATTCTGTGCTCCCGGTTCACGGTAACTTAATAATAGTGCAAGTTTGCAACCAGATGTAGTTAATTTTTGCAATAACTACATAGTGTTAATATTACATAATAAATGATGCACAAAATGTTTTTAGTCTAAGTAATAATCCTGAAAAATAGACATTTTCTCGGCAAGATTTGATTTATCAAATCATAATCACTTACGTAAAGAGTCTATACAAAGTTTCTCGCAGGAAACCAGACTTGTATTTTAGTTGGAACAATCTACAGATATGAACATAAATTTTTCCCGAAAATATCTGGGAAAAATTATTTTCCGCCCGACTAGAAAATCATTACGTATCCCCGAAATTTTTCACCAAGTTTGGGATCTCTCACACCTCTAACTATAACTACATTCACAATTTCAGCTCTAATTGTTTAAACATGTAACATAAACAATAAACACATAGATATACAACCTGCACAGTTCCACCACTAATAGTTCCAAAATGTAATGTTAAAAATTTTTCTTATTTAAAAAAGGTACGAAATTAACTAACTTTCTGTTTTTATAGATTTGGTTGGTAAAATAATTTATTAATACAATGAAATGTACCGGTATCTTTCTAGTCGTTTAAGAAGTATGTGAAAACTACAAATTAGCAACTCAGAAAAATATATTAATTGAAAATGTCATTTTTCAAAACTCACCTATTCTGCATACAATAATTTATAAATTTAAACTGCTGCAAGTTAAAAAAGACCGGTTTTTACACTGTATAGAGTTCAAGATATAATGTTATCACTGCTACAGAAAAAGATAAAGAAATAATTATACTTGTTCTGTAATTTTGTTGTGTTGTGTTGCGTTGCCTGTGAAGTGAAGTAAGTTCGTTTCTGGCAAATTTTCAAACCAAACGCAAACTCGTGTAAATTTTTTGTACCAAGCCAGAACCTTTCTTTGCTTGGCAATCAATTTTGAACCAAACATAACCTTAAAGTTTGGGTTTGGTTTGAAATTCAAACGTTTGGCCTCTCTCTATAATGTATGTATAGGAGAGTTAAAAAAAATTCTTTGAAACATTAGCATTTTAAAAAATGTGTACAGGACTATGGAAATGCAAAATATTTTACAATAATTACAATAAAAATTTAGCACACTTTGTACTAGACAATCTTCAACACTATTTTGATGTTTGTTTGGTAGTTCCCTTTACAGCCACCCTTGATTATTTTTTTTATTTTAATGCCAATATCCTGAAGACAGTAATGGACAAAAAACTTGATGCTGTTGTAACTTTGTAACTTAGTAATGTTCAATAATTTTTTTACTGTATGTAATGTTATTTTATATTTTTGAAAAATGCCTATTGGTCTTTTTTTTTTTTTTTCCCTTGTATTTTCAAACACTACTTTTTGGCAAGGCTCGTGAGGAAAATTTGGCTAGTTTCTAATATTATGGGCAACTGTTTCATTTTTCTGTTGTCTTTTCAGAGTGATAAGTCTAAATTGCTTTACCTCTTTACAAAGTATTAATATTTTCTGAATTTAAAAAATGTTAAAAATATTAAGTTCTTGTTGTGTGTGTCTTAATTATATTTTACAACATTTAACCACCACCAAATCCATATATAAACAATTTAAATACTACAAAGTTTCTATATTGTAAATGGACACTGCTCTGATCATGTCTTTAAACCACCATATTCTGTGGTTCATAATGAAGTTAATCTCAATCTCCAGTCATACACTGAACTTGAATGGCACAGCAGTATTGTGTTACGGTCTTGAATCAAGGGGCAGCCGGCCATTAATGTGCCTTTATTCAAGTTAAGTTGTCCAAAAGGAGGTGTTTACAGTGGCTGCATAGTGGTACAATCCTGTTCAGTCAGTACATCCATTTATTTCTGTACATTAGTCTGGTACGCCACACCTTACCACAAATAATTAAATTCATATGCCACAAGTGTTAAAACAGTGAATTATTCAGAATTTTGTCTACAAACACAGTGTGCGTACAAAGATAGAAAATTCAGTTAACGCTCGGACTTTCGTGTGACGTATGTTCATAAGAGATATTACTTACTCACTCTTATAGTTGTACAGCTGTTAGCTGGTAGCATAAACGGGGAAAATTTTTTGAGTGCCTCAAGACATATATACGTGTGAATGATACAGATTGGCTGAAAATAAGCAGGGTTTTCAAAAAATTTTGCTTTACAGTGAAGTGTCTACACAGTAAAATCTCATTATAATGTACATCAATAAACCCTAAACTTTTATACTTGGTAATGAAAGTACCTAATTCTGAAACTCTTAATTTTAAACGTTTTTAACATGGGCTCCTTGAAATTATGGTCTAATTAATTAGTCTTTTTCAGTAATGAAAATTAATATGTAATTACAAGAAATATTTGATATAAAAAATAGGATAAACTGTACTTTTTAAAATATGAAAATGTGTATTTTACATTTTGCAAACATAAAGTAATGGGTGGTTTACAAATATGTAGTACACTGCTTAATTGGTGAAGTTTCCTTTGAAATAATCACGCCACTTACCCTTAACAAATAACACTGGAAGAAATTTATTCAGCATTTTATCTTTTGAAATAAATTAATATTTTAGTAACAAATAATCTTTATTTTTCGTGCAAGAAGTACTTGGAAATGGACATGACACACAGCTGGATATTAATAAACATTTTTTGCAATAAGTGGGGATAAATTTTGCGCTTCCAGGGTATAATTTTATTCATAAGATTGAAATTAATATTTTATAAACAAAAATTTAGATTTTATGCAGGAGATGTTTAAACAGTTTAGGNGGGGGGGGGGGGTGACCTTGACATGCAATATTTTAGAAATTGAAATTCATTAGTTTTGATTTTTACAAGAATAGCAATGTTACCAAGTCATTTTTGAAAGGGAGTTTACTGCATTTTATGAGATACTGTACCAAAACACATAATGACTAGCCATTCACATTTTGATTTACGAAAGAATTCAAGATGGTCCTTCATGTCAACACTGTTAATCTAGTTCAACAGAAATGTATATATTGCGTTGCGAGCCGATAGCAAAAATCAATTGTTTGCATAGTATACATTGATAATACTGAACATGACTCAGAAATGTGCATTTTTTTACGTTTTGTATTGGTAAACAAACTGTGATTTATGTTTGAAATGGTTAAAAAAAAATTAATATTTATGTAAAGCCAGCATAAAGACATTTAATTAATCCTATTTTGGTACACACTAGGTAAAATAATCTTCATGTGCTGGAACTTGTGTATGTTGAAGTGAAATATTTTTACATAGGGTATTTTTAGCGGGAATTGAAAACAGTATGTTAAAGTAAAATATTGGTTAGTGTGAAGTATGTTGTGGTGGAATTTTACTGTACACAAACTGGGCAGATGTTTTCTGGGCTTGTAATTGACACCCACAAAATTATCAAGTACTATGGTATTTGTGTTACCTGTACCATAATAATTTTTAGTGGTAAAAATTTTTTAGAGTTGCGTGTTACCCAATACAATATTTTGATTTAATAAAACTTGTATTTTTCAGATAATAAATTAACGCACTACTACTATTTATTGAAATTGGAATATGAGGTTTTACTGTATGCTGTTTTTACATTACAATGATAACAGTTGTGAGAGGATTGTTTGGAGTGTTAAAGTACAGTATTTTGATTTATTCAGTGGCTAATGTGTGGCATAACTTCAGATCGAATTGCTTATTAGTTATTGTTAGTATGAATTATGTATTAATACTTGTCACAATGTGTTTAGAGGGACTTAAAGTGTTATTTCTTACACTTGAAGGGAAATCTTTTATGTTCCAATAATAATTTTAAATCTTGATATGTATTTTACATTGTTATTAGTGAATTGTTACAAACTTCTGTATACTGTAAACAAATGTTATGTTTTTATTACTGTACATGCTAATTGTCTGTGTTTCATTAAACAATGTTTTAGCATTGTTAAGGAATTTGTGAGTATTATTTATTCTTAGTGAACAGAAATTGAGTATTTTACAGAGGCACTGTGAGAATGTGATTGAAGAATTTCACAACCAATAACAGTCATTGCATTGCTAGTCATGGAAAAATATGGCCTCCAAACAAGGGCCTAACGTGTGTTTACCATTGAATAACACAGATTCATACCATGATTTGTGATAATGTTTAAAATATGAGCAGTTTTTTTACCTGCCAAAAAATTTTTATCAAGTTTTTGTGATAATTCCATTATTTGTGTTTATCCATGCCTCGATAAGCTGCATGTTTGGCTACTAACGCGGTTTAGGCAGTGAGGGGCTGCTGTCCATATTTATCAGTTTTTGACCTAGGGATTCATAATTCTGATTTTAGAAATACTGTTGAAGTTTCCACAAAATACTATACAGTAAAACTCTCTTCCCCCACCCCTCTCCTCCTCCTGCTATTTGCATTATTGGGGCCAATGAAAAATGGTAAATAAATTGGTCAGTTTAAGGGTAAATAAAACCTGGCATGAAAGAATCATTTTGGTGTTGTATTGGTGTGGTTTCATTATCAAATTTATTTCCTTCCTGGTTACTGAAATTAAAATTGTACAAAAACTGCTAAATTTGTTAGTTAAATTTTTAGATTTAGCCAGCGAAAAAAAGCATTTGAAGCACTATTTTAATATTGTTTGGATTTAATACTGTGCACTTCTCTGTAATAATGTTAGCTAATGTACTGAGAGAATATTTTCACACTAGTGATGTTAGCTACTGGTATCTACAAACATTTTACTGCACAGCCACTGTTAAAAGCTTGCTTTCAAGCATTTGGTGCAGTGATGAAGTAGACCAGAGCTGCCACTCATCTTTGAACAAAAATCTTTCATCCAGCTTCCAAAAATTCTTTTAAATTCCGTAAAACTAAAATGTATGTGCCCATTGAAATAAATAGTGATATAAATTCAGCTCTTTTGCACAGAAAATCTTAGCATCCTGAGCATGCGTACTGTAGTTAATTTTGTTGTATTGAAACTGGCAAACAAACATCACTGTAGGTAGAAAAGTAAGAGAATTCTCTATTACAGTACACTATATTTGCAAGATTTTATTAAGCATTAACTTGTTAGTAGAATCTGTCTCTCTCTTGTGAATGAGGATGCTGTTAGCAACCATCTATCATACAGTGGTCTTGACATCTTAGTTTGTTACGATAATACTGGTAAATTAAACTTTTGGTACAAATTATCTTTCTGAATATGCCTGCACTTTGTTTCTGACTAAATTGGCCAATTTGATATAAGTGCTTCCAATCAACCCATAATTTAATTCACAAAATTTATTTTTCATACTGTGCAACATATGACATTAAAATATAAGTGATGGTTATACCTGCTTGTGAATTTCACTGAAGTTCCATATGTTTACACTTAACCAGGCATACTGTTTTGTTTACAGTCACATAGTACTTAAATAGGGTCTTTGGTAGTACAATTATTTTTTTCATACCAACAACTTCCGTAAAATTAACTTCTAATTTCCAGGAATTGCGAGCGTGTTGACTTCCAAATCACATGGTACAATCATAACCTTTTCACAACATATGTCAAAACTCGTCAACATGCACGATGCAGCACATGTGGATACGCATCCCGTACTTTACAATTTGTTACAACAAAACTTACAATACATGTTTGCCTTATTAATTACTATTTTTTCTTGCTGTGTGTATGCAGAATTTTTACTCCTGTTGACTGATATAAAACAAATTATTTTAAACTATGTAACAATTTGCAATATTTTGGATCATAAATATAGAGGAAAATAGAGTCTCTTAGATTTTTGTTCTATTTGCTGCTATTTCAACGCACCCCAAAGTTTTTTTCTGTACGTATGGTACCAACAGCTTAAAAGTTTTTACAAATCTTGATTATACTGTAGTTCAAATTATTGCAGCTTGGTTGTTTATTGTACTTTGGAAATTCCAATTCTGGCGTCCATATTGCATAAGGATCTGGCACTAACCTTTCTTCTATAAACGAAACTTGGTGCAATGGCCATGAAAGAACATCTGTGCAGGTCTGTTAACCTGTTTGATTATATAAAGACCCGCGCAAACTGATAAAATCCATAAGTAGTTTGTTAAAAGCAATGTTTATTATGGTTCTCTCTCTACATCTGAAGAATCAAGTTCACACACTCCAGTAATGTTATCACTTGTCTATACACAACTTGCTTGTAATGTAGATATGATTTTACTTTGAATACATAGTCGAGTAACTATATAGAAAAAAAACATATTATAATTTGTGTTTGTTTACATTTTTTTTGTTTGCTGTCAAAGATTGATGTGTAGTACTTCACCAGAAAACAAATCCAGGCATTGTTCAGGAACAAGCTCTAAAGTGCTGTATGCAGCATCGCTTCATTATGGTGGTAGCAGCACTGCTTGTGTCTATTTATCTATGGTGCGCTCAGAAACAAGATGGTGTTCAAAGTAGTTGTTTATTAACTGCGTTTTTTTTTAGCATTAAATGTGTAATTATTTACTCATTACATGTAATGCTGGAATGTTGTGTACATTTAGTGAATCGTGAAAATAACTTTCTTAACAATGAATTTTGCTCTCTTGCTGTTAATTTTCTAAAACTAAATGCTTTAAAACAATGCTGATGTTCGGAAACACATTTGTAAGTATAACAGTACATTTTCAAGTGTGTCAGTAAAAATTAGAGATTTTGTCAGTAACAAAATTTTACTAACTTTATGCATTATATGACAAATTTTATGTTCACACGAGAGGTTTTCCAGTATTTACTTTCGTACCACCTGCTTTTATGTATGAACTAAATCCCATGTCTTGAATTTTTTTTCTGTGGTACAAGGTTGTGTTACACAAGCTGTAGATAAGTATTTGTTTGTGGAGCACATAGTGTTAAGAACAAGTGGGACAAGAGGTAGCTTAACGTCTTGTCAAATCAATGGGGAAAATGTAGTGCGGGTGGCTCAGCAGCTGCAATGATGGAACAGAGGTGTACCACCTAGGTCTGTGTGACCTGATCATGAGGGCACTCGCCATACTGAAATGAACAGCTGCAGTTTGCAAATAAAGAAGCATTTCAGTTCCAAGATGTCGGTATTTACTTGCAGATGAATATTGTGAAAGAAATAAACATTGTCTGCGTGTGCACTTTTTCACAATCTGTTCTTGGAGTCTCCAGATGAGAGGTCGTAATGTGCCTGGCCAACAAGGTGGTACTCACATGCTGATTGCACAGCTGCTAGCAGTTCAGACTATGCGAGGGCATTCAATTGCCAGCACACCACTTTTGCAGTTTGATGGCTACAACCTGACTGCGAAGGGTTGCCTAGGTTGTCCGTCAACATTTTCGTAGAAATGACTCATTTCCGGTCCTTAACGTTTGTGCAGATGATACATGGATAAATATGGTATGGTAAAATTAAAAATACAAATTGTATTTCACTGGAGAATGTAAAAAGAAATTCATAAACATAGGGATTACAAGATATATATAGAATGTTTGGAAATTAAATGCCCAAACTGTGCAAGGTGATGAAAATTAAATTCGAAAATTTATAGAACAACATATGCCTAAACAGAATATTAAAGGAGATATGAGCCTGTAAAAATTAGGTTTTGAAGAAAAAAAATTTTGCTGAATGCCTTCTACTTTCTGTCAATGGCAGGGATGATGGCGATTTACCCACAGTATTTCCCACATGGTTGAATGGGACATGCCCATTTGGCACGCTATGGAGAGAGTACTAATGGAGGGCATGTATATCGCTTAGAGCCGGACAATGCACACAGTCCGGGGACAGCCAGCATTACGCATGTGTGTGTGTGTAACGGGAGAAGCATGTCACCTTTTTGCTGTTGACTTTGTAGGCATTGGGCAAAAATGCGGTTTCAAAACTCAATTTTTATAGGCTCGTATCTTCTTTAATATTCTGTTTGGGTATGCGGTGTCCTGTATATTTTCGACTTTATTTTTCATAAGTAATCACCTCCCACAGTTTGGGCATTTAATTTCCAAATATCCTGTGTGTATTTTAGCGTGCATTTGTGCATACGTGTGTATATCCATGTGGGCCCCTCTCCCCCCTCTTTTACCATCCGACCAACTCCATCATCTTTGTTATTAACTTCTGTATTTCAATTTCTGTTAATTTTGTTTTTATGTAACTTTTAAAATTATGTATCTTATTTGTGTAATTGTGCATGCCGTAACTCTCAAACAAATTTGATTTTGGTTAAATTTCAATCTACGTAAATCAAAGTTGTTGCCAGACCCAAAACATAAGAATGGGATTTTACATACATTGTTTGGAGTTTGGTTGAATCAAAATTCATATTTTTTTCTCAAACGTAAATTTTTCCTAAAGTGTACGTAAAATTTAGATTCATGATTTATTAACACTTCAGTAATTTTATTCTTGTTATGTAAAAAAATTATGAGGATTGTAAATGGCGACCTTATGTATATGCATCAGTTCGTAGCTATGCAGCTGCATACGGGGACACATCTATAGGCAGCTGCTATACGGAACATGCAACACAGCTGCCCTCTACCCCCTTCACCTCATTACTCCAGTTTTGCCACAGTTATCCCTCTTTTTTTTTTTTTTTTTTTTCCAGCCTGACCTTTATGTTTATGGGGGAAACAAAAGAATAAGAGGTACAATAAAAGTTTGACGCGTGACGGCTATGCTGGAGGAGTGTTCGTCACATGTGAGCAAGATTTTTAGTGTGTTTGTTCAGAGACACAGGGTTCTTCAATATCTACTGAGGTGGAAGTCTGTATAATTGTACGTTTCACTGTGGCTAAATCTGTATAGTGTCGGACGGTCAGGCTTTTGGCAAGGTATGTAGTCTGGCGGTGATGAGAGCTCTCCAGGCGGCTAACGCGGGTGCCTGTGCTGGTTTACCTTGGACTGGCCACACCCGGGGTTCACTACTGGCTGGAGACTGGTGTCGAAGTCCGGGACCCGTCCGAGAACGGTTCTGAGCAGCTGATTGCGCCAGCGATGCCTAAATTCACGGGCAGGCCCAGGCCTAGTCGGACGACTGGGTGCGGCTCTCCAGTAGTCTTGTTGGGCAGCTCAAATAGTGACATGAGGGGACTGAGTGTTGAGACCCAGGTGGTCTACATACAGCTCGAGCTCGTTCCAGGGGGGTGGTGAAACTGAAAACTGGCAGGACTAAGTTACCTAGTAACTGATCAGTTACATGGATTATAGCTGTCCTGTTGTTTTATCATTCCACTTCATGCCTCTTCTATGGGTGAATGGCATGGGGTAAGATGCTAGCAGTCCACCTCTACAAAATAGGAAGGCGGCAGCCTTGCTAACTAAAGTGTGTCCAGAGGCAATCAGGTTATGCTACGTCAGTCCTGTCGCTCCAACCAGTGAAATTTACCTAGTGAGTGGAATGGGTGAGCTGACTTAGGGTGGTCTTACTGATTCGTCGTGAGTCGCTCAGAGGTTACCACACTCCTAGTCAGGCCTGGCACTCCAACCGGTGAATTTCACATGGTGGAGTGGAGTTGGTTGGCTGACTTGGGTAGTCCAATCGCTTCCTTGTGGAGTGTTCCTAGTAGTTGACTCCACCGTACTATCACCAAGTGCTTTTACGCACTTGGTACATAGAATAGGTGGCCGGCGAATATGTACTGTTTTGACGTACGTATGGCTCGGTTAAGGGAAGTCCACAATTCTGCATCAGTAATGGAAATCAGAGTTCAGCCACGGGCACCTGCCTCTCCCTTGAGGGATGGTGCTTACCAGGTAGTAGATAGGTCAATGTTTCCTCCTAGAATGAGTGAGTTGTGGTTGGATGCAAACGTGTTTGTTCTTTGTAGAATTAATTTATTGACCCGTACTATTTCCTGTTCTTATCCTAATTACTAGGTGCTGGCAGAAGTTTAATTAAAACAGGTGATGGGGACCTGTAAGCAAAGAAAATCGGAGCAAACTAATTAGGTAGCCGTGATAACAACTCTGACCCTAACTGTTGACTAGATTGTCCTAAAGGGAATCTAGTGTCAATACCAAAGTGGTGAGTGCGATGTAGGGGGACGAAAACTTCTTCGGGGATAGCTGTTCACTGGGTCTAGAAGACTTCTGGAGGTTTATCAGATCCTCTCAAGGAGGCAGTGAGCAGAGAGCTGTATCACGAGTTGTGGTAAAGCTAGCTTCTGAGCGTTCATAAACAACTGGCGTTCCGAGTATTAATGGTTTAACTGCCATTTCCTTAGGTGTCTCCAGTTAGGGTGCATGCCTGTTGGCTCTGGGGAGGCAAGCAGTCTCTGGGTTCAATGCTCCATTAGGGTGCCGTGCAGGTGCACGTGATGAGGTGGAGTTAGAAAAAAATGTACTCAAATATGCTTGTACCGGTGTCTGGTCGTAGTCACTAAAAGTATTGCTCACACACAACAGCTTAGGGCGGTGGTTACATCACAATACTTGACAAGGCTTGGGCCTGAAAAATCACAAGTACATGCATATACGTAAATTTTAACACTGAGAGAAAAAATAAGCCATGTACAAAACCCAAACTTGCGGTGGGGTGTGGTGTGTTCCTTGCTACCTGCTATGGCGTTGAAGGAGTGTTTAAAATGGGCCTTGCTCTGTGGCCTCTCTTACAGGTCGCATGGCAGGTTGTTTGTGTCATTGGTCTAACTGTGCTGGCGCTAAGCCTTCCGTCTCTTAGGCCGGTGGCTTACTAGACAACTTAAATGTGGGAGTGTTACCCTGGATCTAATTACATTATCTAACACATTGTTGTACAGGTCACCTACATAAAAAAGGAAAAAAACTTAGTACTTACGAACATTGCACTCCATATTAACACATATTTACAATTTGGTTTTTGCTTTTTGCTCTGCAGTCCAGTAGCAGGTATCCACTTGCGGCAAGTCCTTCATTATTATGCATGCTGTTCTTGGCTTCAGTTATGATATTACGGTACATGCTCTGGATTATTAGGTAATAGACTAGCATGTGTTTCAGAAGTCAGTCCCTATTATTTACACTTGGTCATGTTTCTGAAGGTTCACTGGTGCTCACTATGAGTTATTTGCCTATGCTGTCTGTCTCAGCACAGGTTACTCCTAGTTCCTTAACTTTACCCCTCGTCTCACTAAACACTGACTGGAAGTCTTGCCATCCCTCATGGGTTATGTTGGTTTTGTTTTGGTCACTGTCTTGGCATTTGTGCAAGACTGCGTGTAGGTGGTACAGCCACGTGAAGCATTCCGTGGGCCGCCATGGTGATTTTCAATACTGCCTAGGATGCCCCTGGGGAGCTGCTCAGTAGGTTCTGGACGTCAGGTCCTGCATCAGCGTCTGGCTTGTCATGGGTTCACGGCTGGGCTGCTCCTCCCCCCTTCCTCTATCACTCCCTCTCTTTCTTCCTCCCACCCTCCCTCTCTTCGGATTGGGCTGCAGTTTCATTGGGGCCATCCAGCTCCGGGACACTGCTAGGACGTGGTCGGAATAGCCATCAAAGGCAGGGTGTACGACATCCCACTTTCAGTGCTTCCCTTTTAATTGAAAAATGGTACTTCAACTGAAAATCAATTCAATGGGAGGCACACAAAACGAAAAATAATTCACAATGGCAGTGATATTGTTTTGGCTTTGAAGAACAATAGAGTAATTTTATCAGTGTTGAGCTATCATTATCACAGTAGATGGACCTTTATTAAAGAGATTGTAGAATGTGGAACAATGCGAGGAGCCACGTTATATTTTGTAAAAATTTCCCTAGTACATGAAACTAAACAGTGACAAGTTCCATGTTAGCATGTATCTTATCTGAAGGTGGTTCAAAAATAAAACACTTGGCTGTTTGGCACAGGGATGGCAGGAAGAGTTGCAAGACAAATGCCATACAGCACATGCTGCTGAATAATATGACTTCATGATGTCTGGCCAGGTAAATAATGCATGGAGTGTGTCCAAGATAACATCAAAGTAGGTGTGGCTCAACTGCCACTGCCATTAGTAATATTTTGTGGAGTGGGATGCCTCCCTCCCCTACCTGCAGTCAGGTGACAAAATAAAGATGGCCTGGTGACAGGAAGTGGCAGACACAGGTAACTGGGGCGAGTGAAATTCTTTAATTGCTGCTGGGGGGCAAGAGAAAAGGCCGGTGGGGAAATAATTCGCTTACAGACTTTTTTGGGATCACAAAATGTAAATCTGTCGCCATTTGTTTTTTTTGTCCAGATCCCACACATACCTTTTGTCAACATTCTCCCCTTCCAGTAGCAGTAAGTGTGATACACAATTAGTTAGTAATTTTTCTGCTAATGCTTAAAGCTGTTGTTTATAAAGTGACTAACAGTGTGCTAAGTATAAGTGAAATAAATTTTACTTTAAAACTGTTTCATTTATTTTTATCATGCCAGCTTTCAAATGAAACATTTAAAGTAGTATAGGTCTATGCAGTACACATTTGTCTTTATTATTATACCATATAATTGTATCACTGCAAGTTGCAATTGTAAAGACTGCACACCAGTAGTTTGGTGTGTGCTTTTAAGTGGTGTGGCGTGCAATATGTGTGTATGGACAGTCCTTATTACTCTTGCATATCTTGTCCTTGAACATGCAAAGTATATGTAACATCCTTAACCACAGGCACACCAGCTGTTTTATTTGTGCTCTCAGTTTCATTGAAAATATTTTCTGTTCCACGAAAAGTGATAAGTGCATGTCAGAACTCTTATTGCTTCCGTCAATCACCCAGGGCCATCGACAGAAATTTCGGGGCCCGTCACAAATTAATATTTCAGGCCTCCCTTCGCGGGTGTTGTTTTTTTTATTTCTCCCTAACTCCAAGCGTCTGCTGCCCCCCTGGGCGGCGTTGCAAAACGTTACTCTGCGAGAAAACTTTTCTCTCTGGCTGTCCCAAAACACTTTTGAGTAATTGTTTTGATTTCTCTTGGCAGTGTCTTAAAACTATACAGTAATTACTCTCAGCATCTTGCCAGAGTAAAACTTTTACACGCACAACTTCAGCGAGTATAGAAGGGTAAACTGAAAATAATGGAAATTTTAGTTGAATTAAACAAATTGAAAATAAATGTGGACATTGTGTTTACAGACACACCCAGGAAAACTACAAATGACGAGTAATAAAATTTGTATTGTTATTTAAATTTTAACATTTATAAAGGTTATATTTTTAGACGTAATGATTATGATTAATTTATAGCAAGTAAAGTTGTTCATGTATATAACTAATATTTTAAAAAATAAAGAATTTGGGGAAAAGGACAAATATCTTTTGGAATTTACATTGATTGCTTAATCAGTACATATTTGTACACACACAATGTTATTTAGATCATGTTCGTTCTGAAACCACTTTTAATTTTGCTTTCCTCTGTTACTTTAGTCTACTCTCAGAGTAATGGTTTGGAACGCCGCCTTGAGCCTCGGAGCCCGGGACAAATGTACCCTTTCTTGAATAAGCAGTTTTCCTCGACTTTAGTCTATGAATGTGAGGCGGCGCTTAAGAGCCAGGCAGGTTCTGCAGCGCCCAGTGCGAGGCAAAGTGCCCTCGTGGGTGGCAATTTATTTTTTTATTTTTATGTAACATATTACGTGGGGCCCCTTATTGTCCAGGATCTGGTACAGTTGTACCCGTAGTCTGTCCTTGTCGCCGGGCCTGTAACCACCTAATAAATCAGCGTGCATAAACTACTCAGTCTCTTTCTGATCCACATATCACCAGCACCATTTTGGAGGCCTTATTTTTAAGGAAAATAACAATCGGTACATGGGCAAATACTGCAAATCCTAATACTTATTCTTAAACTTGTGCAATGTAAACACTGTTTTCATTCATAAGAAACATGTTTAAAGCTTCCCCCCTCCCCCTTCTCTCTCTCTTTCTCTCTCTTTCTCTCCTTGACAATTTGAAATTACGACGTACTGTAGAGTTTCTAGTTGAGCTTATGGAGTTACTGATGTATTAGGAGACACGAAGAAAATTTTTCTGTTAACAAATTTTACATGTTTCAGTGGTGAAAACAGTAGTCTACTGTGATGTTATATGCAGTTAGTGTATGCATAAGAAAATTTTGTCATTGCTGCATTTTTTTTAATGTCTAACTATGGTATTTAAAAAAAACAGGTTGATCTTGAAAGCAATATTACCTCTAAAAATTTTCCCTTTGGTGTACAGGAAAAAATTAAATTCTCTGCATGTTATTAATGTGTAACCAAAAAATACCCAATGAAAAATTTGTGGTCAAATTCTATGCAGTTAATATCCACTGTTCTACAAGGACCTGAGTACATTAAAGTAATAATATTGACCGAGGAGTGTATAACTATTTGAATAAAACAGTATTTATTAATATAATGTTGTGTAGGTTTTCATAATCTCCAGCTGTTCTTTTCCATTTCCACCTTAAATGCCTATAATGTAATTTTTTGGTAATGTTATGTGGTGGCTCAATGCAACCATCCTGTAATAATGATTCATTATTGTCTTGCTGTGAGCAGTTGTTCATTTGTTTCTAGGGTGTCCTGTTTCCTACCAAATATACTCAACTAAATCAGTGCTTGTTAGTAGAAGTAAGTTTGCATCTGTACACATTGTTTGGAAACAGACATAAAATTATTCCAGAAGTGAAAAATAATAGTGTTTGGCACTATGGTGTTGAAACTGTCTTGTGCTGCTAATAAATCTTGCCAAACATTTAGCTTTTGGAATACAGAGAGTTCGTTTTTCAACTTCTAACTGAACAGAATGAGTCAAGTTCTTAAGAAAGCATGAAATGTTTGGATATCCATTGTGTACAATGTAGTAATATTTTCTGCTTTGTGGCACTCTCGAAGTAGTATGAGGTGATTGTTGCTGTATTGTACCTGGACCCCGTTGATAATGTTTCAGTACTTCTTGGCTGAAACAGTTGGTGTTTGGCAACTTTGTCTATTGTGGATAAGTGTTGTATTAGGTGATAACCAAAAACTAATTTATAGGTGTTTAAAATAGTTTTTCTTGATGTGAATCCTGTTGTCTGTACAATGTAAAACTATTCTAATGGTATGTAAGTAGTGTATTGCAGCAAATATTAACTGCCTTTCTAACTTTAGGACCACTTTTACAGGTTCCTGTTAATATTAATGTTCACTTTAAAAGTTCTCTTCAACGGCCACCCGAAGTTGCAGTTCGTGAGTTTAACGAAAGGTTTTGAGTGAAGGTTTTCAGCATAAATAATATTTATAAGCATTAGACCTATGTAACTTTTGCAATAACTGAATGAAAGTTATAATGAATATTACAAAATACTAAAACTATTTGTTTCATACCTACATGAAAGCAATGAATTTTCAATGTGACTGACTTAAACATAACAAAATATTAAATTAACCTAGGATCCTTGGGATAAGCCTTGGTAAGTTTCTGGAGTTAGCAGTAGAAGCTGAATAACCTACTTAAATTGATGAACGACCTGTTCAGCGATTCTAATAGCTACACCATGCCTAATATCAACAGAGCCACAAAATCACACAATTTACTACAACTATACAATAAATGAGACATATCTTCTGCAGTATCGCAGTCAAATTGAGCAGGTAGTCATTTGATGGCTAAAGGCAACATTAATCTTAATACGGTCTGCCACGGTGTCTTTGATTAGTTAGGTTTCCCACCGCCTGTCCGCCCACTTTCGTTTCGGTTGTGAGCTGCCACTTGCAATGCTCTTCTCTTAAGATTATCGTACTTTGTTTTCAAATTATTTTATGTTCTTAGTAGAAGACCACTTTGGGAACTAAACATTTGGCTGTAATAAATTTTCCACCGCCAAAATATTTGTGAGGTGTAGAACTTTTTTGATGGATAGTTGCATTTTATAGTAATTCATACCAAATTTTTTAGAACTCAAAATCGTTTACTTTGTCCCAGGATGGCATCTGTTTGCTTGTTTTCAATTGTTTGTATTTTTTGGCTGATAAATCAACCAGCAAATTTCCATCCGTAGAGGTAAAATTAGTACACCTTGATCGCTTCATTGCTATGCCCACAACCGTCCTAAACTACCACAACATAGAAAAAAAATAGCAACAAATTTTTTTTATACATGTCTTATGGAACACGATCTACTAACCAATAATAATTCATGTTACGTAATGTTGAGCTAACAGTTACAACAAAATGGAATACACCCTTTCGTAATTTAAGGGAGAGAGTGAAAAATTACTGTCCACAATAAAGTTGTCGTTATCTTAATGTGGAAATTAAGTTAAGAACAGTTTAGCGCAAACCTGTAAAAGTGGCCCTTAGTCTTATTTTTACATCATTATGATTTCAACAATTTTTTGCATTAGATTGTGCTGACTGGTAGATTTGGGTCTCTTCTGTAATACATCTAGTATTTTAAGAGAATAGATTTTTCAGCAGTGCATATTGTGTTGGTCTCCAATTTAGGAACAACACACATCAGAAATGTATTATATTTTGGGCACTGAAGATTAAGTACCACTTATGTGAATACAGATACATACTAAATTCAACCTGTGTTGTAGGCAAGTTGAGTACCTGCTGTGTCTGCAGCTGTAGTAAATTGACCTTCAGAATGTTATGTCCACTGCCCATTGGTGTTTTTCCTTATTCTGTAGGTTGAGACTGAAGGAACACATGTAACAGACTTAAATAAAGCCCTATATGTAAAATTGTTGTAATAATTAAAAATGCATTTATGTGCATATGTGTTTTATTATTCTTTTTTTTTTCCGGGCTGTTCTCATGGAATAGTGACAAGAGGAATCAGGTAAAGCTACAAAATAAGAAATTAAATTGGAAAATTTGCAGTTCCAGATGAAGATGGAAATCAGAATGCCGTAGAAAATTGTAGCCAGAAAGATCTCCCAAGCAATAAATAGGAATTAAATAAGGCGCTGTAGGTACATAATGTGAGAGTCATTATGGCAGCAAATTTTTTTGTTTGGCATGCTTACAGGACTGATGAAAAATTTGGATTACAGTATTTACTGGCATATTTCTTGCGCAGACATCTTTCGCACGGTGCAGTCCTTTGAGTTTGAAACACTACACTGACAACGTCTCAATGGCTGCAACTTACGTGTCGTGCAATTGCATGGCTCCTTTTTTTCCCCCTCAGCAGTGCCAAGGTTACCGGTGCCTGTTAGGGCCATCCTTTACAAATAAATGTGCTGTACAAACAGGTATGCCACACTTGATTGCTCATGCATGAAACAAATTTTCCATTCATGGTGAATGGGTACTGGTCTAGGTTTCATTCACAGCATTGTTGCAGTATTGTCATGACCATTTTGTCTTGTTACATTTCTCTAGATGCCTACCGCTTTGCCATTTTCGTTGGTGACAAATTTTAAGTTGTGTTAGTAAATGTCTATGTTTTAACACCCTGATTATAAACAAGCATTGGTCTCACCATTGTGAGTCACCGCATAGGAAACCTGTGATGATCTTGATTGACCAGATTCATTGCGAGTTGTAGGACTAGCATGTACAACGATGTACATGGATAAAGGAACAGAACTTCTTTTTGTCAAACAGTGCAAATTGATAGTGTGGAAAGAATAAGACTAGGAAAATGTTTACATTTAAGGCGAAAATTTCTTTATATGTGGTCCACAATAAAATGAGCAATTTAGTGCAATACTCACAGTTAAGTTGGCAGTGAACCATGAGTAGTAGTTCCTTGCTTTTACTATTCGTAAAGTTAAAAATCTATGATTACCTACTTCTGAGGAGATAAGAAAATGTGTTTGATTTTAATTGTCAACAGATTAGAAGAATTTTTAAACATTGTTTTACCATTATAAAAATCTTTGTCATCTGCAATTCTGTTTCTTTTTGTCGCATGCAAATAGGTATAAAATTTTCCATCATAAAATTACCTGTCTGATGCAACTTTCAAGTAAGCTAGTTAATTTTCTTTATATTTAATTTTTATTTTCTGTCTGCACTCTTGCGTCTAAAACAGCAGTATATGACCAACATGATTTCTAATGTTTTTTTTTTGTATCTCTGAAATAAAGTATTTATTACTGTAATAAATAAAACATTTTTATACATTTTCTGAGTGAAGTGGCCTTGTTTATCACTGCTTTCTGCTATATTTCCATGTAGTTTTGTCCCACAAATTATTGAAATTTCACATACTATGCCTACCTATAAAATGTGGTGCTTCAAGCAATTTAAGTCTGTATAAATTTTAAACCTCAAGTAAACCAAGAAACTTCTGATGAGTGTATTTTGTTATATTCGCGATATGTTTTGCAAGTCTGAAAGCTTAAATAAATGTGTGTGTGTTATTTAGTATAAGGAGGCCACATTCTGACAGTCAGTGAGTGGCACTTGACGTATTCAAAACAGTGTGCCATTTACAAAATCCTGTATCAGCTGATGCATGAACGAACAAAAGTTAATATTACGTTGGCTATTCCGAGTGCACTGCCGACACACATTAGACAAGCCGAAAATACGTGATAAGAAAGAGTTCCAAGGTTAATTAATACATTTTATTTTACGTGGTTATAAAACAGCCGTTTTTAGTGTTAAAAACTAAACTTTGTGCGAAAGTAGAAATGTATAGGTGTTCAAAATTAAAGTCACATTAAAACGATCCATATCCAAATGAAATGCAATTTCAAAAACTTTTTTCACGTCTTATCCCCCCCTCTCCAACCCGGCTTTCCTTACGTGCTTGATATTAATTCCAAAAGCATACAGAAATATTGCATAATATTATTGGATTATTTTTTGTTATAATCTGAGGAAAAATATTCCAAATTCCTTTTGTTCCGAGCCAGTAATAGAACAACAGTAAACTTTACAAAGATGCTACCTCTTGATAAAAAAAATGTGGCTCAGAGTACGCGCTGAAATGTTGTGCGCTCCATCTGTGGGGTTCTTTTCGAAGCACTACAAGCCAGAAGAGAATAGTGTTCGTTTGCTGTATGTAATATATTTACGAACAGATACCAATAGTTTTATTTTTCACGAGCTCTGCATAATTTTTAAAGTAACATATTTTGTGTACAGCGTTTACGAAAGACCCTACACATGCCCTTCAAACCTCTCGCTGCCTGCCGCGCCACCCAAGTAGTTAACTAATTGCAGCACGAAGCAGCACCTCCTGGACGCGCTGACTACTCGTATCAAAGCCAGTTGATGGTGAATGGATGCATAAACGAAAAGTAAACATTGGCGCGGCGATCGTCAACTGTCAAGAATGTGGCCTTCATATATGGTACAGAGTATATTGAAGTGATTCCAAACTTAGATCATGGAGTTAATACCTTGACACATATGTCACTCGTTTTGAAACAATAATGGCATAAAATGTTTTATACATGTGAATTATTTCTTTAGTGTTGGGAATTTGTTAAAAGTTAAAACAATATTATAATGTCTGTCCAAACAATTTAATTTGTATGAGTCAATATATCAAACAGTAACTACAAATTGCTGCTACTTCTTTCATGAGAAAAAGGTGATTTTTTTCACAAGCAAAGCGGTGAGCCTGTAGAAACCTTAATGTTATGTGCTTTACAAATTGCGTGACTGGACAAATTTTCACGAAACTTTCAGTGAGTTACAAATATTGCTGTGGAAGTATGCTGTAAAAATTTGGGTCAATTCTGTTGAGCAATTGAGTTTCATGACAGTTATTTTCATTACTCGTAATGTAACAGCAATGCCTGCCATTTGCTTATGTGTAGTCTTGTATTAAAACATTGATTTGTGAAATATTTATGTAGTTTAATTCTACTTGTAAATGATGTTAAACATAATTCTTAGGTCATTTAGTGATTGATTGAAGCATGCCTTTCTTCAACAGGCGAACATTTTAGCTGTAACACTTTTTAAAGGTGAACGTTGTGTTGGTATTTTTATAATGGTAAAACAATGTTTAAAAATTCTTCTACTCTGTTGACAATTAAAATCAAACACATTTTCTTATGTCCTCAGAAGTAGGTAACCATAGTTAAAGGCATTAATTTACGTCAAAAAAGAAAAATAATCGTGAAAATCATAAATATTCACAAACCAATTTTTTTTTAAAATTAACATGGGTATTTTATTAGTGCCAAATAATACCTGTTTGTTGTTTATTTAATGAGTATACAAAGGCTATATGAGAGAGTAGATGTACACGCCAGCTGAAAGTCACATGTAGTGTTGCAGTGTTTTTTTTATTGGTATGCGAAATTCAATGGGCTGAAAATAGAAATTCAGCACGGCTTTCAAAAGTGCTCACTTTACCGTGAACAGCCTTTAGGCTGGGATTACAATGAATTCACGTAAGTACGTAACCTTTGTGTACTGAATAAAAAGATGGGGATAAGTTTTGTTGCTTTACAGATTGAAAACTACTTTGACATACAAGCATAATTGTATTTTAATGTTGATGTGGCATAAACAGGCTGCTAAAGTATGACGTTCGTGATGTATACAAACTTAAAAAAAACTAGGATATCGTCATAATCTCAATAACGAAACGTCTGTAGACATGTTTTTCGTGTACATGCAGATAAAATTAAAATTTTGTTTAAAGAAATAAGGCTAATAAATATTTCAAACTTAACGGTAAACATTGTGTATTTCATGTGTTAAGTTTTTACACCTTTGAGAAACAATTAATAAACTGCATAAATGTAAAGCTATCTAAACTTTTACAGATTAAATGATACTAATTTTGTCCAAACTTCTATTGCACTTTCGGCGTCATTACCAGGAGAAAGTTATTTGAGGTACAGGAGTAACAAGGATTTAAAAAGTGAGCAGGCATCGCAAAAATAAAAAAAACACATGAATCGCAAAGATTACACGATGACGTCCTTATTGTCTTTAATCGTTTACGACATGTACACTACTCAAAATAAAAAGTTTTCATGACTTTGCATAGATATATTGCATCTATTTGGCACCACACTCATGAAACTAAAGATATACCAACTTGACAAGGTTTCTGAAAACTGAAAATAATACAGCCAAGATGCTGTGTTGCTGGCAAGAGGTGGCAACACAGCTTATTGACAGTCCACAGGAGTGTGCAATGACCACAATCTGTTTTGAGTTTGTTCAAGAACCATTTCTGGTTTATACATCATTATGTTAATTTATCGATGAAAGGCACAAGATGTGTTCCTTTACAAATGCTGTATTGTTTTCAGTTTTCGGAAACCTTGAAAAGTTTGTACATCTTTAGTTTTAGCAGAGTGGTGACGAATAGATAAAAAATATTCATGCAAAGCCATGACAACTTTTTTATTTTGAGTACCTATTTTATTGCGTACATCCAGTTTTCGGTTATGCTCGCTACACTTCAGTGAGGCAAACATCAAAACAGCATCATGGTCAGTTTACCGTAACGGTGGCGAAATTTGTGCTTTTTGAGTTTTATGTACTCTAATAAAACAAGGGCCATTTTGTAAAGAGCACCGGAATTGTTCCCATCTGGAAAGGGTGCTTTTCCTCCTGTGCTTGGAGAGAAGCAGGAAATGTGCCCCTTTGGACAACTACCTCCAAGGCAAAGTTACCCCTCAGAAAACTACCTACAATTTTTGTATTATCTACAGAAAATACAACACCACATGAGCTCTTTTAGGGTGGTATTCATACTGAAGTCTTAAGGCTGAGCTTAAGATAGTCGACGCCACGTTTCATAGTCTACAAACACAACAATCTTTGTAAAGGCAGCGGGCTCAAGCCATAGCTTATATTTTGCCACTTCTAGCTTGGTCAAGAACGAGCTTAAGGCGTGGTACAAAGGCTCAAATTAAAACGAAACATGTCTGCTGGACACAAAATAGAAATAAATACACATTTTTGTCAGGACTTAATGTATGCGCGATATTATATGCACATTGAAAAAAGTATTCCAAATTATACATAAAAACATGGTTTAAGTGAAGCAAAGCAATGTTTGAAAAATAATTAAATTGCTTTTCTTGCTTAGGAACATGTGGATGAGTAAAAATAGATTGCAAAGAAAACTATAATTAATGTGATTTATTTAAACTCGGCACAATATTGAGACCATCACTTTTGAACTGAAATGATCAAAACCAAATATGCCGCCATTTATTATCACTGGGGCACTACTCCCTCAGCATGGGGGAAGTACAAGCCCTTGTGAGGGCTCTTGTCCTCCCATTTGTTTAGCATATCTAAAGCCCAGGTTGGGGACAGCTAGCCCATTCCGCCTGGCTGTCGATCAAATTGTTATTCTGCGGCAAACAAGCAGTCTGTTTTGTTAATAGGATCCCTGGGTAGCGCCAGGGGACCTGGTACCCATAACTGTTTTCTCTCCTTCCCTGCCTGCGGGGGGAAAGAAGAGGAATGGTTCATTAAAACCCAGAATTTTGAAATGCAGGGCTTGTTGAGAACCACCGCGAAGACCGGAATTCTTCGTTGCGGTGTTAGTTTTGTTAAAGCGGATTCTAAGATGAAAAATTACAGTTGTCGAAGGAGGTCGAGGAGGCAAGGCCTGCAGTAAGTTAACATAAAAATAAAATATCTGAAGTCAAGTTATGTATGAGCTTATATTGTTTTGTGTGAATTTAACATTAGTTAGTCGGAACCTACTGTGAACAGTAATGACAATTAATCTTTGTGTGTTCTTGTATGAATTTACTGGTGTGTTGAGGTGTGGTGTTGCTCAAGAGAGTTTGGTTAGGGGAGGGTAGGCGCCGGGAGCGGTGTACACGGTGTAGGAGGTCAGGCACAACCAGTTTTGTTAAATCCCCGGACTGACAGGAGAACGTGGGCAGGTGGGATAGGTTTTAAAGTTTTTGTTTAATTATTTATCCGCAAATTTTGGTTCTCCTAATGCATGTGCTGGTGTCTGGTTTATAATTACCGACTTCGTGAATATTAGGGTTGGTGTGAAGCTTTATTTTACTATAAAACTTATTGTTTTTGTTTGATTAATTTATTGTTTATATACTGCACTTTATGTGTTGAGTGGAAATCGCAGTTTCTCGTGTATCTTGAGGCATTGCCAATTATTATTAGATATTTATGCTGTACTATTTGTAAGTGATTTATTAGTGCTGCGTTTCCCTACACTTCATTTCCGTACATGAGGGCTGAGCAGACAATTGAATTATATATAAATAGTTTTAAGTTTTCGAAAACCAAATATGCATCGTGCAAAAATATTTTATATAACAGTTTTATTAAAACATTTTCAGTGTACAACATATTTATATTTACAATACTTTTATTTCCAATTTAACTCTAATAATTTTTTTTATTTAGTTTTTATTACATAAGTATAATTATATTGTAAATTACTATTACATTTGAAAATAACGAACATTTATTTTTAAATACGTAGTATTAAATTTAGCGGTATCTAGTTATTCTACTTAGTAATTATTGAAACTGAAGTACTACTATGCAAATTATGATAATTAGTGGTATCTGTAGAATTCTGTAAATACTTTCTCAGAGCAGAGCAATTTGGATTTTTGTCAAATGTGTAATTAAATCATTCATTTCAACCTAACGCATACTTTGCTATCGCCATCTTGCAAAAATCTTTGCTAGTTCGACGTATGAAGTTATCCAATCATAGTCCGCCATTAAAAAAAAAAATCTCAAGTCACCTCTACAGTTGACTCGGCGAAGATGTGCGTATTTGCTGTCTAAAGCAAGGTCTCTATTATATGAAACGTGATTCAAAATCGCAATCTCAAGCAGTGACTATGGAGCAGAAATATCCAGTCTCAAGGCGCTCAAAAATAAGTGCGTCTTCGTGAAGACCGCCTAGTTTGCATGTTCTTGAGATAAGCTTAAGCAATGTTCATGAAATGTAAATACGAACTTAAGACACCAAATAAGATTGTCTTTGAAGCTAGTGCTCAAGTTATGTTTATAAATACCGTCCTAAGGACTCCTAAACATAGTACACTGCTCTGCTCGTCAGGGAGTGTTGTTGACTGCAGTGATGCAAACTTATAAATCATCTCGGTAGCAAATAATGCTTATGGAACCCGTAATTTTGTAGGCACCTCTGCTGATGGAATCGAGTCAAACATTATCATCCATAAATGTGTCACCATATGTGTTAAGTGCGCAATCCTATTTGCATTGAGTTATTTTTACAAAATTTTGCATTTAGTATTTTTTGTTAGTTTACAGTTGTAAGACGTAAATTACGACTTCGCATATTTCAAATTGTAGTGTTGCACGTCGCTGCCCAGTGTTTCCTTCGCGTGGGAAGGCGCAGAGAACCGAAGGTCACGTTTGTAACATTAGACAAAGCAAGAGGCCTATCATAAAAGGTGCCACCACACATTCAGATAAACCTATCGCAGCTCCTGCCTCGCTGACCTTGAGAAGCTAATATTTCTCAGTTTATCACGCAGGAATGTCGTCATCATCATTACCTTTCCCAGAACAACTTAGGTTGTCGAGAAAGTTCTTGATAGCACCTACCTAAAGTAAAAATACCACATGCGGGTCTTGGTGGAGGGTATGATTAACATCTAAGAGTTAGGCGATTCTGGAACGGCGAGGGATGACTGCAGTGATATGCGAGCTTGTGTGCATTGAAGAGTGGGACTGGTCTGTGCGGGACTGTGAACTGGACGTGTGAGTGAAAAGTCATTCGGGATGATGAAAATAGACAGTTTTAACTAAACATGTGGAAATAATTGGAGCGGTTAAAAGACATTAGCAAGAGTAAATACTGTGATAAAGACTTTAATTTAAATGGGGATAGTAATTAAATATTGTTCTCAATGATAATAATAATAAAAGGTAATAGAATGCTCAGACTTGTAAATAACAGATGTTTGACTGCTTGTAGCATTGTGAATAAATATAATTATTTAATTTAGTTATTTTATTTTTATAAAGAGCATCATCTCTCAGGAACTTGGATACACCCCTCAGGCTTCAATGTGACAGTAATAATAAAATGGAAAGGAATGAAGACACAAATGAATCGTTTTTCGTGATTAAAATAATTAAAGACCTAACCTAATTCAAAATCAAAAAATTAAGAATTAATATTGCTATATAATAAGTACGTGGTAATGAATTTCAGTATTGCAGTGTATATGTATATGTTACTCAACACACCAATGTGGCAATGATCTGGAAATTTTGTAACTGATAATAAAAATATTTAAATAAAAAACATTAAAATATTTTTTTTTTAACTTTGTGTAACTAATTGCATTACCTGGCAATTTAGTTTTAAAACAAAAATGACATGAAAGGGTTTACTATTACAGACAACCTCTTACCAATTTTATTTAATGTGCATCATTAATGGTTACTACAAGGTGAAGACTGACGAGAGAGCGAAAACAATAATCCTTTACTCTCGTCAAACAATTAAGTAGCGAGCGATGGCCAGGTTTCGTATTAGAGCCTTCGAACAGTATTCCAGTTCATTTCTATTTGGTTTTTTTAAATATATGTTGTAATTGTGCAAGGTTCCTAAACTAAAACTTTGCACTTGACATTTTTTTTATAGAATTCTTTCGTAAAATTAATGTGGTGGTTACACACTTAAATTTTACAAAATACAGTGGCATATACTGAAGAATTTTACCACAAAATAAAGTATTATGAATTTTAAAATGTACACACCACTTTTTTTAAACCCATGTTGTTATGCTTAATTTAAATTTTTTCCTGCAAACGCATACCTCGCAATTCTCAAAAACGAGAAGACTTTTTGTGGTCTTATTTGACGAACATTATATTTCCGTACGCATATAAATTAGTAACGTCATTTTGGAATCCCAGTTTTTTTTCAATTAGTCCTAAGAACTAAGAAAAAATTTAAAGCCTCTACAAATAAAAGTAGTATGACACGAGTTATATTTAATAAATATTTTGGTAATTATTAAGTTTAGGGGCTTTTCTGCAAAACTAAAAAAAAAATTCAAAATTATGATATATTTGTACTCTACTAATCACGTAATACACGAATATACTAAGGGCGTAGCTTTAAAATAAGTACAACATACTAAAAGAAATTGAACAAATTTGCAAAATGAGCAGTATAGTCTGTTTGTTTACGTTTCTGAAAGAAACGTCCTAGACCAATAAAAGTTGCATTAATGGGTTCTCCACGGCTTACCTTGTTCATATTCAAGAGGTCGTAATGTTAAAATAAGTAGAACATATTTTAAAAACTTGTGAAATATGTTTGTTTACGTATGTTAACCTCGGAGGAATTATACCAGCCCCCTATCTAGGTGAGTCAATTTACCTTATTTTGTTGTGTTTTACGGTTCCTTCAAATCCCTACAATCCTACATTCGTAGTTTAGTGTAAAACCCTACTATCCTAGGTTAGTGTAAAATCCAAAAATTCTAGGTTAGTGTAAAATCCAAAAAACCTAGGTTAGTGTAAAACCCAAAAATTCTAGGTTAGTTAAAAAATGGAAAATAGTCATTCACCCATCGTGGGGTTAGGTTCTGTTAGGTTAGGGGGGCACATATTACGAAATTAGTCGGACGTTAATGCCCCTAGTATATTCCTGTTCTACATGATTAGTAGCTTGCGAGTGTGACGTAGCACGGAGGGCTAAACTACGGCCGGACTCTGCCGCCCGCGCTATTCACAAATTTCATAATACATATATAACACGCCGTTTGTCGGAAACTATTCCACGTGGCGTTATGCGGTTTTTTGCAAAATAATGTTTCAAGTTCTGAGTTGACGTTAAGGCACATAGAATATTTAATAAAAAATGTTGGCAGCTGTAAAAGTTGTTTTAGTAAAGTGGTGTATTCAGGATAAAAAACTAAATTTTTCCTGGGTGGAAACTTATTTTATTATTGACAAACTAAAAAACAACGCGCAAAAAAGAAGTCAATATTTGTATCACCGTAGTCTATACTGTATAAAATAAAATTTTGAAGAATTGTAACCTGATAGTTATTGCAGTATCGTAGTTTTAGCTAACACGTACCGAGCGTTGCCTGCAGTGTATCTCGATAATGCACCATGGTTCGTGTTGCTCTACGACAGATACATAATGTATGTTTCATTTCATATAAATAACTAAAATGCTGGCATTGTGAAAGTTAAAATGAACAATTGATTTGCTACTAATAATGACAGTAATCATAAAAAAATCTAGGTATTAGAAGAGAAACGCTTTTATTTTTTTTTAAAGAAACTTCCAAATAAAATAGGAAAATGTGGATGATAAATGCGTGCGTTTTCGTTAGGCTATTAAATAGGCCTACATCCATAATGAAATAATATGCAGAAAAATTTGGAAATAACACTTTTGCAAGTTGACAATTTCCTTAAGAGGAAGGGGGTAAACACAAAGTGGCATCTACAGTATGATTCGTTGCAAACAATATGGTTCATTGTGAATTCTACCTACCACACGTCCTAACAGCCATGCACGACTTTGAGAGGCGAGAGATTTTTCCAGGCAGTGTCTTTAAAAGTTAAGTTAACAATAAACATGCTACGTAAACATAAAATTAAGCAAACAATAGCCATCAATATTTGCAATTTGAATATATTCACAACTAATACAAATAATTGCCGATTAAACTCACATTTTGATGACTTAGGATGTTTTTGAAGAAGCCGAAGCTGCCCACAGTCGATTTTTCTTTGCAGAATGCTTCTCCATAGCCTGCAGCTTAAGTCTTTTGTTGAGATGGCGTACTCTGATGAAGGTTCGTGTTCTGACATACAGGGAAATAATGTTCTCGTTTATTTCGGGGAATTTTGATTTAATTATAGAAGTCAGTGTCTGCATTACTCGTTCACATTTCGAAATTTGAAGTCCATGAAAGACACCGAACAACACCTCGAACTGCATCACTTTCTGGCACNCACTCGTTCACATTTCGAAATTTGAAGTCCATGAAAGACACCGAACAACACCTCGAACTGCATCACTTTCTGGCACCATTCCTCAGTCGGACGAGTAAGTCCTGCCTTTGAAACGATTGATATCCAGTCGTGAGGCACATCCTGACTTACGATGATTTTATCACCTTTCATANAAGTCCTGCCTTTGAAACGATTGATATCCAGTCGTGAGGCACATCCTGACTTACGATGATTTTATCACCTTTCATATGGCTACCCATGCTCTCATCTACAGAGCGACATTTAAAGGCTAGATAACCCGCTAGGTGTTTGATCGCGTCATCATTAATGTCATTTTCTGAGTCATTGGTAGAGTCTTTCATTACTAATAACTGCAATTCCTCGGATTCATTAGGAGGGGCAACTGTTACGGGCCCCTGAACAACATCTATACACAATTCATTCGTCACAAAGTTCAAGAAATCTTCACTGTTAGCATCAGGTTGAGAAATACCTTCATTTGCTGATGCAACACATTCAGCTTCTACAGACACTGCACCGGAGAGAGGAATATTGCTCCTACCTGCAAGTAACAGGAGGCGAATTCTGTTACGAACTTCGAACGGGGACGGATTGTTGTAAAAGATTCCTAAGCCTCGCACACGGGAAAAGAAATTCTCTAGACAATCTTGATTTAATCTTGCAGTCAAAATGTAAGACATTTTTGCATTTTTCATGTCCTCAAAAAAGGCCAAAAAGAGACTTTATGGAAATAATGAAACCTTTTTGAAATGGAAGCAAATTTTTCCTGTTACCTACTTTAACTTCTGAAATCACTTTCAAAAAGTGTTTCAAAATGTTTTCTTGGCTCTTCAAATTTAAGCCGTAGCCACTTTTAAGTGGGGTCTTTTCGTCTTTAGGTACCCTCGAGTTCAAAACGTCAAAGGTGTCATTGACAAGCTCAATAAAACTACTTTCAATTTTTTTGTTTAGTTGATAACGAACTGCTAAAGCCGTGCGCCTGGAGAATAACTGAGCAGCCATTCTCACATTCTGGCGGGATCTGCCAGTTACGCTGAGATGAGTCTCATTGATGTGATGTGTAATTGAGAGGTCTCCTTTTTGATTTTCTAATAGGCTTTGTATCGTATTTTTCTGAATTTCTGAACCATCAGATAAGGTCAAACCTTCATCCAAAAAGTGATTTCTCAATAACTTCAACAAATGTGGCACGTCACAAAACACCCACACTTTCCTTTTGTCATCAGTAGGATTGGTGAAAAAAATTTTTTCAGTGTTAACATTAAGTTCCTTCCACACTTTAGAATTTTTCCCTCCCATGTCACAAGTTACTGCGACCACACGAATGCAACAAGTTTCAAGTTCCCCGATTATGTTTTTTAACAATTTGGAATTCATTGTAATGTCAAAGTCGTAAAATATGGGTTGCTTCCACGGAGAAAAGAGTCCACGCACCATCGCTACTTGCACATTGCTGTGAGGCCCTAATATGCGGTCATCTGACGAATCGTATGAAATACGGTGGTCAATATTCATTTCGTCAAACGTCAAAACTGCAAACTTTTCATGCTCGTTGTAGTTTTCTGCTCTGCCTTTCAACAAGCATAACACCTCTTTCAAAATTCCAGGTCTACATTTAAACTGTCGAATCGATTTCTGTAGCGTTGAACGGCATGGCAAGGGAATGTTCTTTTTCCTCAAATAATTGTATGCTTTTCTTGAAAGCGACCTCAAAGTTAAGGCATTTGCTATGTCCTCTGTAGACCATTTCACTCGTTTATTTCCGCTCAAAAGACACCGAATCTGTCCTTGTGTAAAACACTTAGATAGAAGTTTTACAATTTCACTTTTCTGTTCACGTTTCTTCACTTTTGATGATGGTGATCGTGTATTTACTGAAACAACATATCTAAGTGCTTTACGCTTTCTCAAAGCTGCTTCCCTTTTCCTAAGTGTCGCGTTTGCTTTTTCCAAAGTTTCCACCTGTTTGCGAAGTCTCAATATTTCTTCATTTTGAAGTTGCTTAGGGCTTTTTACCTGGTCTATTTTTTTCTTTTTGGGGGATAAAGTCTCTAAAGTCACTAGAGCTCGTTTCCTCACTTTTCTAGCTTCATGCCGCAATTCTCTTTCATTCGGAATCTGTAAGTTAAAGATATAGTTGTATGTTCAATCGATTTAAATAATAAATCATATAAACATTCCTTAATGTAACTAATTTTTTCTAGTTCATAGGCTCTTCAAAGATGTACAATTTTCGAATACAATATCAGTCTATTTTTTTTTTTTTTTTGCCAACAATGCACTTTTATTATTGAAAAATTTTGATCGTCGACTACCACACCACGCATCAAGAGTGCGTGATAATACATGCGCTAAATACTTTTACTGTATTTTACGGGAAATTAAATGTCAAATTGGAAAAATCAGGAAATAGCAATTATGCACCACATGTTTCACAAATTTGATAAGCTAAAATTTATGAAGAGCCTTCTAAAACACATTTTACCCAATTTCATTCTACTAAGGGTTCAGTTTATGTATTTGAAAAGTCTTGAAAGTAATTTTGTTTAATTTAATTTTGAAAATTTAACTTTTATACAATGGTGGCATTTTAAAGCAAAGAGCACGACGATATCTCATAAGAATAATTAACTATCGATGAGAACTCAAAAGTAAGTTTGGTTTTTGCTGACATTTATGAGACGACAGGCCTTTCAGATTTAAGTGGGCTCCGTACCATGTTGTACTAACTCGGTGCTCATTTTTTTTTGCCAAGCCGAAATTAGCGCAAGCCATTGCTGATTTCGCCATCCCTTAATTCTAATTTGCTACACTATTACGTTTGCCATTACAAATTACTGAGCTAAATTATTTGAGAGTTACGATAGTTAAATACCGCGTTATAAGTAAGAAATAAAGAAATAAATACCTCTTCCTCAGTTTGGCTGGTAACAGTGCTTGAGCTGGTTATGGTGCTAGAAACTGAAACTGTATCCCCATGCCAATTTGCAATTCGAAGACATGGAACAGCATCTGGGCACAATATTTTTCTTTGTGGTAATCCCAAAAGTTCATTTCTCAAGTCTCGTTGGTAATCTTCTTGGCGGAAATGTACAGAGCAGACTCTAGCATTATCGGGATTAAAAATGTCTCTTCGCTTACAGCGCAATACCCACACGCGCTGGAGATCCTCGTTTTTTGGAAATCTATGATATAAAACGCCAGTCGTTTTTGACCCCCAATTAGTACACTGTGCCATAGCACAATTAACTTTACACTTAGAAGTCTTACTCATTTTGGAAACACTCAGTCATCACAAGTTAATACACACATCACAAGTTTATACCGCCCCGCACATCAGCTGCCGCGACACTCCTTGGCTAGAGCCCTCCCGGTGACGTCATGAACACGAACGAAGGAAAGCGCGGGAGCCGGGAATAACCCCCCCTGCAAGTCACTGACGTAAAAAAAAACATGGTGATATATATTTCCCGCGCAATATCGTAGTCTATAAAGTCGGTTCACGACTGGAAGAGACTTTCTTGAAGCCCAGCTAAATATCTACTGTCAAGCCCATTTCGTATCCTTCCGCTAAACGTAAATGTTAACATGCAATGTTTAAATTCCATTGTGTGTTTGTGTACATGTGTTCTTACATGCACATACCCATTATAAAAGTCATGTATATATTATTAATGGATATTCCACAAGCGTAAAGTTTTTAATCTTGAGAATTTCACACAAAAGAATATGCGATGCAAGCGAAAAACATTTCATTCTATAAAACCGAAATGCGAGTATTAAAAATTGGGAAAACCTTGGGG
>NQII01000189.1:563163-588324 GCA_002778355.1 Clitarchus hookeri | reverse complement strand
TCTCTCTCTCTCTCTCTCTCTCTCTCTCTCTCTCTCTCTCTCTCGCTCTCTCCATTCCAGGAGTCCATCCAACAACATAAACATGGCACCGCCAATCTCTCATAAGCCCTCGGATAACCGTGCGGTCACGAGGTCAGGAACCGAAGTTCCCATAACACTTATAGTGGGTTTGCAACAAAAATGTAACCCAACAGACTTTATTCAAATAATTGAGCCGGCGGTAGGCCGCTATGTATATATTTTAGTTGGTCCCGGGCCCGTATTTAATGCTGTTAACCTCTGTTGCTATCTTAAAATTTTTTCCAAACAAAATTCTAACTTAAAACTAATACGAAAAGACGTTGGTTTCACTAATGTCTAATATTCAAACAATTACATGAAATATGTTGCTAAGCAAATGCTTAAAGGAGGAACAAAATAAGTGTGCCACCGATTTTGTAAAGAAATGACAATAACAAATTAAACATAACTAAAAAATGTGGCTCCAGTAAATAAAATATTAGAGGGAACTGTTGTTTACAATCATTAAAGAAGCTGACATAACCTGGTCAAAATCGACATTCAAGGTTACAAAAATTACATAGAGCTAAAAATTGGTACGAATGTTGGGAACACCATATTATAAATGAAATGTGAAAAGTCCCCAACGATTCAACATCTGCAAAAAATTTTATTCAAGGTCAAAGTTCGCAAATGTGGGGTTTTTTTTTTTTGCATTTTTCAGCCAAACTGTAAGTTGTATCATAAAAATAGGTCACGCAAAAATTGTAGATCATGCAATTATCCATACAAATTGTTCTTATACATTTTTTTTTCTTTTTTTCCCCAAGGAGTCACCATTTCTGAGATATAACGATTGAAAAAGTTGTGTTCTTCATAATATGCACACGTTTCCAAGCCACCTGTGAGGTAGTGTACTTGGCGCGATTTTTTTAACGTGGTTTACCCGGTAGGCCTATTCCACGATCTAATTTCTGAGCTAACTTAACCGCACTAACAATGGTGTATCCTAACATCTCCAGTTTGCATTAAGTTAAAACATCCTAAAGGCATAAGCCGCAGTACTTATAAATACTGTTTATTTATTTATTCCTTAGTTAGTTAGAAGTACCGGTAGTAACTCCTGCGATCCATGTAAATGGCCATTACTTGAAAATCTTGATAGGCCCTTTTATTCCACTATTTTCTCGGGTCACAACCGTTTCGCCAACACCAAAAATAAAATGGAAATTTATTCATGTTAAAAAATATATACTAGGAACAACCGAAATACCTTTGCCCAGTATGTACCATGAAGTGGTAAGAAATATAATTCCAATTTTAATATATATAAAATTTCTCGACGACAATTTTGTAACTTCACTCGATCGTTGCACAGTTGCTTTTCTGTCCCTCTTGTAGGGTTGCCAGTTTCTGCGATTTGTCACCGTTTGTACTGCTTCAAGGCAAAAATTTGCGACCAAAAATTCCGAAATTGCGATTATCACAATTTGGGCAATTTTTTAAATGAATTCTCGATTTTTCAGGTACTTGTAGTTGTTTACTTAGTATTGATGTATTTAGTGATTGTAAGTAAATAAAATATTAGAATAAATGAGATCCGTTTTTGGTAACTGTGACCACTGAAATTAGAGCACAGGTGACTTATATCGACTAAAAATTTTCGATGTTGTTTGTCTTGTCGTTTAATAATATTATATTCTCAGTGAGTTTAGAATATCCTTAACGGGTACTATTCATCTTCGCTAAACGATGCTGTTCTAGCCATTCCGTACTCTGTGATAATAACAACTTCGTCGACAATTAAATTTCGGGCGTTTAGTGAACATTGCGAAATTAGTAATTCAATAATGAGGAAATGGGTAAAATACATATTGGGGTATAGAAAAGAATGGGAGAATCTTCCCGTTTTAATTGCAAGAATAAAAGTTTGTATTAGATGCCCCAGTTGTGTTGGCATAATTCTGACCATATGAAGGAGCGTACATTGTTGCTTTATGAAGTGCTTTACTTTAAAACCAACATTTAAATTTAATTTGTCGATAGCAAAATCAGTGAAACAAGTTTTTTAGTGTAGTTTAATAAATAACTAGTGCTTAACACTGGACATTTTTTTAACTGTTTAATGAGCAAACCAAACTTGTTTTATTATGCCATACTCAAAGGTACTGTAATGAGGTCGGGGTTGGAGAAAAGTGGGGAAGTTGTAGATGCTCTGACACTTGTGCAAAGTTCTGGCAGGAAACACTCACCAGAGATGTCTTTGTGATTTCTTAGCGTGTGTTCTGCTATTGTGGGTCGTGGCCGAGTCACCCAGATCATCTACGTCTCAATTTATGATGGATTATTTATGATGCGATAGGCTGCAATACATGGGCAGTCGCGTACGGCCCAATACCGTCGTGGATGCACATTGTGAGGTGGACAGTTATGCTGGTATTTTCTTAGCTAAATGGGAAGTTGTAAGTGTTGTTGGATATGGGGCAGAAGATAGAAAACACAACACATAAGAAAACATATGTATTAATATTACGAGACAAGAACAGAGTGAGGTTATGTAGTAACCACAACACAACACAGACTGGGCACCAAGCCCACACACACAAGACCTCTAAATCTGGCAGTCAATGCTTGAACTAGTGCTTGTCCCAAATATTCATAACACGCTCCCTATTTGGGATAAGTCCCTGTTGAACCAGACAGTTCAGCAGCTTTTCCCTGTTGAGCGGCTTTGTAAAAGAATCAGCAACCAAATCCTTCGTGGGAACGTGAATGAGACTGATTTCACCTGCGCGGATTCGCTCACGTAGGAAATGGTGGCGCACATCTATGTGTTTCGTTCGCGCCTGGTAAGCGCCATTCAGAGCGAGGTTCTGCGCTCCCTGGTTGTCAACTCGTAGCTCAGTAGGTCTCTTTGCTGATGCAGGAAACAATTCCAAAGACAAACCTCGTAACCAGAGCATTTCTTGTATGGCAGATGACATGGCCATGTATTCAGCTTCTGTAGTACTCAATGCTACTGTTGGCTGCTTCTTTGTTGACCATGACAAAGCGGAGCCATTCTTCATGAAAACATAACCAGTCACTGAAAGCCTTCCATCAACATCGCTGGCCCAGTCTGAGTCGAAGTAGCCAATCAGGTTGGTCACCCTGTCCTTCTGACCAGAAAACTCAAGCTGGAAATTAGCAGTACCCTTGAGGTATCTAAAAATTCTCTTGATGGCGCCCCAGTGCACTTTTCCTGGATTAGCGTTAAATCGGCTGACATAGCTCACTGCAAAACTTATGTCTGGGCGAGATACTTGAGATGCAAATAGGAGGCTTCCCACCCCCTCTTGATATGGTATTTTATTCATCTCCAACCTCTCTGTCGATGTCGTTGGACACTGCTCCTCAGACAGCTGCAACCCTGGCGCCATGGACGTTTCGGAGGGATTACAATCCTTCATGTTGAACCTTTTTAACATTTGTTCAATGTAGTGAGATTGATTGATCCAAATTTTCTACTCATTCTGATCACGTTTGATTTCAAACCCCAGAATGTATTTGACTTTTCCCATGTGAGTCATCCTGAAAGTTGACGTCAATTTCTTCTTCAATTCTCCCCCCATTTGGCTGTCATTAAACAAAATCAAAAGATCGTCAACATAAACGGCCACAATCAGAATCTTCCCATTTTCAATTCTGTAGTAAATGCAAGAGTCGAACCTCGATTGTTGGAGGTTGGCCTCTTTCAAACATTTGTCAAGCTTAATGTTCCAGACCCTGCTAGCCTGCTTCAGGCCATATAAACTTTTGTTCAGACGGCAGACTTTATCTGCTTTGTCATATATTTCCGGAGGCAGCATATAAATTTCTTCAGCCAAGTCCCCTTGAAGAAACGCGGTGACTGCGTCCATCTGGTCAATGTNGTCCCCTTGAAGAAACGCGGTGACTGCGTCCATCTGATCAATGTCGAGGGCAAATTCAGCAGCTAGGGTCAGAAGATATCGGATGGAACTGTAACGAATGACTGGGGAGTACGTCTCCTCATAGTCAACACCTTTTATCTGGGAGCAGCCCTTTACGACTAGCCGAGCCTTGTGGGTCACCTTGTTCGCAGCATCCATTTTAGTTTTGAACACCCACTTACTTTTCAAGGGTTTTCGTCCGGGCGGTAGATTCACCAATTCCCATGTTCCATTATCCATTTGCACCTTGTACTCTCTGTCCATGGTTTTGCGCCATTCATCTCCATCAGGGCGAGAGAGAGCTTCATAGACCATGAGTGGATCATTTGTAGTAGCGGTTGAGGCAAAATTCAGTAGATAATCCTGTAGATGAGCCGGTGGTCTTCTTTCACGGGTTCCTCCCCGCGTACTTTCTTCTTCAATAACAACGGGTCGAGTAGGAATGTAGTCAGGGTCGGTCCCAGCAGTTGACGAAGCGGCGTCAAGATCTGATTCAGCTGGATCATCAGGAAACCCGGGAAAATCTTCCGTTTGTTCCTCGAACGTCAAGGCTGTAGAGGAATCTGAAGACATTGATTCATCATTAGTTTCTGAACTGTCGTTATCTGAAAAAATATCAGTTCCACACGAATCAGAAAGAAAAAAATTAATTCCTCGAAGTATCACAAGATTTGCTGAGTAGCACTGAACCTTTTTCGTTCTCAGAAAATATGACATCTCTCGAGACAAAAACTGTGGATTTTTCCGCATCAAAAAATCTGTAGGCTTTACTTGTGGAACTATAACCAATCAAAATACACAGTTTTGATTTAGGATCCAATTTCTTGCAAGTGGCCGCCGGAATATATGCATATGCTTTGCAACCAAACACGCGTAAATGCCTCACTGTAGGTTTTTTACCTGACCTGAGCTCTTCTGGAGTCATTGCGACACATCTGGTAGGAGAACGGTTGAGTATATACACTGCGGTGTTAGCAGCCTCGGCCCATAATGAGTTGGGTAGCTCTGACTCATTGAGTAGACATCTGAGGCGCTCTATTATGGTTTTGTTGAGCCTTTCTGACTTCCCATTTTGCTGTGGGGTGTGCGGGACAGTAGTCTGATGCTCAATACCTGCGGAGGATAGAAGCTGACGCATCTTCTTGCTGAAATATTCACCACCATTATCAGTCCTCAAATTCGAATTTTTTGGCCCGTTTGGTTTTCAACATAGGCCTTAAAGTGAACTAAGCAGTTGAAAGCTTGGTCCTTAGATTTCAGAAAATAGACGAAAATTTTATGGCTGAAATCATCTAGAAACGTATTCATGTACCGGGACCCAGAGAAAGGACCTGTGTATGGTCCTGCTTTATCTGAATGTGTGAGCTCTAGAATTCTAGTAGATCTAGACTCACTGTCAGGAAAAGACAACCTCTGACTTTTGCCTAGTGCACATGGTTTACACACAAAACCTTCAGGCACCTTCAAATTAGAGTTTAATCCAAATCCATGGACCAAAGTTTTCAATTTTTCCAAACTCGATAGACCAACGTGTGCTAAACGACTGTGCCACAACATACCTGAATTTGAAACTGTGAAAAAAGTCCAGCCAGGTGCATCCAAATCCTACTTGAACAAATTGTTCTTCAAGGTCGCTGATGCCAGAACTGCATTGTTTGCATCAAGAACTCACGCACCTTTAGAGTCGAAAACAACTGAGTTCCCATTGTTCACAATTTGGCTGACCGAAAGCAAATTGACTCTCAACTCAGGAACGAGATAAACACCTCTTACGTTTACTGGCAGCACGTTTCCATCAACCTTAACTGGTAATTTTATGTCACCAACACTATTAGAGTTCATACTACCTTGATGGTTCGCGGTGCTGAAGCCGACCTTTGCGGGCCTGAGGTTGTTCACAAAACAGTTCAGATTTTTGGCCAAATGATGAACGGAACAGGCAGAGTCAAGAAACCACTCGTTTTCTTCTGGAGAATACTGCACTGACAGGGTGGTAAACATTGAACTCTCTGATTCGTTTTTATTTTGACATTTATCACCGTTATCATCATCCGGAACCCGATCACAATCTTTTGCGATATGACCGTAAAACCCGTTGCATTTGTAACAACGTGGGCCTTTGCCTTATTGGTGTTTGTAACTGTTGTTGCATGAACTGAATGAAGAGTTTGGCTTTCGCGTGGCGAACTTACTTGGACCTCGGTTATGTTTTGAGAACATGGCAGCGGATTTTTCACCCGAATCATGACCAAAATCAGAAATATCTTGGAGCAATTTCATCTTAATGGAATCAGACGTGATTTGAATTCCAGCACTCTCAAATCCCATGATCATTGGGCTGTATTTTTCAGGTAAACCGGCGAGCATTATCGTGCCTACCCATTCGTCACTAACCTCCATTTTGACGGCTCTCAATTTGTGCGCTGTTGNCATCACTAACCTCAATTTTGACGGCTCTCAATTTGTGCAGTGTTGAAATAATTTTATTCACATACTCCTCGACGGATGAACAATTTTCGAGGCGGGTCGTGGTCAAAATTCGTAGGAGAGACACTCTTCGTTCGAGTCCACTATCTTCAAAGGCTGACGATAGTTTATCCAACGCTTCCTTGGCTGTTGTGGCGTCTTGAACGTGGACATAGTTGATCGGATCTATTAACAAGATTATCTTCGTCCAGGCTTTGACATTTTCTTGTTATCTGTGTCTTCCTCAGTCACAGATCCCCATAAATCTTCGGGCTCAAGATAAGTTTTGACCGCGTAATTCCAGGTATCCAAATTCTCGCGTCCCTTTAGCTTTTCGATCGGAGGGAGAGCTGAGTTGGAGCTCACTTTTTTCGCGACGGATTTTTATTTTTGGTCACTGAACAAACTGTTGACCCTTTTACTGCGGATAGACTGGGCCCATAACCTGTTGTTGGATATGGGGAAGGAGATAGAAAACACAACACATAAGAAAACGTATGTACTAATATTACGAGACAAGAACAGAGTGAGGTTATGTAGTAATCACAACACAACACAGACTGGGTGCCAAGCCCACACACACAAGACCTTTAAGACCTCTGGCGGTCAATGCTTGAACTAGTGCTTGTCCCGAATATTCACAACAGTGAGGCCACTCCACGTTCCAATTAAACACCAGAAAATTACAAATTACTCTGAAAAACACATAAACCCAAAAACTGAAAATGGCTGGTTAGCAGCTCCAGCTCCCGAAAGGCCTTTAAGAGCCAAGGCCTGCAATAAAAATCTTGTCTTGGGGTAGAAGTTGACATGAACCACGTGTCCACGAGTTCCTTGTGCCCACTCTGACTGCCGCAGTCACAACAACTATGCCAACTACACCGGGCCGCACCAACCACATCAGGCCAAAAGTGCAGAGTGCGGGTCCACAAGAACAGAACTTGCACCTTCTTGCCGAAAAGGTTTACGCTACTCAAGAGACCGTCCTACTCATGAATTACAAGAGGTAACTCTTTTAATAAGTGGGTAGACGATCCGAAACTGTGTTTACTCCAAAGTCACAGCCGTTGGGCGCACTGGTAACAGGGGTGTTGCATCCTCGCAGCTCGTGCAGCTAAATATGACACAACGCCCCACTGGGTGACACTAACTGGCTGGTATGCAAGAGCTGAAGAGATAGGTGACCCAAAGTGTCGTCCAGTGGTGTACAGAATTTTCACAAACATATTGAACACAGTCACCGCATTCAGTGCTACAGCTAGGGGTGATTTTCATTGTATGAATGGCAATCAAGCATGGCATTCCACACCTCTTTGTCTAGTTGGACTCGTCCATCTGTTCAGAACCAGCCAACTGGCAACGCTGTAGCCAGTGTAATTCAAACATATCTTCGGAAGTGAGATGAAAACACTTTTATGATAAAATGTAGTAACTTATTTAAGAGGTGTTTATATAAGAGTTATTATGTTATTCTAAAATGGAGATTGCCTTTAAAGGCCTCCAGCATTATAACATCCCCATCAAATTAACAACTTAAACATTAACAGACACTTATTAATAAATTAGAATGTCACCAATGTGTTTAATTTAATTCATACAATTTTTCAACATTATAATCTCCTCGCAGAGTGTTAATGTAGGGTTTCATTGTTCGGTGTTTGATGTCGGTTCTTGTCACTTGTGATGACAGCAGACATCACTCGCCCCAGTTCGTTTGAACACCCGGACAAAACCAGTGGCCTTGGTCGCCTGCTCCACGAGCCCCTTTAATACCCGCATATAGGCTGCAATCATTTAACTGCAATAGTAATATATTAGTCACCGGAACATTTGTATTTTTTAATGTACTGAGGGGAAAGCCAAATGCCCTCTCATCAGAGAGTTTAACGCAATCGCGTCTCAATATCAGACCACGTGTTTTTCCCAGCTTAATTCCTGGGTCCATTATCATGCATCATTCACGCGTTATTTACATGTAGCAAGGACAGTAAATAAACTGCTCAACCAAGGGAAATCAGTGTCAATTCATTGTAGGGCATCCTTTGTAGCATCACCCATATTTCGTTATAATATTTCAGGCGTAAGAGACTGCGTACAGTCTCACCATTAGATATAAAAAGTGCAACCAAAAGTAAGCGACACCCATTTACAATCTGATGGAGGATTACCAGGGTCCCCATGGGCTGTCGACCAGACGACTCTCATCATTAGCTCACCACTGAGTTATGGCGTTAGGCAATATAACATCCAACCAGCCCTGGGTAACATCGACGATGTCAAAGTCTTTTATTGTTGTTCTGACAATACATACCATTTGACGGTGCTGATGTCATTAAGCGGACCCAACGCACTAAACCCATCGGGGGCTAACATAGGAAAGTGAGCATGAGCTCTCCGGATTTACGTGATGAAGTTACACTCCTGGGGCCTTGAGTATTCAGATGGCGGAAAGATGCTCCCCCCGAACATTGAATAACTTTTATTAATGTTCCAACTGATAAAATATTAAGAAAAAAAACTATTGTTCATGATGGTAGACAAAGAAGTTTTTAAAGTGCCCGGGTGTCGTGAACTGCGCAGCCTGCTATTATGAATGCCCGCTTCAGACTCAATAGCTGTAGGTTTCTTTCCAACCACTTACTGTGAAGACGCTGGAAGTCGAGAACATGTAAGCAAAAATAAAAGTGCAAATAGGGTTAAGGTCTTAATTATTACATTAGATGGGTGGGAAGATTCCCTTAGCTAATTTGAGGTTGAACATTGTCCCTAACGAAAACTTACATGTCAAACAAACTACACAAGCTACTGAATTATTAATTACAATGCATTTTCGTGTTGTAAAGTTTATATTCATGTAGTGCTGGAAACGTGTCTACCCAAGTCATCAAACCTGTTGACCGCTTCAAAATAAACATATACACTTCTATACTCACTAAACCTAAAGGAAAATACATTTTTTAAAAATTACCCCTAGTCTGGTGATACATGTGGGGCTCAACTTAAATTTGCAAGGGTGAAGCTCCTGCCCCAAGTAGGAAGTCGCTGTCACTTCACTTTGGTGCAATTTTATATTACATTAAAAAACACAGTTGACTTGTGGTTTACACTTTGGGTAAACTGGGAATGATAAGGCTCTGCTTTTGGGGGCCACGAACTCACTGAAACACTTTCTGTTACACAACAATTGCATTGGTTGTTCTTACGCACACTGATCAGGGGCGCCACGAGTACTACACCCTGATGGTGCAGCGCTGAGTGTTAGCACACATGCTGGTCGGTTAGAATCCGAACCATGAGACTGTCTTGGTGTCGCCCACGCAGTCGATCAAAGTGGGACCATCAGCTGAATCGCGTGGTGCCTGGGTAAGCTGGTGCTGTCCCAAACATCATCGAGATACTGTTGCTGATGGCCTCACCCGATATTCTTGTCGTCGGCACAGTGCTAGGCCGGGGCTGCTGCTGTACTGTGGAGCAGTGAACGGTCGCGGAGACCCATGAATTTAGGCTCACGTCAGTATGTGAACATGTAATAATGAAACATTGTAATCGATTGAAAACATATTTCCACAACAATATGTAACTACAAATGCAAAGCGAGATTTGGTTATTATATCTGCGAACAACTCACTCAACAGAGTAAATTTATTAACCCATATTGGTAGTAATGTAATATAGCCTCCATGAGGTTGCTTTCTCAGATATAGGAAAAGGTTATAATTGAAGCAATGGATTTGCGCGACATATGGTCACCGGCAAATACTATGGTACAAACAGTAATACCAATTCACTAGATGCAAATTAAATCATTTCAAGATTATCAGTTAGATCTCCACTCCGGTATTAAATTTAATATGATCAATGAAGCCCTTGATACAATCTGACAATCTAAATATGTGTATTTCTAAATGTTACCAATATTATTACAGGTCACACAAATTCATCTGCCATCAGACGACCACATACTTCATATGTTTTCAATGCAGGAATATGGGTATTTAGCGACAACAGCCATAAATGTTCTGTGCTACTGGCCATCATTTTATACATTCGTCTTATACAACTGTCAGCAATATTAACGACACTAACTAACCAAAAAAATGTTATATCTGTCTCTCACAGCTCCCCAGTACTCCTATGGCAGAATGTAAGCAATTTTTCCAGCTCCAGCACAAGAGCAAGAAATAATCCATGATGTGGCAATACAATTGTATGCCGAAAGTCATGGCACATGGTTAAAAGCTGCTGTGAACTAAATAAAACCACCCTGGAGAAAAAAAAATCATAAAACAGGCAAACGCGAAATGTATCTACAGGTCACCAAGAAGTGGGCAGAGTTGAAAATAGGGTTGGCTACACTTGAAACACAAACGATAGTCACTTTTCACAAAAGCCAGCAAGTGTCCATACGTAATTAAATATTAATTAGTAGGTACGATATAATTCAAAAAATATAATCATTACAAATGATTTTCATTATAGCACAAACATGAGCTTTAAGTAATAACTCTGGAGGAAAAAAAAAGCATTATTCAATGATAAACAGTGTAGCCAGCTTACACCTAATAAAAAAGTGCACCCGCAATCACTGAGCTCATTATTACATAAGCACACATGCTATAAATACGAAATGCTATTCACAAATATACATATACATCGTGCTGAACAAATCACATATCTGTACCGCGTTGTATCGCTAGAAAAAAGTTGAGCAGCAAAACCTTTCCGTTTACTATACATTAAGTTCGCTGGATGTAATTCCATTGTCTCGAAATAGCGTGCAGCATCATGCATGCATGCATGTATGTTACAAACTATTTTACGCCTTAATGTTAGACTACACTAATTTTAACTGTGCCCAGGCAAAAAAAATTAAAATTAAAAATAAAGAAAAATATAAATGTAATATGTAATGTTCAGAGCATTGTAGTAAATGTATAAATAATAGTAACAGTAAGTTAAGAATACACATATCACAAGAGAACTGCATTAGACTAGTATAAATTGTCTAATGGTTTTCAAGATTAATATAAATCTGTTATAAATCAAATAAATTGACAGAGACAATAGAAAAGTATTGTATATAATGTAAATAATAGAGATGTAAATATATGCATAGTATATTGTTATGGTAACACACTAGTGATAAAAACACTTAATTAATAAAATTGTGTTATAATACTTAAAAATCACTTGATGTATTGTATATTAGTACTATTACCAGTAAAATGCATAAAGGCATAAGGATTATATAAATAAATGATGACATCTATTTACATAAGTATAGATGTAATATTCATATAAGAATACATTCAAATCATTGATGCCAATTATGTTTTGGAGACCTTGTCGACCATTGCACACCACCTAGTGGATCAGGTAGGAACTATCTACACAAGGTAACATGTGTACGGCGCAAGACTGAAGGCCAAACGCCCAACTCGTGCTACCCAAATCAGTGTAATATGTTTTCAATACTATTAGGCGTAATTTTGTGTAAACTGCATTAACAAAGTAAAAAAAATCCCTCCTAATTACGATCGTAATTAATGACAGGACAGGAAATGGATGTGACAACTCCCTGCTTTGGTAAGCAAATATCAAGGGTCAAAATGCCGACCACGTGGTCGTCGAGAATTAATTAATACCCTAACTTTATGGAAAACTAACTAGTGCATCCTGCAATGCTTATTAGAGGATTACAGCAATAACTAATAATACTTTTAACCAGTCCAATGCATAATAAATTAGAGACAGGTGTCTTGATTCCAGCAGTGGAACACTCGAACTCTAACTGAACCACCCCAAAATTCTCATAGCAAACTAAAGTAAAATTTAATATTAATTAAAAGACTCTTAATTAATGCATAATGATTCTCGCCTTGTTTAAAAGTGTTCAATGTGTGTATTCTCTTTTTCAGGTAGCAGCAAAGACTCTTTTTGAAAATAATAAAATATCTATAAACATTATTGCCATGTAATTTTTATAATTTTTTTGTATGTAAGTGTAAAACACAATTCACATTCACAAAGTATAATATACTTTACAAGGGTTGTGTGTTCCATTTCACTAATTTCATTTTTGTCAAGGGATATTCTGTTTTGGTGGGCAGCCTCACCCTCACCCTCTTTAGTCTGAGAGTATCGGGCATCAGGTCAGATCGGGTCATGAAGCTCGCGGCAGAAGCAACTTTTCTACTCAAACCACACAGCTGCAATTGACTTGTGATCATATTGGAAACTTTTATTTAACTTCTTCTTGCACTTCCGTGTACACCTCCCTTCCAGAGCAGACCCTCGGCCTCTCTGGAATAACGTACATCTTAATTATTTTCTTGCATCCGTTGATGCCTTTGTGATCACAGCTTAGGCCAGTGTGGGGCCACGTGCTGCACGCCTGATTAAGTGCTGTACCATATCATCTGAATTATTCTGAAATAGCCCTGGTATTGTCTTGAAACCGATGTGTATGTGTACCATATTCCCACTTCATGGAGATCTTAAGGCGATGGCACCTTGCAACCATCAACTACCTGCCACTATTCTCTACATCATATAAGTCTGAGTGTATTTGTGTGATATTTTAAGTGTTTATGTCAGAGCATTGGAACTGTGTGCTAGGGAACCATAATACCCCGGTTTGGGAGTGTGAATGTTACGTCACATGTTCAGCTGCCAACATCAATCATCAAGCGTGACCTCGTTAAAACTCTGGTTACAAAGTCTATTACGCCCTGGCTTTTCGAATACGGCCCACCTAAAGAGTCTCGTGCTAACCTGAGCGGATTCTCTTAACTGGTTAGCTAGTGCCCTCCGGGCGTTCATCTCATCACCAGAACCCAGTGACTAATCCCAAAATGTTTCAAAATGTTATGTATAACGTGTACAATTTAAATTACAAACACAAGATGTATGGTTTCAAATGTCTAATTGTCAAAAAGACAAAAAAATATTATGGAAGGTGGATTTAATAATTTAAATATTAAGACGTCACCTTCCCTGAATTAACAGCTAATCTACAGTATGATTAATAACTGAAAAGAACAGTAAAAGATATTATCATACCACGGCAACAAAATCAGGTCCCCTGCAGGGAAAGGCCATCATTAAATGCATCCAACAGGTCCATAGCAGCCTCTGAATTGCAGTCCACAAATACTGGCTAATTCTGCATCCTCTGCAAATCTGTTGGCCGCACCATGATGGCCGAGGACGACCATTATTTTGACCAGGAGGGCGTTGTTATGGCCGTCAAGGATAGCGGACATGCATAACGATGCCTAGGGAGTGCTGGTCAGCCTGGAAANACTGGTCAGCTAGGAAAGCAGAAGGGGGAAATGGACATGCAGCCAGACTATATAAACATAGAAACAACAAGGTTGGGAGTCACCATTGCTGCAAGACTCCTGAGAACATCTTCCGATGAGGCGAGGCTGCTTGAGACAATCGACACCACCGACGTCTGATCTTCCAGGCGGAGAGGGCCTGATCGAATCGGTTCCAAGTGGCTGTTTACTGTGGTGAGTCAGATGGCTATTTATGGTGTAGTGGGCTTGAATAGAGCCCCCCTATGTATGTGTATTTTAGTCACGTCCCTCAGAGGTGGCTGTAAGCGATTTGTGTATTTTTATTGAACCAATAAACACAATGTTTTGCATTTGAACAACACTATATGGTTATATTATTGATTCGTTATTTGGTAAAACTAACCCATAACCAAATTTGATAAACATAACATTATGTATCACCCCCACCACCACCCCTTTCTAAGAAAATTCGGAAACACGAGATATATACACATATGTGGCAATGCTTCTCCGACCCTGCCAAATTCATTCGCGAGGAGTTAGTCTCCAGGGCCAGATATATCATATCGTAAATTTTATGCTCATTAAAATGTACTCCTTCCTCCAATTCCCGCCCAACTTCTTTCTGTTTTCCTTTTTCCACAGTTTCTTAATTTATTATTTACAATGTACAACGACCAGACCTGGTGTGTCATCGTCACTTACATTATTACGTTGAAAAATTACAAATCAATTATTTGAATGAAAATGATAAACCATTCAAAAGTCAAAACTAAGGAATTTAATTAATTTGTTATTACTTCATTAAATTTAAGATGATAAAATATATTAGTTTTACTTGTTAATTGTAGGCATTTCCTCAAGCCTTACTTTGGGTAAAGTCATTAATGCTTCGTGGAGTATGAGTAATATTTCTTTCTTATTTGCAGAACCTCGCATTTCTAGGCTTTCTATGGGGAAATAAGTGATAACGTCCTCGAAGTCTATATCCTTCAGCATCTACTCATCGATGTTTAGCAGTGACACGCTCGATCACCTGTTTTCTCCAACGGTTGACCATAAGCAGTTTTTCACACGCCGTAGAGTAGAAAAGGAGTGAACAGCTGGTCACTAAAGCAGTAAGAATTATTCAGAATGCTCTGCTTCCACTGGATACAATTCAACAAAACTTTCCTAGTCTATAAATTTGTATAACATTGTCAGATGGGTATTTCGTTCATCTGCAGATGTGTCTAGCTTCAAATGTTCTCTTAGGCAAAGTCTCTTTTACTATAGAATGTCTCATGTCATTATGTACTCAATGTCATTATAGTAAAAAAGAAGTCAATTTACGTGCAGCTGAAGAAATCTGTTCTTGCTCATAAGAGCTAAGATGTTTTTTAGCAAATATTTTTTTTCAAACTCATTATTATGTACACTTCAAATTTGCAGCTCTGCTCTCAGCGTACCCAGGAATATGTTACATTTTCCAAAACAAAAATTTTCAGTTAAGTGCCTCTCAAATCTCTCAACTCAACTCTTAACTCAACAAAAATTTTCAGATCATGTCCTAGGATTTGTTCTCCAGTTTTAAGCTTATCAGGCATCAAAATTAGTTTTTTTTTTTTCCTACCTTCATCAGATTTTTTCATGTATAGTCTGCTCAAGGACTGTGCAAGGCATTCATAATGATCAAAGATTTTTGTTTCTCTTACTTTTGCACCAAAGTTGTACAGTGAGCTGTACATGTATATAACAAATTGCCCGGATTCTGTATTTACTGACTACAGTTTGGTGCCAACACCATTGAATAAAGTTTATTGCACTTTTGCTGACAGAATTGTAACGTGGTGAAGGCAAAACATGACAAATACGTTGTTATATAGGCATGAATGTGTTGTGAAACAGTGAGAAATTTCGGTGGTACACTTTTAGTACTTAGTAAGGACACCTGAAATGTATAGTTTTAGACCACGCCAGACACTTACTTTAAAAATGGTGGCCATTTTAATATTTTGGATATGTCATATTTCGAGAACCATTCAACTGATTTAGATCAAATTTTGTATGCTGACAGAGCATCGTGCGAGGATTAAATTTTGAGATATGTGTTGTTGTTTATAATATAGTACCAAATGGAAAGAATAAAGATATTGCATTATATCTCCAAAACTGTTAAACTAGTTCTCACCTAGTTTGGCATGTAAGTAATACTATGTTAGACCAGGTTAATGTGGCTTAATTTGATTATGTACTTAATTCCCAAATGGCTGCCATATAAATATTTTAGGTTTATTTGGTATATCTACCATACTAATTAGCCAATTTCAAACATTTGTTATGTTGAAATTGTATATTACATGCACCATGTAGGCCAACTCTTAGCCACTTTTGTCAAACATTTTGTAAGAAAATGCCGCACAAATAAATGAAGTTTTTATACCATATCATGGTAAACAATAAACCGACTCCTATCAAATTGGGCAAACAAGTAGTAGTGTGGCTGATGGTGTTGAAAGATATGTTTTAAGTATTTCAGGCATTTATTTTCAAATGGTAGCCACATACACTGAAGAGCCAAAAAAACTACTACACCTGCTTAATATCGTGTAGGGCCCCCGCGAGCACGAAGATGTGTCACAATACGACGTGGCATGGACTCGACTAATGTCTGAAGGTATGCAGGAGGCAATTCACACCATGAATCCTGCAGGACAGTCCACAAATCCATAGGAGTGCGAGGCAGTGGAGATCTCTTCTGAACAATACATTGCAAGGCATCCCAGAATTGTTCAATAATTTTCATGTCTGGTGATTTAGGTGGCCAATGGAAGTGTCTAAAGTCAGAAGAGTGTTCCTGGAGCCACTTGGTAGCAACTCTCGACGTATGGGTGTCGCAATGTCCTGCTGGAATTGTCCACTTCCGTCGGAATGCACAATGGACATGAATGGGTGCAGGTGATCGGGCAGGATGCTTATATATCTGTCACCTGTCAGAGTCTTATCTATATATATCAGGGGTCCAATTTCACGCCAACTGCACGTGCCCCATACCATGACAGAGCCTCCACCAGCTTGAACAGTCCCCTGTTGATATGTAGGGTCCATGGATTCATGAGGATGTCTCCATACTCATACACGTCAATCCGCCCGACACAATTGGAAACGAGACTCGTCAGACTAGGCAACGTGTTTCCAGTCATCAACAGTTCAATGGTGGTGTTGGCGGGCCCAGGCGAGGCGTAAAGCTTTGTGTCTTGCAGTCAACAATGATACATCAGTGGGCCTTCGGCTCCGAAAGCCCATATCAATGATGGTCCATTGAATAGTTCACACACTGGAACTTGTTGATGCCCCAGCATTGAAATCTGCGCCAATTTGAGAAAGAGTTGCACGTCTGGCAGCTTTAATGATGCTCGTCAGTCGTCGTTTGTCCCGTTCGTTCATGATATTTTTTCAGCCACAGCGATGTCGAAGATTTGATATTTTACTGGATTCCCGATATTCACGGTACACTCATAAAATTGTCGTACGCGAAAATCCAAATTTTATCACTACCTCGGAGATGCTATGTCCCATCTCTCGTGCGCGGACTATAACACCACGTTCAAACTCACTTAAATCTTGATAACCTGTCATTGTAGCATCAGTAACCAATCTAGCAATTTTGTCAGACGCTTGTTGTCTTATATAGGCGCTCCTGACTCCCGACTGCATCGCGTTACTCTGATTGGTTCCATCCCTCTGTTATTTGCATACACACGCCTATACCAGTTTTATTGGCTCTCCGGTGTATAAAAAATTACGATAAACAAAACTCGAAATGAGTTGGAAACATGTCCATAAAAACACAAGTACTACTGTGAAAAATAGGTGTGGATAAACGTGAAAATTTTAACATGCACTTGGAAAATGTCATACGAAAAAGTGTTTCCATAAATGCATATAAGACTAGCTGTTCAGTCCACTACTATAACTGTTAAACAATAAGTAATGAATGTAACCAACAAGTCTACTTTACTCTACATGGATGCAAATAATTTGATGAAGTTCTTAAAAAGTTGGATGGTAGGAGGTTCTTGAGGTCTCGTTGATAGCGATTTGATTAGATATGAAAACAGGAGCAAATGCATTAATAGTGAGTCAATTACAAATACTCATGTGCCTTACCTGGGACTCGAAAACAGATAGCCTCATATCGTAAGCTGGCGTGCAGCTAACTACATTACAAGAGGTAGGTTTCAGCGCATCAACTTCGGTAGTTTTCAGTCTAGAGGTTTGGTAGACTGAGTTTAGCAACTTCAAATATCTACAGGGGCATCCTTTTGAAAACAAGTGTGTGTACTCCTTAAATCATGTACGTTTGCACGGTCTACAGTAGCACTATTTGTTTGAAGAATGGTGTGGAAATAGTTTGACTGGTTGAGATATGGCATAAAAGCTTTCATTTTTCTTTTGGGGCTTTTGTACAAAAGACCTAGAGAAAGTCCTCTTATAAGCATGTCTGGTGCATCTAATAAATAATGTCAAAACAGAATGTTTGGTGTAAACTTGTCAAATTATCTAATATATGACACAATTATCTAAATAATTTATATTCCACCATTTTGGAAAAAAATCTTACCCACTAAAAATACGTAAATTTAGATGGTCAACTGCAATACTACTTGTGTACAAAATTGGGTGGGAATTCAACAACTGGTTCCCGAGATGTGTCATAAATGTTGCATTTTATTTTCTGACTATCTTACAAAAAGTTGGCAAAAGACGATCTCTATAAGCATATTTGATTCTTATTGTTAGAATAATAGAAGTAAAGCAAACAACACTTTGTTATACACTGATTTATTTAATAAGCAATTAACAGTAATAAGTAACCGACATCCCTCCGTGGTCTCGAGTCCGCCATGGAGTAGTGACGCAACGCAGTGTTGCCATTTGAAATGTACCATAAAACAACACGCCTCCTTACATTTATATGGCAACACCAAAACACACCAAAAAAAAAACAACTTCACTATGTTATTAAAACTATCTATCTTAACTTAATATATATCTTATTTTATTCTTTTACATTTAACATTTCTCTGAATTTAATGAATTTTATACTTCCTAATGCTTTTGTAAATATATCTGCAATATTATTTTCTGAATCTATCTTTACAACTTCAATATTTCCTTGCTTGACACTCTCATGTATGAAATGATAATGAACCTCAATATGTTTAGAATTCTTTGTAAAGTTTCCATATTTGGAAATGGCTATTGCCCTTGAGTTATCCTCATAAATCCTAACTGGTTTACAAATTTTAGTGAAAACATCATTCGTTAAACAAATAAGAAAATGTATTTCTGTTACAGCTTCTGATAAGGCAATGTACTCTGTAAATGTAGAAGACATTGTTACACAGTTCTGTTTCTTTGATTTCCAACCAATAACATTTCCAAACAACCTAATTATAAATCCTGAGGTAGACTTCCTGTCTAGAATGTCCCCTGCCCAGTCAGCGTCCACAAAACAATCCAAAAATTCAGCATTATCATTCTTATAATATTTTAATTTAAGATCTCTTGTCAAGTACAAATACTTTAGAACTCGCAGAGCATATTTAAAATGTGTCTCATCATAACAATTTTGGAATCTGCTTAAATAATTTACACAAAAACATATATCTGGTCTGGTATCAGAGCTTATATACAAAAGAGCACCTATTAAATTTCTATACTTTATATCCTCATTTATATCAGCTTGTGCCAGTTTTAAATTGACTTCCATAGGGGTCTTATACAATTTTGCATTTTCAACATTATAACGTTTAGCTAAAGATTCAATATAAGATTTCTGACTCAAAGTCAAGATATTATCTTGATCATAACAATATTTAATATCGATACCAATATAGTTTTTTACTTTACCTTTGTCTTTCATTTTAAACTTGTCAGATAATTTACTTTTTATGTCAACAATAGCTTGTTCAGTTTTACAGCAAATTAACAAATCATCAACAAACAGTAGAATGTAAACAGTTAAGTCATTCTCTTCTTTAACATACAAACAATAGTCATATTTACTTCTGCGAAAACCAAGAGTTATCAAGATATCATTGAAACATTCATACCATGCTCTGGGACTTTCTTTTAAGCTGTATAATGCTTTATTTAATTTATAAACTCTGTTAGTACCATCTTCATAACCAACTGGCTGCTTTACATAAACTTCAGATACAACTTTACCATTCAAAAAGGCTGTCTCTACATCCATTTGATGAATAACTAAAGAATTTTGACAACAATAAGACAATAACAGTTTAAGAGTCGGCATTTTAGCTACAGGAGAATAAGTATCATCAATACACTCAGTTTGTTGGAAGCCTCTCACCACAAGCCTGGCTTTATAATCCCTTTCACTCTTCCTTTTGTATATCTTCTTCACATAAATTACCTCCTTGTCTTTAGGAGGTTTGCTTACTAGTGTCCATGTATTATTTTTCACAAGACTGTCCATCTCACAATTCATTGCTTCTTTCCATTTCATTGACTCATCACATGTAATCGCCTCCTGAAAATTTTCCGGAACCAAAGCATCACAAAAATTGACATTAATGCAGTAATAACCAAATTCCTCATCAAAACGAAGTGGAGGTTTAACATGTCTTCTTGAGTCTTTTTTTGTTATCCTATCTTCATCTTCTTTTATCTCGTCATCATTATTTATTTCCTGTGTATTATCCTTTTCCAACTGTTTTGCCATATCCATCTTCTTTTGATTTGTATTAGGTGAATCTTCAATCTTATCTGGTTTCTCATCTTCAAATCCACACAACATTTCATCTTCTTCTATTACATCACAATGTCTAGCAATAATTACTCTGTTGTTACCCAACACTCTGTATCCAGTGTCAGTATATCCAAGTAAAATTCCAGTTTCTGCTTTCTTGTCCCATTTTGATCTTCGCCTTTCTTCTGGAATTCTCATGAACACTTTACTTCCATACATTTTCAAATTTTTAACTGATGGCTTTCTTTTAAAAAAATATTTCATATGGCGTTTTCCTTTCAATAGTATTAGTCAATGTCCTGTTTTTAAGATATGCAGCTGATTTAATTACTTCAGGCCAAAATTTTCTTTCTACTTTTGCTTCTGATAAAAGACATCTGCCCATATCCATTAATGCTCTATTGTATCTCTCTGCCGTTCCATTCAGTTCATGAACATATGCTGGACAAGGTTTTATTACTATTCCCTTTTCTTTTGCAAACTGAAAAACTCTTGCATTAATATATTCCTTGCCATTGTCACATCGCAGTTCCTTTATCATCTTTCCTGTCAAGTATTGTACCTCATTTACATATTGCACTAAATAATCATATACCTCATCTTTTGTCCTGATACAATAAACTTTAACTAACTTGCTGTAATCATCTATGAAACTAAAAAAAATATTTTTCTCCCTGATTTCTTGAAGTCTGATGTGATCCATTTAAATCTGTGTTTACAATCTCTAATAGCTCCTCTGCTCTTCTTCGATTATGGTGAAATGGTAGGTTATGCATTCTGTTTTCAATACATGTTGCACACCTTAGGTATTCAGATTCAATCTCTTCAGGTAATCCATCCAATGACTCAATTTTGCACATTACTTCCAAATTTCTAAAATTTATATGTCCCAATGTACTGTGTAGTTTTTCTTTTATAGTCATATTTCTTTTACTTACATTCGCTTGCATTATTTCTTCAATCATGTAGCTTTTCATCTTATACAATCTCTCATTTTTAATTGCCACTGCTTGAACCTTTCCATTTGTGTTAAAAATTTTTGACAATCTCCTTCTTGAAACAATTGAATGTTTGTCTGTAATTCTTGAATAACTTAACAGGTTTGCCTTCATTTCTTTTACATAAAAAACATTTGTCAACATCACTTCCGATTTTTGTCCATAAACCAAGAAACAAGTATTAATATTACCAACTTTTGTAGCTTCTAATATTGTTCCATCACCAATTTTTACTTTCACAGGTTTCTTCAATGTCTCGCAAGTATCAAAGTACTCATCAGTGTTTATAATATGGTCTGTACAACCACTATCGATTAACCATTCTATTTGCCCTTTCTTTGGCTTGTCATTTTCACTTGTGTGCGTATTGTTTGCAATGGTAGTATGAAAACTATTACCTTGACTCTCATGACTACTTTGATGATAATTTCCTCGTCCACTATACAAATTTCTAATATTCCTTGATCCACGTCCTTGGTAACTGGATAATGCATGTCCACGGTAACTAGAAAAACCACGTCCACGGTTTACATTTCTGGAACGACAATCTCGTTTAAAGTGACCTGGCTTTCCACAGCCAAAACAATTTAAATTATTCTGATTTGATGACCTGGCTTCCGCTCGAAAAACATTTGACGTATCATTTGATGTGTCACTCGCATTCTCTGCCTTTTTTTTTTTTAACTTTATTTTACTTTTTAAATAGTCCACAGTTCTCTCACCCTCTGGTAGAACATCTATTAAATCACCAATATGGCTGTAATTTACTGGTAGCGCCTTCAACATATAATTTAACTTTTCCTGCTCTGATACTATTGCTCCTGCTTGTTTTAGTTCGTTTGTAGCTTTCTCAAAGTCGTCGAAGAATAAACTAACCTCCGAGTAATTTTTTAATTTGATAGTTTCCAGGTTATGTCGGCACACTATCTGCAACGCCGTTGANTTATTTGATAGTTTCCAGATTATGTCGGCACACTATCTGCAACGCCGATGATTTTTTTAAATACATCTCGTAAAATTTTTTTAAAATCTCATAAGCTGTATTGAGCTCTCCCATGTATTCGATGTGGCACTATAAATGTAATTTGTTGCCTGGACACCCCTGTCCTCCCACTTGTCATCATCAGTCTTCATTTTTGGACTTACTGCCACATCCTTACACTTCTTAAACTGTAAAAACTTTAGAATTCGTAATTTCTAATTACAATAGTCCGCTCCATCGAAAATTTGAATGTTTATGTCGCTATTTCTAGCGGCCATTTTGGTTAGCAAAACTGTTCTTTTTTCGGAATTTTCACTAAACTATTTCACTCGTTCACTTCCAAACCACACTCCTCTGCTACCATGTTAGGATAATAGAAGTAAAGCAAACAACACTTTGTTACACACTGATTTATTTAATAAGCAATTAAAAGTCATAAGTAACCGACATCCCTCCGCGGTCTTGAGTCCGCCACGGAGTAGTGACGCAACGCAGTGTTGCCATTTGAAATGTACCATAAAACAACACTTATAATGGCTACGCTCAGAATAATTAGCTTAATTTAAAGTGGCTAAATTGTTTAATATGCATGACAAACTTATCTAAATGAATTACATGACTCATGCTGTAAATAAAGCACGAGACACTTAAAATGTGGCATATTGCAGAACTTATTATGTACAAAGTTCGGTGGGAATCGGTTGGCTGGTCCTGGACATGTAATATAAAAGCTCCAGATTCTCATGGGGTGATATTTTCTTTAATGTATTGCCACATTCTATGTTTGTCGTATGTACTGATACATGTTAAAGTCGGTTCAAATTGTTCTTAAGATATGGCTTACTAACCTACAATATTAACCAGACTGCTATTTTTTAAAAAAAATATGAACACCTCCTTAAGTAACATAAATGAAGATGGACTACAAAAGTATAATTTTTTTTGTTTTTGTGTTTTTGTTTGTGACATGTGTAGTGTAGGACTGTTGTCATGCAAGATAGGGATAGGTCATCTCCGCATGAACCTACTGAACTCTACTGACCATATTATTTACAATTTTATTACTAATTCTAGTATTTATCTGGGAGACTCTTAGTCCCAGTTTTCTTACCTTTTATAATTTTGCGAAGGTCCATTTAGTTAGGCTATTGGGTACTCTTCGGAAGGTCGGCGTGCATTAAGTGGGAAAAGGTGGGAAACGGGAGAACCCCGTAAAAAACCCACAATTTATGGGAGGACTTCAAAGGGAGCCAAATAGGTGATTTTAAGTTTTTACTTAATAATAATAATAATAATAGTAATAACAATTCAAGTGGGGGTGCATTGAGGCTGCCTGGTGGAAGCATTGGGCCACCATCTGGTAATTGCCCGGTAGAACTCCGGGGGCAGGAGTTGTTGTCTGGTGGTGATGTTCTAGACGATCTCTGCGCTCTGGTGCGGGGCTCAGGTGTTCCTGGCGTCTCCGTGGCTGTTTATCCGTCATCTGTGAGGACAGTGCAGTCGATCTCGGCGCTTGGTTGTATCAAAATGTTGGGTTCTTGCATCCAGTATCGGGTCTCCTAGGGCACACACTAACGGGTTTGCATGACAAGCGAGAGTTTTGGTAAGCGCTGTGACTTGGTCAGTGATGATGTCGCTGAGTTCCTTCACCCCCACAACCCGAGTTACCACTTTGCGAGGCGTGGAGCGTGGTTTGCCTAGAACTAGTCTGAGGGCTTTGTAATACAAGCAAAACAGTGGTCAAAGATGAGTCGGTTTAGTGTGGCACCAGACAGATGTACCATCATGTACAAATCCCCATCTGTACATGATGATGGTGAAGATGTAAGTGAAGAGGAGTTGCACACGGTTTTTCTCGGCGAGGGGGCACCTGGGTCGGAGCCACAGGCCAGGGCGAAAAATGCCGATTTCGCTCTCTCGCACACACTATCGATATGTTCGCCATAAATGAGCCGCTTGTCAATTATGACTCCCTGATACTTGGCCCACTGTACCCACGGAGTGTATTTACCGTCCAAACAGATGTGGTGTGGGTATGCTTCCCCACGTTGGGTAAGGAGCACATCTGTGGTTTTGCCCGTGTTCAGTTAGATCCCCCTCGCTTCGAAGAAACGTTTTATGGTGCAAAAGGCCTTGTTGAAATGGTAACACAGTTCTTGTTCTGTCGGTGCTGTGGCTATGATTGCCGTGTCATTGGATAGAGTGAGAGTTTCACATGTGGTGGGTAGGCATGAGCCTTATAAATAAGGTGAATAGCAAAGGGCTGGGGAACGACCCTTGAGGTACTCCTGCTCTGATCGGTAGTGGTACTAAGAGTTCTTCCACCACTCGCAGGCGAAAAGCCCGGCCTGCGAGGAAGGAGCGAATCATACGTGTGAGCGAGGTGGGGGGACCCATGGCTAGGAACTCGGTCATCAGGAGATCATGTCGGACCGAATCGAAGGCCTTATCCAGGTCTAGGAGGAGAAATCCGCCGATCCTGCCCTTTGCAAAGCCGGTTTCAATTATTCTCGTTGTCCGAGCGATGGCGTGAACCGTCGAGTGCTTCGGTCGGAATCCGAATTGAAAACGTGGTAGAAGTTCCCGTCTGGTAACCACACGAAGCAACCGGGTGAAGATCAACTTCTCACATACCTTAGAGACGCAGCTCAGTAGTTAGATAGTCCTGTATGATGCTGCATGCTATGGGTGGTGTGGTTGGGGG
>NQII01000189.1:509903-563110 GCA_002778355.1 Clitarchus hookeri | reverse complement strand
GGGGGGGGGGGGGCGGTCCCAGGTTTTGGAATAGGGACTACCACCGCCTCTTTCCAGGTATTCGGATAGTGCCCTAGCAATAGTGTTGAGTTGATGATTTTCGTGAAGAGACTGTCGTCTTTCTCGGGAGTTCTCATAGGAGTGCGTTTAGGATTTCGTCACCCCCCGAGGCAGTCCTTGGTTTTAATTTTGCTAGGACTTGCTTGAGTTCTCTGGATGAGACAAGAGGTACGTCTCGCTGCCTAGGTGGTGGAGGCAGAGTGACTGCCATAGAAGAGCCTTGGACTCCTGAGTCACTGTCAGGTTCATCTGAGAGATCGGTGGTAGTTCATCTTGGTGTAAAAGTGGAGCATAGGTGTTGGGCTATGGTTTCCGGTTTGTCCCTGTTGGTGAATACTATGTGCCCCTCAACTTGCCGTGGGGNAGGGGTGGGGGGGGATGACGGTTGGCTTACTCTTCAGGTGCCTGACACAGGACCATACCTTCTCGTTATTATGCGTGACGGTGCACAGTTCTTCCATCTTCATTTTTGTTTGCCATTCTGCAAATTTTTGTTTGCAGGTCTTGCGGAGGAGGCGGTACAGGGAATTGTATATCGGGCTTCTGCTGTGTTGCCATTTTCTGCGGGCTCTATTCTGGATGGCAAAGGGTGTCTGCAGATCCTATGGGAGTGGTTTGAGGCTCCCCCTTGGGCGTTTTGCTGGGGTGGTCTAGTCCCCTGTGCTCTTTATTAAGTCGGTGAAAATTTTAACTCCTTCCTTCAGTTCCAGCGGGGTGTTTAGCTGTGTGGTTAGATCAACTGCCTCGTTTATAATAGCCCTGTACCATCGCCAGTCTGCTCGTGAGTAATCATATCTGGGTTTGACATATGTTGCGAGAGGTAGGTAGTCCAGTGTGCAGGTCACCGGAAAGTGGTCCGAGGTGCCTGTGTATTGCACTCTAATCTCCCGAGACACTCAGGCCTGGAGGGGCGATGAAGAAGTCCAGCACCTGTGGGTATCAGTTGATTGTTTTCCGAGATAGCACCAAACAGTTTAATTTGGCTGACAAATGAGTTTATATATTAGCTTATCTGGTTCTTGCATAGATACTTCCAGCATACAAAGTTAACTTGGAATTGGTTACATGGTTTCATAGATACGGCATATCAGTTTACATGATGCAGGTACTGTAATATTACTTGAGTGTCAAATTTTTGTAGGAATCTATTTATTGTTTCCCGAGATACGACTTCAAACTTTATTTATAATGTGGCGCTATCTATCTAAATGGTACAGAAAAGTACCTGTGTTTGGCACATTTGATATTTGTAAAAGATGCTTTCAGCTTAATAAATTTGGTCGAATCTGCTAAAATGGTATTGCAGATATTGCAAATAAACGTAAAATATATATTTTGCCAATATTTTGAAAATAAAAGTCTTCTCAATTCAACTTTTTTATATGAGCATGGTCTACAATATTATTACTTATACACCAGATATGGCAGGAATCAGTTGTGTAGTTACAGATATATAACATAAAAGCTTTAGGTTACATGTTACACTATCTGCCAAAATGGCATATTCAAAACATTATAACTTTTTTAATTCAATGCTTACAACACGCACTGCCAATGTACTGAATTTAGTTTAAACTGTTTAAATGGTTTACAAGATATATTCTTAGAGCTTAATTGTTCAAATAGCACTATTTTACAAAATGGCTTAGCAATAGCATTCAAAATTAAATGCTTACATTATGCACTATCAATGTACGAAAATGGGTTGAATTGTTTAAATGGCACCAAAAATAATATGGAAAAGTTTATTGTGAATTAGATTAAGTAAATTAATAGCATTATCGATTTTTATAAAATACGGTTCTTACACTATGCACTTTCTATGTTCCAAATTTGGTTTAATTTTATTAAATGGTTCCCGAGATATTATGAAAAATATTAATTTATTAAATATGCATTATCTCTCAAAATAGCAAACTAAAAAAATAACTTTCTTATTTCAATGCTTATATCATGCAGTATTAGTTTACCTAATTGGGTTAAAATCGGTTTAATAGTTACAAAGATATAACATGGCACCCTAAATTCTAAATAGCCGCCATATTGAAAATACATACCCAGCTTGATCGAAAACTATGAAAGTTCAATGCTATTACTACATATTATACGTTGACATAGTTTAGTGAAATTCTATCGTCGGTTTTAACAATTATACGGGCAGGGAAGGGACATAAATTAGAGACAGATATTCGGGTGATTGTATTGAAAATTCACACAAATTTATTTTATTGCTTAAAAATTTTCACATTAAGCTGAGTCTTCGCAATGTCCAGGCTGTGGTTAAACACTTTAACCTGAAATCATTTTTTATTGTTAAAAATAGTGTCAACTCTTGGCCGTTAAACATATTCCTCTTTCATTTTAATTTCTTCTCGGAAAAACGAGGTGGAACTTTATATTTTTCATAAAGCATGACCTTCGAGGTGTTTTTATTGTGCACACTTTTTCTCTCAACTTCATTATCTTATCACCAAGGGTAGATAACATTTTTTTTTGTAAAGTGTAGAATGTGCTGTACCCAAAATCATGTGTAGTTGTAGTGTTGCCCTTCCGACCAGGAGGTTCTAACGGGCAAATTAGCAAAATGATGGGTGAATGTTACTTACATTTTGGTGAATGAGGTCAGTGTATTGAAGGGGAGCATGCCAGTTTTAAGGCGTTCCGGCACGCGTGGTGAGGTAGTCAATATATGGGCGAATTGTAGAGATGATGCATGAAAGGAGGTTACTTTGAGTGGCGAAGTTCAAATTTGGGGTATTACGGGGTAATGAGGGTAGAACGATTGATTGTCTAGTGCTACGTCAGCCTTGGTCGGAGCCGTCGTCACCTCGGCTCGGCTTCTTCCGGGTCGACGAGGGCGGTATCTCTCCTTAAGTGCTGCGTAGAGAGCAACGGGCGGCGAGGAAATGCGGTGGGTGGAATGGGATTTGCGAGCTGGTGAATGAGTGGTTTGTCGAGGTGGCGAGAGCAGGAGTGAGTGAAGTTGTCGGTGAGCTTAGCGAGGGCCACGTAGAAATGAAGGAGATGGGCGACAGTGAGAATTTAATGGCGAGTGATTGGGAGTGGAAGGTGGAGAATGAGCCGAAGTGAGCGGAAGAAGATGTGAGTGGGTGGTCGGAGCGTGTGAGAGGTGACGTGAGTCCAGCCTGCGCAAGCGTATGTGATAATGGGGAGAATGAACGTTCTGAAAACCTGGACGCGAACCTCGGGGGGAGTTCCTGAATGTACAAAATCTGAACAGAGTCAAAAATGTTTTTGATTTCGGGAATACCTGAAACAGATTCATTAATTACTATGTATAAAGCATGCGTACTACAGTGCACATGCTTAGGTGATGAATTCCCATTTTAGTTATTGCCTGAAGGTGCGTGTATATCCCTCTCATATCTGCTGTTCCACTATAGGTATGGCTAAGAGATGTTACACAGTTAAAATGTTCCTTGAAAATGGGAAAAATCTACTGTCCGTTGTGGAGATTGTAAAAGTTGTTAAATTGCCTGGGAGTCGCTGACCCCGCATCCTATACAGATAGATGCCCGCTCCAGACTAAATAGCTGCCAGAGTCTTTCCGGCTACTAGCCAGGAAGATGCTAGAAATCTGGTAAATGCATGATAAATTTATATTGACAATTATCAGAACACAATTTTCTGGCCCTTGTATTACAGTTGCGAAAGAGGGGGAAAACTCCTTAAACTAACTTCAGTTGTACATGTATCCTAACAAAAGATACATGTGCCTTAATTCACAAAATTACAATAAAATATGTGACAACACAATTTCATGCCATTAAGTTTATGATGGCTATTTACTTGTTGACTGTCCCATTCCATAAACACTGTCGGTTGATGCATATGATTACATAAACCCTCTTAAATTTACATTATACAAATTACACATGCTGAATGCAAATGCACCTGTTTAAGTGACATCACTGGGGTGAAGACTGTGCCAAATCGGAAGTCGTTTCACTTAGCAGGTGATGTAACATTAATTATGTTCCAAGCATTGTGCGCTTGTAGTATACACAGGGCAAATTAAGAATTAACTTAGACTCTGCTTTTGGGAGTACTGGCACACGTATAATTAGGTGGCACACAGTGGCATCAGCTGGCATATGCACCATGATCATGGGCTCTACGATGTCTGGGGTTGCCTTCATGTGTCCTATGTCCTGATTGCACAGTGCTACATGGGAGCATGCATGCTATTCAGTTGGGATCCGAACCACAGGACATTCCTGGGGGGTTGATTCCGAACACCTCTGAACACAACGTTCGATAGAAAAGTAACCGTATACTTCGTTGGCCAATGATACTCTTGTGAGCATGAACTCAGAGTGCTGTACACAGTTTATCTTCGCTTATTGATGATGTCATTTCATTCGGTGTGATTATTACTGTTAGATGTTTTGCTCATGGCATATATGTTATGTTCATCTTCACTGCAAAATACAGTGATGAAAACTGGCAGCGAGTTCGGAAGTCACACGTCAGTTACAAAAGCACATGAACTGTCGCGTGTCTACGAAAATAAAGACAAAATAAAATTTTCCCAGGGAATTTCCAACATTTGATTTCTATATTACAGCGGCAAAAAATACTGTAATTTTTCCTTTTCTTTTACATTTTGCAGTCCTTTTTAAAACATGCAAGACACTTTTTTTAAAATTTCTTTAAGGTAAGTAGTGTAAGCGTAAGAATGTGGACAAAGCATAACATTTTACAATACAAAGTACCGTTTTTTCACATTGGGCTGTTACCTTAAGGTTTTGCATAATGAGATTATTTGTTATAAATACTAAAACATCGTATACCCTTCATTGCATTTGCAAAATATTTTCCATTTTATTAAACTAAACTTATTTTAATTAAACTCAATGCTTTTGAAGTATTTTATTATGCTGTATGTATAGGGGTAGTAAATTTTTGCGAAAAGATTTCAAGACATGTTAAATTTCAAAACACTCTACGGCCATTTACATATCTTCATAGACTGAATTACTTTTTAACACATGTTAACTTATGCACACGAATAACGTAGGATCCATGTCGATTTTGCCGAATTCTAAGTAGCCCAGTCAAATATGAAGATGCCTTCTCACGCAGACAGCAAGCAATGGTAATATACAAACTAATTTCGTGTGCTTATAGTACTGAAAACTACAGTCTACTCACATGTTTTTAGCGAAAAATCGCCAACTCTATGTATGTAACCTTATTTGTGTTAACATTTCAACATTTCATTAAACAGACTGACTACACATTACTATTTTAAATTAATAGTATTATTGTGTATATACATTTTGTAAGTAGTTTCATAAAGTTTTGTTTCACTGAAAATTCTTTTGTTTTGGAGTATGGGAATTTCACACCGTTTGTGAATATGGTTCAAATCTGTATGCATTCAAAAATTTCCAACGTGTTATGTTTTCTGTAAAAGGACGTGTTTATTTCATTCTGAAAATAACGTTTTTATTTCAGTGCGCTGTAACTGCTAATATATGGAAAATTATATTTCAAGGACATGCAGTAGACAAAGTTATACCAAATAGTTGAGCATTATTAATTATAGAAGTGGATGCTAGACATACCCGTAACCAAAATTTAAGAGATGTACAAGTTACATAATGTTCTAATAACTATTTAAAGATGCACAAAAGAAAACAATAGTGTGTCGGCATTTTTTATTTGGCCAGTTAACACATTTGTAATTGCACATTTTTTTCTTGCTAAACAACAGTAATGGGCTCAAGTTGAAAATAAAATGTATAATGTATAAAACAATAGCATGATGTCACATTGTTTTAAAGATATATATTTATTTTCTAATTATTACTAAATTGAGGTATTAGATGAATGTTTATTTATTTAGACTAGCAATAAATTTCATTTAACATAAAAACACAGTTTACAGGCTACAACAATTTCATTCAAACGTATACATATATGGTTCCGTGGTATTTGGTGTTTTTTTCTAGTTTGTACGCCATCTTGACTGTTTATGCAATCCAGCATCATTTTCAATCCGACCTGATCCGACCAGATTCCCATTAATCTGGCTGGGTCCGACCAGATTGATCAAATCAGGATGATTTTCCCTTTTAGGTCCACCGAAATGAACTGTTAATGAGTTAATCGAGTGTATTGTACCTATAGGTAACTTATAAAAAAAACATATATATAAAATCAACTTTATTTCCGATGTTGAAATTAGACAATGAGCAAACAATTAAAATCTAGTACAGTGTAGGTAACTAGTTAAATTTTAACGACACATAACAGGTGGTTCAGTCATCCTAGATTTCACTATCACAGATAGATCAATTTTAGTAAGAAACTTAGTAAAATCTAACATAATTAACCTTATGTAATTTACTGAGATCACAATAATTATGTATTTGAGAATTCTAACAAGTCTCATTCTTATATTTATGACAGAAAAAAGGATCGTAGAAAACAAATAGTGTTAATTATGTCATCTGCCAGTCGACTTCTAATAGTGCTACAAATATAGCCTGCGGCCAAAAAGGCCCTTTCAGCTTCTACACTTGTCGGCTTTATTGTCAGCAAATAATCATGAATAGCAGACAAGTATTCTCCTCGAACTCCTTCACTTTCAAATGCAGTAATTTCCTTTTCTAATACTTTATGAAGATCTTGTTTTTTTTTTATTATGTATGGTATGACAGGTCGTTTCTTGCTGGATTTGTAATTGTAATTCTTCCTGTAATGTCAAATCTTTTTTCAGTGATGGTGAATCTAAGTTCTTCTCTACTATTTATTCCACATTTTCGTTAGAGTTATCATCTTGAATAAGTCTTTCTAAAAAAAATTTCGTTTCTAATCGTATTACTTTTTTCTTTGGCATAGCAAATGTATCATCAGCTTGGTTTGTATCTCCGTAATATTTCTTTGGGTTCTGTAAGTATATTAATATTCCTGCTACAGCAGTGTGGCGTTCTTTAATCCTTGTACGTATTGCTTCAGATAATTCAGTACTTAATACATGTCATGAGTGAGCAACTTTTCTAAACAAATTTTAGTGTTTTTTCAGCAGTTATAGCTCATTTCATATAAGAAGGCCACATTCTGACAGTCAGTGAGTGGCAATTTAATATATTCAAAACAAATAACTTGCCATTTACAAAATCCTGTATCAGCTGATGCAAGGACGAACAAAAGTTAATATTACGTTGGCTATTCTGAGAGCAGTGCAGAAGCACATCACAGAAGCAGAAAATACGCGGATAAGAAAGAGTTCGTAGATTAATTAATACATTTTATTTTACGTGGTCATCAAACATCAGTTTTTAGTTTTAGAAACGAAACTTCGTGATAAAATAGTAATGTATAGGTGTTCAAAATGAGATGCACAATAAAACGATACGTATCCAAATGTGACGAAAAAATCCAAAGTTTCCAGACTCTCAAACCAGGTGCTGCCATCTTGTGAGTTAAAAGCGCACCATCCGTTGCAACTTTCCCCTTCCACGCCATCTGTTATCCATATTCCGAACTACACCCAGAAACATATTATAGTTTTGTTGCTTAAAATAACGTATTTACTCGCATATACAAATAATTTTATTTTCCCACGAGCTCTGTATAATTTTTAAAGTAACATATATTTCGTATACCGCGTTTACGAACGACCCTACACATGTCCACCAAGCTCCGTTTACGAATGCAGCGCCACCCAAGCAGTTCACCAATTGCCGCACGCAGCAGCACCTCCTGGACGCGCTGACTCGCCCCATCAAAGCATACACACGCCAGTTGGTGGCGAATGGATACATAAACGAAAAGGCACGGCGAATGTCAACTGTCAAGAATGTGGCCTTCTTATATGGTACACAGTATAACAGGGTCGAATCTCTTCTGCATAGGGCCTCTACAGCCAATTTAAATGGCTGCAAACTGTCAATCAAGTCTTTTATTTTCGACCATTCAAGGTCACTAAGTTTTATGTCAGATCCTATATCTATTAAAGCTTTATCGATACACACTTTCAGCTTATAAAACCTTTCTATCATAGAGTCGAACGATTCGCCCACACACGCACCACACATTTAAAGTACCTTGTAATGATGCTGTATTCTTAATTTTCGGGACACGTGCTTCAATTTCGTTCGTTTTTCTTAAGCTTTGCTAAACTTCGTAATATTTTTATCGGGTTTGAAGTTTAAAGACGTGGTGGTTCAGTTTCCCGTGATAGTTTGTTTATCGGGCGGACGTTTGCTGTTTTACGTTTATCAGGAGTCCGGTTGTCGTTTCGTTTCGAAAGTCGTCGTTTTCAGTTTTTGTTAAGCATCAGCATTATTTACCTTTTTTAGAATGCGTCAACAAGTTTTGTTGTACGAGAAGTTCGTTCATGTTGACGGCGCAGTCTTAGTTACGATAACGTGTTCAGAGCATGGCCAGGCCCTTATCTCAGAAGAGGAGGGTTATAGGCAGCACAAAAGATGCATGTGTCTGTCGCCCTTCAGATCAGTCACTTCAGGTCGAGCAGTGCTTCAGGTCAGTCTCCACTCAAGAATCCTCGCCTAGGCCGCGTCGGGCGGGACGATAACCCCCACATTGGAAACTAGACTTTGTTATTTTATTTCTCCGCCGGTGTGGGAGGTTGACGCATTTCATATTTCCTGCGATGCAAGTTTTGAGACATGAATAATCTGTAAACGACGGTGGCACTGTTTCTGTACTTGTATGGTTATCTGTGAATGTTCGTAATCTGCATATTATGAACTTCGGCTGTGAACTCTGTCACTAAATGATAAATAAAATATATAACAATTAAACCAATTTTACTGAGTCTCGTGTTCTACCTTTGAGCTAGCAGTGGCAACGTAACATCGGCTGTAACTGTACGCCGAACATTACAACCTACTCATGCGACAGCGCGATTATTTAGCCAAAAATTGCTATCACCGGATCCGGCACCAATATACCGGATGCGGTAAACGTTTAGTGATGCCAGATCCGCCGGATTACCACATCCGATTTTCCGGATTGCAATCCCTAGTCATGATTATAGGAGAAATTCTGTCAAAGAAAACATTATTTCATTAAATTTCGATTAGCTTCTCTAAGAACTCTGTTAGGTAACATTTCCATTGCCATTTGCGCAGTGTTCATAAGAGATCTCTTTTATTGAAATTTTAAGATACATAAATAATAAAAGAGATATATTTTACATAGTTGCATAGTTGTTTTTTATATAAGGTATGAATATTGCTATAATTTGGTTTTTTTTGCATAGAAAAAAATTAATACTTTAAATTATGCGACACTAGCGCTTATGTAGTGACGAAAAATGTTAGTTGCCAAACTAACAGCATTGAGCTTCCCAAATGGAGTAGAATAACCCTAAGTTACACATGCGAAGACGTAATTCTATTTCGATCGTCAACGAACTCGAATGATATTTGTTTGGAATCAACTCCCAGTTGTCACCCATGTGGTCAGATCAAAATGGTACCATCATTTGTCTCGCGTTGTGATGGGTGAAGTGGATGTATTCCCAAACATAGACGAGGTACTCCTGCTAACGGACACACCCAATGTTCTTGTCATCGGCACGGTGCTCAGGTGGGGCTACTGGTGTTGATTCGAGCACAACGAATGGTCACAGAGATCCATGAAATTGGAACAATGTCAATTTAAAACATTCCCAATATATACTTTACTTACTTATACATTCCTGAATGATATTCATATATTAGTACACAATACACGATGATGTCACAAATAAACTGCTGAATGCCAGAAAGTCATAGGATTTACTAAACTGCAAAATAGTACAATGTGACTCTTAGGAATCAACAGCTCAGTTGGGAGACATCTATCGGACAACAGTCGAAATGCACCAGCTCAGAATTTAGTGCTGGAAAACGAGTTTCTTCCCCAGCCTCGACTAACAGTGTAGGCAACAAGTTGCAAGTTGGTCACTGTTGAAGAATGAGAGGTTTTGTTGCTCCACATTAAATACAATTTTCACATGTTATTAAGTACTAGTAGTAAGTTTAAATATATGCAGTGTGGTCTGTAGTATTTAATGAGTTAGCTTAAAGAATTAGATGGTAAATTGTGATATTGTGTACATATGGCCAGTGTTGTTCTCATAAGCTGTAAATGCTTGTGTTATTTTGTAATTTAGACTAGTATATAAGTGAGGCTAGTTTATAAGTTAGGTAGTTTATAAGCTAGGTAAAACTTGTAGAATAACGGCAGCTATTTAAAAAAAAGCACAGGGGGAAAAATGCAAGGAAACTTGGAACTGGGCTCACTACAGCCATGTCAGTGGAGGTGTAAGGAATTTGTTGGGGGAAAGGGCATAGTGGCTGTGATAGGAGAAAAACTAACCATGGAAAATAAAACAAAAATAGGTGAGGAATGTGGCAATTGGATGTGGGGAATGTTGATGGGGAAACTTGTAGAGGATGTGACAGTAACAAGGATGTTCCAGTAACAAGGATGTGCCAGTAACAAGGATGCAAGTGTGGGAAAGGAGGAGAGGTGGAAAGGGGATATCGTAGAATTGATGAAGGAAAGATAGGGAGACGATACACAGGATTGAGAGGGTGGAGAAAAATTTCAGGAATGAGATGGGTAGGTGCAGACTAGTAGGAAGGGTATAGAAGTTAGAGGAGATGGAAGGCATAAATGGCAAGGCAGGAAACATTCCAGCAGTTCTACAAAAGGAACTGCATAAGAAAAAGCAGAGTATAAGGGATGCAGAGATTGAGGTGTAAAAGTTGAGAAGTATAGAGGAGCTGGAAACTGTATAAAGAGATAAGGGAGTAAGTGACACTATAAAGCAAATATGGACAGAGTAGCAGGAAACAGTAGCAAGGGATAAGGCAATAGTAGACAGCAGGAAGCAAATAAGGATAGAGGAGCGGGAAACAGTATTTAGGGAACAGGCAGTGGTGGAAGGCAGGAAGCAGTATGTTGAGGTATTAGCAAAGACCAGCAAGTAAGGAAAATTTGGCTGTTCGTGTTGAGAAAAAAATGGGGCTGGTCAAAGGAAAGGAGTCGAGGATGGTGCAGGAGAGTCTGGTGGCAGGGATCAGTGAAGAGGTGAAGTAGGCAAAGGGGGGGCAGGCGGGTGGAAGGGACACAGAGCAAGAAAAAATTTTAGGCAATGAGCTATAGGTGGTTTCCCTAGGCAGCTCGATTGTGAAGGAGGTGGAGTTGCAGCAAATCAGGAAAGGAAATACATATGAAGCAGTATTTGTTGGTGCAAAGACCAGGGATTTGGAGGAAAGAGTAACTAGCATGAGAAGTAGCAGGGTAACAAAGGTGGCTTTAATTCATTTGGTTGTGGTGGTGGTGGTGGTGGTGGTGGTGGGGTGAAGGAGGGTGATGACCTTGCTCATAAGGAGGTAGAGCAAGAGGTAGAAAGGGACCTCAGGGGGTTGCTGAGAAAAGTACAGGAGAAGTTCTCAAGAGCTAGGACAGTAGTTAGTGGGGTGCTGAACAGGAAAGGGATAAATTACATGAAAGCAGTGGCACCAAGTGGAGTGTATGAGAGGGTACGTAGGAATTTGGGAGCCACATTTATAGACTTCAGGATATGGGTAGGCTAGGAAAGTATAGGAAGGGACCAGGTGCACCTGACAGAGCAGGGAAAGAGTATCCTAAGGGATCTGCTAACCAGGGAAGCAGCTGGCAGTTTGGAGAGGGTCAGTGTTGAGCAGCGAAGGTTTAAATAGTAACCAGAGAGGGACAAGGTAACAGAAGTAGTGCTAACCAGAAAGGTGAATGTAGGCAGGATATGTTCACAATCATCAGAAGAGACATGGCTCAGAGAGGGGGAGTAGTAACTGTGTGTGAAAGGGAGGGACTGAAAGGGTCAGTAGAATAGATTAGCGAAAATGGTGAGGCAAAAATTAAGTTAAGTGGGGGTAGTAGTGGGAAGATTACATTTCTGGCAGCATGTAGGCCACCAGAACAGGGATAACAGGCAATTGTGGCAACCAAGGAGAGGGTTGATAGACTAAAGGACAGGCAGTGGGTTTTGTAAGCAAGGCATCTGAATATGCCATATGTCATATGCCATAAGAGATTGACAGCATGATTCAGAAAATAACAGCACAGTTAGCCAACAGAGGCTTGGTCGTGTTAGTAGAAATACCTATGAGATGGAATTAAGATTGTGTTGGTTTAGTGCTGAATGTGGTGTTGGTCAGACATGGAAATGCTGTAGTCAGTGCAGTAATATTGGACGGTATAAGCGACTATGACATACCTGTTGTGGATATTGGGCTTGGCATGACAAGGGGAGAGCAAATGGAAGATAGGTTGGTGTGGCAGTATGGGAGAGGTGACACGGAGGGGGCAGAAATATTCGCGAGGGATAGATTTGAAAAGTGATCTATAGAGGAAAGTGTGGCAGGATTATGGGAAGAATTAAGAAGAATAATAGAAGTTATGTTGGAGTAATTTTCGCCTAAGAAAAGATTACGGTCTGGTGGAGATCCACCTTATTATGGACAGGAGATCCAAAAAATGAAAGGCAAGTGTAGAAAATTACATGCCAAGTGGAGAAATGAAGGGATGACCAGAGGTTAGGAATTTACGAAACAAATGGGAAGGGAGCTTGAAAAGATGATCAAACAGGCGAAGAATATATTTTTTAGAGAAGATGGTGTAAGAAGGACAAGAAAAGGAATAGGGGAAATTGTTTAGGTATGTTAAGAATTTAATTGGTTGCAGAGAGGGGGAAGGAGAGGAAGAGATCCCTTTGGTGAAATGTAGGGATAAAAGGACTGCGACAAATGACAAAGAAAAATCAGAGGTGCTGCAAGTTCAGTACTTGTCAGTGTTTGACACAAAGGAGGACTGGAATAGCGATGCCAAAACGGGGTTTGGGCATTCTTTAGTAAGTTTAAGATGAGATAGGAATTGAAATCAGGGTGTTGAAGTGCACTAAGGCAGGGGGACCAGACGGGATAGGGAATGTAGCACTTGAGTTTGGTGGGAGAGAGTAATTGAAATTTTTGAATGCGTTGTTTGGCAAATTCTTAGAGGAGGGTAAGTTGCCACAAGGTTTTAAGAAGGCATTGGTGGTGTCAATGTACAAGCAGGGAGAAGATAAGGGGAGGCCTGGCAGCTACAGACTGGTGAGTCTCACATCGAGTACCGGAAGCGTAATTGAGATACTGACGGTTCAGTATATGAACAAGAGGAATTGGTTGCAGGTGTGCCAATATGGTTTCAGAAAAGGATACTCAGGTGAGATGTAGCTGCCTGGGCTGTTAGAGAATCTGGCATAGGCAGTTCATAAATGGAAGCAGGATAATGCCTGCTTCATTTAATTTGAGAAGGCATTTGATAAGGTGCCCGTAAGAACTTTGATGAAGAAAGTGGATGACCTGATACAGGGCAAGTGGGTAGTGGAATGGATTGGGGACTTCATCAGGGGGCGAAGACAGAGGGTGAAAGTGGGTGAGGCAACATCAGAGGAGGGAGAGGTTACATCAGTGCCCTTTGTTGATAAAATAATGGTAAATGACGTGGATTTGAGGATTAAGGGAAAAATAAGATTGTTTTTGTAATCAGTGTTATGATGGGAAGGGAGGGGTTACTTGCAGGCAGACATTAACAGGATACAGTCGTGGACCATGGAGAATAAAATGAAGATAAATGAATGAAAAACTAAGGCAGTGAGGTTTACAAGGAAGAAAATGTCAAGCAGGGACATGCACAGATGGGAGGGGCAAGATATAGAAGAAGCAGCAGTAGCAAGGGTTTGTATTGCAGGGAGACATTATATGGAAACAACAGTTAGAGAGGATGGTTGCAATGAGAAGAAGGGCTTAGGGTATGTTGGGAAGGGTGTTGAAGGGAATCAGCTGTGAGGTGAAGGAGAAAGCATATGGCACAATTTTATAGCCGATGTTGGAATACATGACATCAGCATGGGACCCATACTTGGATGTGGAGGTGCGAGTGCTGGAGAAGGTAAAAAGAAGGGCAGCGAGATTGGTGGAGTGTAAGTGGAGAAGGCAGGGTCAGGATGGCGAGGATAAAGGAATCTATATGCTATTAGTGATAATGAAAGAAATGTGATGGAGCTAACTGAAGAAGAGGTAGATTGTTGGAAGGCTGGTCAGGGCTTATAAGATGGCGAATGGAGTGGGAGGGTTGGAAAGGTTATGCTGTAAGCTAACTAAGGGGGTGTTAAGCATGAGAGGAAACAACAGTGAGAAGATTAAGAGGGTATGGAGTAGAATGAGGTGAGGTAGGCAGTTTTTGCTTGTGAGGTCTGTGAGGGAGTGGAATGAGTATTGGGAGGAATTTGGGGATTGGAAACTTCAGGAAGGGCATGGAAGGGGAGTTCAGTTAGGTAGGGGGAGAGCTGAGTGAGCTCGCCACCTGGCTGTAGCCCAATCGCGAGTGATGGTTATTATAATTTTCATCATACATTTTCCCACTCCAGTCGGGGTTTAAGAATACAATATAGTTGTGACGTGGTTGTGAGGTTACCCAGCGCTTGTTTGATGTTATATTGCTCAGCGCCATAACTTAGTGGTGAGCTAATGAGGATGGACGTCCGGTCGACAGCCCATGGGGACCTTGGTATATATAACTACTGTAATGAAAACGATTGCAGCCTACATGCTGGCACTGAGGGCGCTCGCGGAGCGGGCGACCAACGCAGTTGTTGTTCATGTGCTGAGACGAACTGGGCGAGTCATGCCCACTGTCGCGACAAGTGACGACAACCGACATCAAACGCAGAACGATGAAACATTACATGTACACTGTGATGAAATTATGATGATGAACAATTGTACAAATTAAATTAAACACATTGGTGACATCCCCGTTTATTAACAAATGTCCAATAATGTTAAATTTGTGAAATGGACTGGGAATGTCACCACACTTAATTATTTCTTACAATGCTGGAGGCCTTTATAGGCAGTCTTTATTATAGAGAAAACATAATTACTCTTATCTAAATACACATTAAATAAGTTACTACATTTTCTCATAAAAGAGTTTGAATTTCACTTCCGATGATGCATTTAATTACATTGGCTACAGCATTGCCAGGTGGCTGTCTCCTGAAGGGATGGACGAGTCGACCTGGGCAAAGGGGTGTGGAGTGCCATGCTTGATTGCCATTTATACAATGAAAAACACCCCTGGCTGTAGATGTGATTGCGGTGATTGTGTTCAATATGTTTATAAAAATTCTGTACACTACTGGATGACACTTTGGGGCACCTATCTCTTCAACTCCGGCCCACCAGCCAGTTAACGTCACCTGGTGGTGTGTTGCGGCGTATTGAACCACGTGAGCTGCGATGANCCACCAGCCAGTTAACGTCACCTGGTGGTGTGTTGCGGCGTATTGAACCACGTGAGCTGCGATGATGCAACAACCAATTACCAGTGCACCCAATGGCTGTGGCTTTTAGGTAAACACCATTTCGGATGGCCTTCCCACTTATCAGAAGAGTTGCCTCTTGTAATTATTGAGCAGGGCGGTCTCTTTAGTTGAGTTATCCTTGTCGTCAAGAAGGTAAGTAGTTCAGCTTAAAACCCCTGAACAACTTCAAGGAAGATTATCTCTGGATCTTCCAAGTATTACGAGCTAACTCTTAATAGGGCCCTTAGGGTTATATTTATTTGTGGGGTAATTTTCTACTTGAGGGGCTTTCCTGAAAATAAGAAAAAAAACTCCAGAAAGTGGTATATTTCGACTCTACTAATAACGTAGAACACGAATATATTGGGGGCATAGCTTTAAAATAAGTACAACATATTTTAAAAAATTGAACAAGTTTGTGAGGTGACTGTTTCTGACAGTTTGTTTACGTTTTGAATGAAACGTTTTATGCCAACAAAAGTTGCATTAACGGGTTCTGCATAGCTTACCTTGTTGATATTCAAGACGGCGTAATGTTAAAATAAGTAGAACATATTTAAAGAAATCGCGAAAGTTGATGTTTACGCCTGTTAACGTCTGCCGCCATTAATAATGGCTACGCATAGCATATTCACGCAATCTGCCGGGCGCATAAGACATCACGGGTCATACGTTAGTATGCATGCAGGCAGCGGTCGTGGTCAGTTCGATGGTGCTTCGTTCGTGATTTAAGACGGAAAAAAAGCAAGCAAGACTACGTTTCTGCGTTATATTAGCCTATTAACGAGTGCTTCTGTATATATATTCGGCTGTAAATGAGTGTTTCAGTGCGTTATATTCGCGTATGTGGTGCTTCGTGAAAACTGTGATTTCATCTAGTGATCTGACGTTGAATGGGCCATTGACAAGAGTATGTACAACCCGCCTACATTGGTGAGTGCATTTATATTATTTGTGTGGGTTTTACGTTCCTTTAAATCCCTAAAATCCTAAATTCGTAGTTTAGTGTGAAACCCACAAATCCTATCCGGTAGCTTAACGTGCAAATGTAGTTATATTACGTAAGTCAAACAAGGCTTTTTCCGGACGTTTATACAGCACAATTTCACATTCTTTCTATACTAACCTTGGATTATTCGTAGGTAACGCAGAACACGACTATAGTAGCGTCGTTAACGTATGACTAATTGTATAATATGTGCCCACCTAACCGAACAGAACCTAACCCCACGATGGGTGAATCACTATTTTACATTTTTAAACTAACCTAGGATTGTAGCGATTTTAACTAACCTAGGATTGTAGTTATTTAAAATAACGTAGGATTATAGGGTTCCCATGTAGTCTGTGATTGTAGGGTGTTGATCGGAGATTTTTTTAATATTGTATAATCTTATATTACTGTACAACCTTACAATCCTAGGTTAGTTTAGAGCCGTACAATCCTAGGTTAGTTTAAAAACGTAAAATAGTGATTCACCCATCGTGGAGTTAGGTTCTGTTAGGTTAGGTGGGTACATGTTAGGAAATTCGTCGTACGTTAATGCCCCTAGTATATTCGTGTTCTACGTTATTAGTAGAGTCGAAATATACCACTTTCTGGAGTTTTTTTTCTTATTTTCAGAAAAGCCCCTAAACTAGAAAATTATCATTTGTGGTCTTTGATTGTTTGTTGTCTAAATTTGTATTCTAGATAACAGTTAAACATTTTTTTTTATAAATATTACTCTGAAAAATGTATATTGACGTATTGATTCCGAAAATGAATTGATTATTGAATACTCTACCTACCAGTTTTCTTACTTTCCAACATTCTTCGTGTATGGCATTTAGAGTGGGATTCTTAAGTGTCTCTTCATCACTCTTTATACATGGATTTATGACTTTAAGGTCAGTTTACTGTGACATCTGGCCTACTAACTTTTACTTCATATCGACTCTGTTATGGTCATTCTGCCATTCCTACACATTTATATAGATATGGGATGATGTTGTTTCCTTGGTGTGCGTGTGGAGATCCTTCTGCATCTCTTAATCATACTTTTTGAATGCACTCAGTATTCAGTACACCATATATTATTTTATGATTCCAACGCAGTGGAGTGGCAATTTCCGTTAGCTTAACCTTTCCTTTTGTATGGTAATGTAATGACAGTCTCTCCTAGGCACAATTTAGATGTTAATATTTTGAGTTATTTTGTTTTCTCCTTGTGTTTTTGGTTATGGGTGCCTGTTCAAGGAGAAGAGGAGCATAAATGTTGAGAAAGGGGACAGATAAAAAGGAAAACAAAAAGAGAGAGAGATAGAAATTTCGCATATTTCATTTTAATTTGTCGATGCTGGCCGTGGGCTATTCGTAGGCCATTATTACTTCTTAAAAGAAAAAAAAACTACCCAGACCCACTCGTTCCGTGATTTCAACGATGTCGGTGCTTGTAAAAACGTGTGCATTCGTGTCAGTGTTCGTTGTTTTTATAGCGTTTTTTATGAGAAGGCACGTTGACGATGAATTGAAAAGTAAATTAAACACCATTCTTGAGGGGCTGGAGAGAGTTGAAAGGGAACATTCCGTAAATTCAAAGAATGTGGCTATTGGTTATGGTGCTTGCCTTGATCTTTTTGTGGATGGAAGATCTTTGTTACACTACGATAATGTTGCGAACACGCCTCAACATTATACAGACATTCGTTCGAGTGAAGAACTGTTACAAACGTACGCGTATTTTTACAGGCATGGAGCTGCTGCAGAGTAAGTTATGTACTTGTTACATTGCTGTTACCGGCAAAAGGTGAATTGTAATTTAAATAATACATTTCGTACAGTTTGCGTAATAGTAACTTGAAAATAAGTTAAATTTACCCAACCAATGCCTGTTATTTCGATAACAGGAAGTGGTAAAACTGACCTTCATTTTCAAGGCAGCTCTGTACATAGTTTCTCTGTTGCCGCTGCTGTTAAATGGCTAGCCAAACAGCCTCTCTCCATAGCGACCAGGGCTCGATGCGTGTGATGGCTCTACTTGCAATTCCAGCATGTCTGGAACGTGGGGTGCATTGTGGTTTGCGAACTGGGGTCATTAGATTAGAATCTCAGGTAAGTATAGTAAATTGTGAAAAAGAAAAACCAGAATCGTCATAAAATTCGATAATGCATACTCCCGTTAAATTTTTGGTAATTATTCAGAGTAGCGGTTTTCCTGTAAATAACAGAAAAAATCATGGAAAGTGGTATATTTCCACTCTCCTAATTTTACAGAACACAAATTTACTAGGGGCATTAATGTATTACCAATACAAACCACAAATACGATTGTAGGTATGGTTATGAATATCATGGAAATTGTGGGGCAAAATCATTAAAAATACAAAGGTAATTATTAAGTTTAGGGGCTTTTCTATATAAAAAAAAATCACGGAAAATGGTATATTTACACTCTACTAATGCTGCAGTATTTGAATATACGAGGGGCATTAATGTATGACTAAGTTCTTAATATGTTCCCACCTAACCTAATAGAACCTAATTCCACGATGGGTGAATCACTATTTTACATTTTTAAGCTAACCTAGAATTGTTGGGTTTTACACTAAACTAGGAATTTAGGGATTTAAAGGAACCATATAACACACCAAAAGAATATCAATTTACTCACCTGATATAATCCCTCTGTTAACGGCCAATTCAACCTTACCTCACTCAACGAAACACAGTGTTCCACAAATCCGGCACATGCTCGAATATAACGCACTGAATCACTAATTTCAGCCTAACACAACGCAATGAAACACTCGTTTACAGTAAAATATAACGTACAGAAGCACTTTTTATTGCTTTCTCTGTTTTAAATCCGTCTGATTGGGACAGCACAACTAGACCCGGCAAAGATGCAATGGCGACCAATTTTTTTTTTAATTTGACTGTAATGACATCCGTGACCGCTAGGTAACATGGAATCAGCAATGCGCGGCCATTAATAATGGCAGTAGACTTTAATAGACGTAAAAAAACCGGGCAAACTGCTTGTACATTTCACAATTTTTTAAAAATATGTTCTACTTATTTTAACATTACGCCCTCTTGGATATGAACAAGGTAAGCTGTGCAGAACCCAATAATGCAACTTTTGTTGGTCTAGGACGTTTCGTTCAGAAAAGTCAGTAAACTTAATAATTACTGGGTTTTAATCAAACCTAAGATTTTATATTAATCTAGGATTTTAGGGTTTTAAAGTAACAGTAAAACATACCGGAAGTGAATGAATTCACTCACCTAGGTAGGCGGCATGTACAATTCCACTGTCCCTGGCCAATTCAACTGTCGTGCACCTTACCTCACTCAACAAAAACACCATGATTTTCTAAAACATCCAAGTAACACCCGCCACATAGCCGAATATTACGCATAGAAACACTCGTACTAGCACCCTCCATTCTACAATCACAAGCCTTCGCATGGTCGGGGTTCGGATGTCTCAAACCATGCGCACGTAATATTCCACTCACTGCGCACTGCATTGTATCCTATACTATTGCGTACTAAGCTATCGTCTTCACGTCTGCAGCCGATATGTAGTGTTAGCACACTTACATGGCTATTCAACATGGCGTCCGGCGTAAACAAAAAGGCCGAACTGCTCGTACATTTATCTATTTTATTTAGTATGTTCTACTAATTTTACCATTATGCCCTCCTCAATGTTAAAAAGGTAAGCTGTGCAGAACCCACTTATGTTACTTTTGTGGGTCTAAGATGTTTCCTTCACAAAAGCCGCTACTCTGAATAATTACAGTGTGGGTGGTGTATGTAAAATATAGAAACTGCCTGTTACCTGTAAATATTTTAACGTACGACTCGTGAGCTGTGTTATGTGTAAGTGCTGATGCTTTGGAATGAACGTGCACGACTCGACGACTTTTCTTCATGTGAAGTCGGAACAGGGGTCCTGCCGCCACTGCTATCATGGACATTGCTTGCGCCGCCCTCTGGAGGGACTTCGGATAAGAGGGTGCTGGTTGTTGTTACTGTTCATGACGTGCGGTACCGTTCTGAAACTTGCAAGGAAATGTATTAACAGAATGTCTTCACAGTTTGTCGAAACATCTTATATAACATTTTTACTTTAAATAAATAAAAGGACCCTAATAGTTAATACAGATTATGGTTATTTAAAATTAAATTGTGAATTTAATTCTGGTTTTATTATATTTATGGTTGTATTATATATCTGGGTGTGTCCAACCTTGTAAGCCTATGTATTTAAACGTGAGTTATAGGCATAGCTCATTTATTTCTAAACTGTCTTTGTCAATTATTCTCTCTGGCAGTATGTGGATGCTAACTTATGTTACAACTTTATAGTTATGTTACTGTTTTTGATCCGGTTCTTAGTGAATGCCTACAAATGAGGACGGTTATGCTAGTACCTATTTTCATACAGATTTTTTTCTCAGAAAATAATTTATTGTAGTTAGCTGTGTGCGCGGATAAAGCTCATAATTATTAAAATTATAATAAGTACGCTGGACACCAACACATAGTTTAAGTAGAATATAATGACCCTGATTATGCAAATAGAAGATATTAGAGAGGAAAGGAACACACAAATAATTAAGTAGGTACTAATTACAATTCTACTTCCACACAAAGGGGTAGCATACAGGGATTAGGGAAATCTGCACTCAATGACTTACACTAGGGAGGTCAGAAGCGAAAGTACCCTTGTGGTATTCTTTCAAAGTACTGTGTAGTATAGAAAGGACCCACAGCAAAAGTCCAGCGCATCCAGATTGGGTCCCTACTGCCTAAACTCTTTCAAGGCCAGTAGAGCACAGAAAACAGGCCCTTCTGGTTGGGTCACCACTCCACCAGAGGCCAAAAGATTGTTCCACGTCTCACGCGAAACTTAAGGTTTGACCTCCTGGGTAAGGCTACACTCTACTGGGGCAGATGCGGGCAGAAAAAGGTCAGCATTAGCATAATTCCCATTTCATAAAATACCCTTCACATATCACTCCAGCTTCCTCATCTCACGTCTGGTTTAGCAGTCTACATATCCATTTCAGGACTGGCGTGCATTTCAGCACATCCGAAAACCTTGGGTAATGGGCTAAGTCAGTGAATCACAGAACTGGCTAGCTCCGACGGGATTCTTTCTGCCCCGTGTCTGTATGGCAGTGGATCGTGGGAAGTGTATGAGAATAATGGGAGTATGAGGAACTTAAATCTAGAACAGTAAACTTAAGTTTTAAAGTGGGTGTGGAGGAATAAAATTGCGTTGCGTTTTGCAAGCACTGTGCCACTCGAGCTGCGGGGAAATGCTGATGCGAGAAATGTATTGCGTCGGTACCTTACAACTGGGTCGCGTTGCTTGGCATGTAGCTGAGAGGTCTCATCCTTCCGTATGGCATCTAATTACGTGATACTGGCTTTGTCAGAATACTGAAATCTCGTAGTTAACTGTCATTCCTTATTTCTATGCTTGTTATGAGAAGTTTCTTAAATATACTGTTTGTAGACTAAAGGGAAAGTATCATAAAATAATTTTTTTTTTTTTACTTTATCTGTGCACAGCAATATCTAACTATGTACAATATGGTGTACTGCATGGAATTTATTAAATAATGCTCACGGGATTATGAATTACTATCACAGAAATAGTTGCATTTCAAATAACTACATGCAGTGCACACAGGTAATTAATATCTTAATTTAAATTTATAGAATGGTATTGCTGAGGTAAATTGTTTACAAGTATATTATACAACTATGGACTTGCGGTTCACATGGAAATTCTTTAAATTTTAATACAGTTTGTTATTTATATTTCAAATAATTACTCTGCCTGTTTAGATATTGGGCTGTAAAAGGTAAATAATAATTTAAACCTAATACATTTTAAAAGTAGATTTTATGACATCATTTTAATTATACTGCTACTTAAAAGCTAAAAGTTTTAATGTTAAAAGTGGACGTAGCTGAAATTTTGCTATTATTAATACGGAAATTAGCGTGGGTGGGTGGGTNGGCTGGGGAATTTATTGAAATGGGGGGTGGATGGTAGAGAAGCCGATGCAGGGCAGCGAGAGGGTAGGGAGGAACCAAGCCTCCACCATTGTTATGAATTTACTTTTTAGTCAATTCATACCTGAAAAGGGTTATGGGCATAGCTAAATAATGAGTCATGATTAGGTAGAGCACAGCAGTATAAAATGGAGTCTATTGAACATAAGGATTATACAATAACTATTTACGAGAATATTGATTGGGGGAGCTTAAATGGAACACCAAGATATTAATTAATTGTATTAAGTATTATTACCTCATGCTATTACTATTACAATTTAATTGGAAAGTCCCCAACTTTTTCATGTTGCCGAAGGCTGATTCTAGAAGGCGGTAAGCGACAGCCAGACATACTCATGCCGCTCCCGGGGTTACGCTGGCCTATATAGGGAACGTTGTTTAATATTTTCGGCTCCATTCACTGACCGGTGGAGGAGGTTTCTGCAACTGTCTTTTGCAAGGTGTTATTGCAATCATGCTCGTGCCCTGGTTCAATGTTTAAAGGTGTGATCGGGTAGACCATTCAGCTAAGGCCTGGTCACTTCATAACAATGCATACTTCCCTTAATTTTTTTAAAATTAGATTATTTTGCTATGATTTTCTGTTACACTTCAAGTACACTTAAAAACCAAGCGTATACTAACCTTTAAAAAGAAATACAATCACTGTAATAAAATCTGAGCATGAATACTCCCTTTAATTTTTTTTCATTTTGGGATACTTGTGCAAATCCTTTTTGTTAAGCATTAAACCCTTTGTGTTATGGACCATTATATTCAGTGTGAAGGCGTTTGGTTTTGGGACAGTAGTTCCCTGAACTTAGTGGTGCCGAAATTCGGTAACACTTGACAGAAAAATATTTTTTCTTTGAAAATTTGAAATTGTACTGCATACTAGAATAAAGAAATTTTGTTACATACTGAATGCTCTTTGCAGAGGAATATCAGAACTGGACTGAAGTTGAGGCGTGCCTCCAATTTTGTAATAAAAAAAAAATAATAATTGGAAGACCAACTGATATAGTTGCTATATACACATTATAATTAAAATGGCTACATCATAATTATAACATTTTGATAGTGCTATATCTCGTAAGATATTAATTATACGCCTAAGAATGACTTCAAAGCACATATTTTGAGGCATACCTCAAATTTTGAAATCTTTTTTCTGTCAAGTAATACCAAACTTCGGCACCCCTTTAAGTTAGGGGAACTGCTGTCTTAAACCCAAATGTCTTTGCATTGAATCTAATGGTTTTTAATACAAAGGGTTTAATGAGTAACGGAAAATCTTAGCACAAGTATGCAACATTTTCAGGAAAAAGTTAAATTTGTGCAGTGTACTCTCCCTTTCAATGATGATTTTGAGTTCGGAGCCCTACTATCTGAAAACCAAATGATGTCGCACACGCAGGTGCTAAAGACATGTAGAGTCCTACAAATCCGTTCTGTTTGTGCTTTTTTTAGTTGGTAAAACTAAAGTATAGGGACTACTGCTCCATAAACTTATGTACAGATCTGGTGACTGAGCGCTGTAGTAACCTTCAATTTGATGTATGTTGTGTGACCAGGCCAAAGGCCAGGTGGGAGGGTTGGGGAGTTGAACAAATTACATGTGCCCCAACCACCTACAAACTAAGGAAAATTTGTAACCAAATATTTTTCTTACACAATTTCTCAGTTTCCTCTGGTATGTCTTACCTTTGTGTGTGGTTTCACTGTTCATGACAACATGTAGTTGAATTGTTTTGAGTTTGTATGCGACCTGCTTGCACATGATTAGTCTGAACTGCATGCACAATCTTGAAGCTGCTGAGCCAATATGAATGAAAGGAGGGGAGGCGAGTGGAAAAGGACTTGCGTTTTTCATATTTTCTGGGTTTTCACTTGTGTTTGTTGAGCAGTAATTGGGTTGACTTTGAAATTGTTTATTTTATGGTGATTTGCAGGCGCTACATATCAAACTCTACACTGTTTGAGGAGCTGGTTGACAGAGCCTTTGCGACGGCCGGGAGCCATTCAGGACTCGGCGGAAATGCCCCCGTAATGGCATCACGTTTTGCTTATGAAGGTTGCAATGTTCTGCTGGCTGCAAGAATGACACCAGATCTGCAGAAGTTTCTCCCAGAAGGTGTCAAAGGTAAACTACAAATGATTATCGTGAATGTTACCATATGTGGTATTATAGTCATTATTATTTGTATACAAATATTAATCAGGTGTGCTAAATGTCGTAGTGGGAAGACTGAATATCAGTTGAATTGTAGAATAAGAAGGAAAACAGCAGTGGGGAAACGTCCATGGAAGCTACAAAAGGGGTGCTTCCCTTGCATAACTGTGGGCTATGCAAGGTTGTTTTAATAACCTGTAAGAACAAAGGTCTTTCATATGCATATCAAATACTTTTTTGTTCATGCAAAATTTATTATGGTTCATTACCTTCAGTTAACTACAAAATCATTACTATAACTTTTATTGACGTGCAATAACGGCGGCCTCTAACAGACTGACGTCTCACTCTGGACAACAAACTGAAGTGAGTGCGCGCACTGGGCAAATTTCCTGGACTGTGGAAGTGGCCCTGCCAGCAGCATACAGTAGTGTAAAAAATGAACAATAAGCTAAATACAGTTTTACTGTAAACACAATTTTTTTGTTTTAACCTAGAGTAAAGACAACTATTCGACAGTATATGTGTTCCTTAATAGGAAATACAGTATATCTTAGTGGTATTTTTTTTAAAAGAAGGAACTTAAACTTTTATTTAGCATGCATTCCCGTGCGACGTATACCTGCATATTGTTCCGCGTTGTAGAAGGGATGCTGCTGTGAAAACCGCTTCCACGCAAGTACCAGGGACTCCAGCGATGCTTCACGTTCTGGAAGTTGAAATAACAATGTAGCAGCAATCTCCGAGTATTCTGGTTTGAGTAACTGTGCGTGTATTGTAGACAAATTAAAAATATTCCTTTCAATATTCTTATTTCAAAGAAAAAATATAATAATTCTTAGTAGCAGGTCTATTCCTCCCTGCAAATTAACAACCAACACACATTTTAATTTACATTTTTGCACAGATATCACTTGGTTGCGTGGCTGCAAGAAATTTATGAAACTTTTTGCTGGCCGTATATATTATTCTAAAAATTATAATTGGTGTGGAATGCTGTAGGCTTTAATGATTTTTAATCTACAGAAAGTATAAAAACGGTTAAAACTGTTTTGCAGGCACATTTTTATGTTTAAAATGTCTCAAACAGTTAGGCAAAAAAAAGTATTTATTTAGTTGATATTAAGCAGTTAGTATTTGCTCAAAATTAAGAAGCATATTGAGAAAGTAAGGAAAAACATTGGGATTGGGAGTCATTTAAAAAGAGCAACATGTTTTATTTTGAAGAAACAAGATTTTGTTACCACTTCGCTCAACAAAGAGAATTGTATAAAATTCTAGAATGAACTGACACAGAGCTCAAAATTCACCATGAGTACCTATTCTATATTATTCACAGGTTTGTCCAGTGACACTCAGAAATACGTAATATTCTCATGGCCTGATTTATTAATGAGTGAAGTTAAGAAAGGAAGTATCACAATCATCCTTTGATATACTCATTGTAATGGAGACAACAGACATAACAGTTGTCTGTAGTATGACTTTCAAAGTTTAAGAAGCGAACTGCACTTCAAGTTCATAATGGCATACAAAAAAAAAGTGTAACTGAGCTTCACTGCCATAAAAAAATATTTTAGGACCAAGTGATGTATTTCCAGAAACATATAAACATACAAAGCTCATAATGGCAAACTATGAGTGCTTCAGCCAAAAGGCCGTTTTTTGCTTTAAAGAGAATGATAATCATATTTGCGGAACAATTAGTGCGAGGATAAATTGTCAGCTCTTGCATTTCTCAGTACAGAAAAAGATCTACTGCAGAAAATTAGTTGCAGACCATCTTTCAAGAGAATTGGGCTGGCATATACAAATTAAGGTAATTGTTGTATTTAATATACTGAGAGTTCCTTATAGAACCAAGTTTTGCATGTACCATGTGAAGTGAGTCAGTACAGTGCAGATCACTGATAATTGAGCTTCCATTTGGTGGCAAAAATGCACAGCCCCGATGATTTGTTCACTGCTCAGATTAAGAAACGAGTATCAGTATATTTTGTTCTGAGCATGTCTTCCACAACTACATGTCTAAACAACTGACATATAAGAAGAAATCTGGTTCTCTCTGTATGCATCAGTAAAAAAGATAATGAGTAATGGAAATATTTTAACAATATCTTTAATTTTTAGTTTAGTTGACATTGTTAGGTGATTTTCTGACTATGTTGGACACCATGAAACATCGTGAAATTTGTGCCTAGTTGGAAGTGTCACCAACCTTCATTACAACAATTGGAGCATTGGCATTTTCCCCCCAAATATTTTTACAAACTAAAATCTATCATCGTAGGTGTGGCCCACAGGGAGTCGCCATGTGTATTCTAAACCTCAATATATGCACGAAATAAACAGGTTGTCTAAAACACATGTCTCGCGTCTTGAAAAACTTTCCTTGGTAAAATCATTGCTTCTGTGTTTCTTGTGTAACACCGCTGACTAAAAGTAGTTTTTTGGGGTTGGGGAGATACACATTCTGAATGAAGCTTCCCTTACCAACAATGTCACGCTTCGCTTCGCCACTAGAGAACAGTAAAGAAAAATTCCAAGAACCACAAAAATAATAATAATAATAAATTTTGACTTTCAGTTAAAAAAAAGTGATCACTTGCACTTCTGCATTAGCGTGTTATCTGATTCACCTGAAAGAGAGGGATTTATTACAATTTCGATTGAATAAATATGCTTGCATATTTTATGGTGAATATAATTATTTGGCATTAAGCAGAAAATGGTGCAGACACTTGTGTTTACCAGAAAACCTGCGGCAAAGCATTAACTCTACCAGACAAAATTGGTCTCCTCAGCCAATTCAACAATACTCACACATAAGCCTTATTTCATTTTGTAGAACGTATAAAAAATATTCTAAAGACATGGCAAGAATTGTGTGATGATACTAATCCACAAACTCTTCCATTCTTAATTCACAAATGTCCATACTGTCAAATTGAGAAGACACCACAAGTGTTTGCTACATGACTACACTCATGGCCAAATGTGCTCACCGGCATGTACAACATAGCTGATTCTGATGCATTAAAATTGTACTTCAGCTGCATCTGTACTGTGGACTCTCAATGTACAGAAAATGCATGTACCGATAAATAGTATTCACAGTAACTTTTCTGTGGTCCCGGCAAAATTTCTATATAAATAATGATAAAGCTTCTTGCTTTTATAATTTATCGGATGTTGGATTGATTGGAGTTTCTTTTGGTCCTGCCACCTAATATTTTCTACAACAATAGTTTTTAAGCTGGTTGCAAATGTCTAGTAACTGAATGTGAAATACATCACGCATGCCGCCGTTTGTCACTGCTCTGCAATACGGTGCGAGTCTGGCATGCTCCTTCCCCTTACACGTCTGACGAGAGGTGAAGCGGTTACCTAGCAACCAGTGTGGCAACCTTGCATTCTCTTTTTTTCTCTCTCTCTCTCTCTTTTTCTCTCTCTCTTTCTCTCTCTCTCTCTCTCTCTCTCTTTCTCTCTCTCTCTTTCTCTCTCTCTCTCTCTTTCTCTCTCTCTCTCTCTTTCTCTCTCTCTCTCTCTTTCTCTTTCTCTCTCTTTCTCTCTCTCTTTCTCTCTCTTTTTCTCTCTCTTTCTCTCTCTTTCTGTCTGTCTAAGCCGTGCACTTTTCTTCCTCCTCTTACATGCCATCGAGAGAGGAAACTGTTGTCTAGCAAAAAAAAGTGCGTCCTCTTGGCCGCGTGTGCTTGCTTCCACCCCTTGCACGCGTATCAATCATAGAAATTTTATCAAATTTATCTGTTGCTCAAAATAGTTGCACCTATTATCAGCAGTATTTCAAAGCAAATGTTTTTGCCTGAAAATGTTAGCAATACATTTTTAAGGGAATTTATTTTTTGTGAAAATGTTTGCGTTTTGTAATTAAATCTCGTTTTTTCCCGTTAAGTTTGTTGTTTAATTGTATCTGATGTAAAATCAACACAAATTTAAAACAAAATATTAATTTAACTCAATGGACAACATTTTCGCAAATAAAATGATACACCAAAAATTGTTTGAACATCGAGTGACTTGTATTAAGAAGCGTAAAGTTCATTTTCAGCAACTACCTGTGTGGAAATTGGAGGGTTTGAATTAATTTATTAAGAGACACATCTTTTGAATAAACTGACATCCTGTAAGGGCCTATTCAATACCTATTGTCATCTAATAATGGGTAAGCACTGATCCCAAGTGCAGCAATCCCAACAACAGGCGTAACTGTACGGGAAAATCAGAGGGTACAGTTTTGAATGATTAATTATTAAAGACCGTTAAGAAATAAATTGTAATCACCTTATTTATTCGTTTCTGTCACAAAATTACAAGTTTTTTGCAGTGAAATATAATTAATTTCTTTAAAATACACATTTGTCACATGTTCAAGGTGTCGCCAACATGTGTGTGTAGATAGCGGCGTGGCTTCCCTCCTACCGACGCTGCTCAAGCTCCCCCTTCTGCGTCTTGCCCACTGTGAACACACTGCCGGTTGATAATCTCTCTGCATATTCTCAGCTCATGGAGTGCGTGCGAGACATTCAAAATCTGGCTTGCATTCAATGTCATATTGTGCAAGGGTTAGGTTGGCTTGCATTCAAGGTCAGATTACAATTTTTGAGATGCTATATTATCTAAACAAGTTTAAGTAAAATGTTTTTTAATGTGTTTTTACAATAATACCAATACTTTTTTTAAAAATTCAATTTTACTAGTTAAATTTTATTCACATATAACGTACAACTCTCATTATGCTGGGATTACAACAGTGCAACAGACGCTATGCGATAGGTGTGACACAATTCAAATCATTTTCCAGTCAATCAGCATTGAGACTTCTGTGATGTCAATGCAACAAAAATCGCCAGCGCAACAATTTCAGAATAGAAAATATTTCTCATTTATTTGTGTCATGGGCGCAACAGGTCTGTAAATCGGTCTAATCCACCATATTTTTGGTGTAGAAGTTTTACATGCACTGTTATTTACTGTATTAATAAGCAAAGCAACAAATTTTTATGCCTAGATGTAATTACAGCTATATTTTCACACTCAAAGTACCAGCAGACATAGAAATAATCTGTTGAAAAAATTGCAAAATGAGAAAATAATGGAAAAATTAATGGTCCTTGTAAAATGGGTTAGTATGTACTGGCAAGAGACCGTTTATAAATAATATTTTTTAATGTTGATTGCGAGGTGGTAAAATCTAGTTTTCACATTAATGCGAATTTTTGTCGTCATGTCACACCCTTTGCATTGCATCTGTTGTGCTATTGTGATCACAGCATTATACTTGTCATGAAGTCTAATAAGGTTAGAAGTTGAGTTTTATTGATGTACAGGTCAGAACACTCATCTACTAGAATCCCGGATGTATGGCAATTTTTTGACAGCCCTCTGAAAAACGGTAGATAAGGGAATCCACTATATATTACTAGAGCAGATATTTTTCTTTGAGGAGTGAGTGTAAGTAATGGAGTGTTAACTATAAAACAAAGTATTAATATCACATCTGGTAAGAATCTGTTTTCAGAGAAGGCATTTGATTGACTTTAAGTAGAAATTCGAAAGGCATTGCTATAGCTTAACACTAATGTATTATAATTTTATTTCCTTTAAAATATTATTCACATTTCATCCATTAAATCTGCATATTTTTGCTTCAACAAATTGACAAAATCGGCCTTAAAAATATTTTTTGTTTTTCGTAAACTTCATTAAGCTTTCACATGCATGTAGTACTATTAGTAAACTTGTCTTATTTTACGTTGGCTATGATTCTTTTTGACTTTAATATGCCATTAGTCCTACCCAAAGTCCAGACTTAAAGTTAGTCCGTACTAAAGCAAGATGATACCCAGACTAGAAATAATAAGGTTCTCTGAATACGAAAAAATTTGTTGGAGGAAGATCTTTCCTTAGTCTTGACTAGATTAACCCAGCTGAATCATACAGACACACACACTCACACTCTCTCACACACACACCAGTGTCTAAGAAGGTTCGAGCATAGCAGCACAGCTTGACTCTTTTGACAGACATACGGGTACTAGGCTGGCTAAAAGTGAAAAAATTTACTAACACGTACAACAAAATAAACTGGACCCAAATGTCCATTAGGGGGGAGAGGGCAAACAGTTTGAGTTTGGGAAGTTGAGTTGAAGTCATAGTATCTATTAATGACCTGCAGTTGAACAACACAGCATGAAACCAAGACACACCACAGTTATGGAGCACATCACATAGTATACAGATGGGAAAATATGTATATCTGAACGTGCAGTGACAGTGACTAATCTGGCCTCACAACCATCATGCACCATCCCTCAAAGCAATGGGCTGAGCAGATTTCAATGTTCGAAGGGAGATAAGGTGAAAACACTACAAATTTTCTCTTAAAATTTAGTGAATGTGTTAGCTTATTAGGTATAAATGACAATGTTTGAATATGGCACCTAAGTCTCGCATATTTCTAATGGGAAATGGTATGGCCCACAACACACACCCTATCAGACTTCAAGGGAAAATGTTTGAAATGCCCTATTGGAATAGGAGGACACAAGGAAACCTTAGGGTGCTGTTACATGCTATGAGATTTATACAAAGCAGAGGCAAGAGTTCAGACACACAGCTGTCTGAAAAGTCAAGGCACCTTGACTTACCCATTTATGATGGAGTTTGGGGCAATGGTTCTAGCTCAATTGCCGTAAAGTATCAAGTTCAGTGAACAGGTCCTCATACTGACGACTTGGTAACTCTGTTTCAGACAAGCTGTTGGCATTTGACCAACTCAAAAGATTGCAAAGGCAGTAGAGGAAGAGAGAGTAAGACTGCACAAATAATGTGGAATGACCCAAGCAATTATATACAGGTTTTCAGAGATGGAATGGTGGTAACTCTGTGCAAGAGTCATGAAACCAACACAAGTTAAAAATAGTTGAGGTTAGTAAAAAAGGGTCCCAATTGCTGACGTTTGATATTAAATTACTTCGTTCAGAGGGGTTTAATCACTGGAATAAAGTATTGAAAAATGTAAGAGTATTTTGAGTCAATAGTAAGAGAGTATTATGTTCGTACTATAACTAAAAGAAACAAAATGTAAATTTGTATTAAACGAGCCAGTAGACATGCAAGACTGTACACAAGAGAGTTTTTGTCCAGAACTGTACTAGACTCGACAGTGGTGCAGAGGTAAGTTATATTTGTGAAGAACTGTACCAAAAAATTAAGGCAACTGGATATATTGTTCTTGTAGTTTCCGTGCCACAATAGATGATTATTGGAGCGACTTCAAAGACAAACCCAACTGTTAATTAGCAGGTTATTTTACAAATAGAAGGCATCAGTGACATCCCGGTGACGCAAACTATTTTGTGATGGTGTGAGCCCCTCATCTCCTGTTCATCCCAAATATTCAACAGAGCCCACATCCCATCATGGTGGGGGTTTGCTTGTAGGAACCTCAATTGCGTAGGCATCCTCCACAAGGGGTACAGCTCAACACTAGCTTAAGATTACATCTCACTAATTAAACTCTCAACTGCCAAATTACTATGTAACAACTTAGCTATAACTTTTATAAGCTTTTTCTCTGATAAACGTTTGCGAGAGGAAAATGCAGGCCAATCCTAGACAACTAGTCTAGAAATGATGTACCACAATAGCTTCTAGAAAAATGAAACCGACAAAAACAGTTTTTATGGTTTGTCTACTTAGTTATCTGAGAACCAAAATACAGAATTTAAATAAAATGATTATTACGTGGCTATTAAACCTAAACCACTGTTTCACAAAAATGATCCTTAACAAAGGGGGAAGATTTCCATTGAGAGCCTACACAGGTCCGCAGCCCGTACACCAATAGATCATTGTAGGTTGCGGCACAATGAAATAACTTTTAAGCTGAAGTTACGTTAAAAATCCTAATGCAATAAATTAAAACAAATTATGCGTTTAGGGTACTTATGGCTTTCTAGCCATCCAAGCATCCACTGACTCTTGCCATGTCTCCCAATAGTTTCCTGCTACCTGAGGCTCAGTTGGACCACTTCCAGTTGCCAGCAGACATATAGTTACGCCGAAAAATGTACTTAAAGTGATGTGGATATTTGTGGATGTATGATGAGAGTTCAAGCTGCACATCATCACCGGAGATTTGGAAATATTCACACACATATGTTGGCCTATTAAGTAAACAAATTTGGCATTTAAACTACTTTAGTTCAAGTATGATTTTATTGATATCTGGAGAATACATCTACCACGTGCGGAAACAACAGTAATCAAAGACATGTATTGAACTAGCTGCTATTACAATACCAGGAGGTGACTTTCTCAGAGAAACCAGGAAGGAACAAGTTATTTAAAGCCACAATAAATGCATATCCAGGGAACCATTCTACTGCAAATAATACAGTGTTCCAGTAAAATATGTTTCAGTGGCAGAAGAGTACCTTAAGCTGATGATATCCTGGGAAATAATTTGTCATGAAGCAAGCCCATATTCTAATGATGTGGTGTGTGTTTGCAAAAAGGATGGGACTTTAAGGTTGTGTCTGGATGTATGGCAGCTGAACGTAATTACTGTGAAAGACTGGGAATGTCGGAGACCTACAGATGAGCTGTTATAACTTTAGGGTGGTGTAAAATATCTGAACACGCTTAACCTAAGTCGTGGTTTTTGGCAACTGATTTTGGATGAAGCTTGTAATATCGGAGATGCCAAAATCGATGACTGAAAATCATAGCCCGGTTCACTCACTTGGCAGAAACATGAGCCTTTAAGTAAAGGCGCCATAATAAGAGAAAATGAAAACAAGTGTCTGATAATTTCCTTCGAGATTTATTCAAGTTACAGCAGTTCACATTCATCAAAAAGGAGAGATATGAACTGTAAACGATACGAGCCAGGCAGATTACCAGAACAGCGTTGCACACTACTAATTCCTGTCACTAAAACTCGCATCGTGAATAACCTGGTAACCTCCCACACTGGTGGAAGTAATTTTGTAGACAAATGTTCAGCTGGAAACTGAGGTAGAATGAAAGGAGGTCGTGGGTGCTTGCCAGTATAGGCAAAATTTGTCACGCTCGATGTGGCTTCCTGGGAGGTTGGTCGTACTCTATTAACTGGCGAGCATGCATGGCTTATATCGCCACTAAGCTCTACCTCCACTCCTCACATTAGGGCACCGAAAACCTCGCCAAATAAGGGAATTGCACGGTACAAAATCCCTTTGGATACCGGTGCAAACCCTGTCATCACAGCTTTCCAACACGAGCCAAACTCTGCCAAAGTTAAACATCTGAATTTCCAGAACATACTCAAAAGGAAAGAACGTCTATAAACAATGTAATAGCCCTTATCTCTAATCGCTGATGCAACTTTAACTTTAGAAAAAGTAAATTCATGACAAATACACATACTAACATGGCTAAAACATCTGAAATACTGAAAAACAATTACATTTTTTCTCAAAACAAAATAAAATATGCTAAATGTTATGATGAAATCAGTATTAACTGTATTGTTACAAGCTTCAGTACAGTTTACAGAATTTTTATTCAGAGGACAGCAGTATGTATTTCAAGTCCTGCCATTTGTTTTATGTAATGCTGTATCACAGTTCACAAGATATATAAATTTGAAACTTTGAGAAGAATGCACCAGTTTTACTCTAGCCTGTGACCTTTGCCAAAAATGGACGAATCAACCAGAGAATCTAATGTGTAAAATACAGCAAATAATTCTTAGATGCCCATTAGATATATCTGTGGTACATTCTGTTTGGCCCACTACCACAATTACATTCGAGTAGCGTATGTATTTATTATCATGGGCATATTTTCTAAGTTTACCAAGCTCTATGCATCTGTACAGGCAAATGCACAAACAGTTCTAAGTAAACTCGAGGCCTTCATTGAAGAAGTAGATAGTCCGTAATGTATATTATCAGACAAGGATACACATTTTACTGGAAAGTTATGGCAAGAGGCAACCCAGAAGATTAATATAACCCGATCACATTAGCTGTTCAGCACCCTCAAGGAAATTCTGTTGAGCGCAGAATGAAGTCAGTAGAGAAAATGCTTAGAGCATTATGCCACACTACACATCAAAATTGGCAAGACAAGTTGCCATTCATAGAATTTGTAATGAACAACACAGTTAATGAATCCACAACATTGACCCCTTATGAAGTGCTAATTTGTTGGCAATCTGTGAACTTGGCAACAAGTTACCCAAGCCACCTACTGTGACACAAGACCAATGTTCAATGAGTGAATAAGAATTCAGTGAAGAAATTCAGCTATTTATAAGTGAGATTTGTACTAGCAAGAGTTAGAAGAAAGAGGAACGTAAGAACATCAAAAGTCATGAAGCTGCGAGGAGGATAATTAGTTTCAGTGCGAGCTGCACACACGAGCCAGTTGTGGGATAGTACCACAGAGAAATTATTAGTAATTATTAAGTTTAGGGGCTTCTCTGTAAAAAAAACCCAAAAAGTGGTATATTTCCACACTACTAATTACGCAGAACACGAATATACTAGGGCAGGGGTGGCAAACCTTTATGTATCAGCGTGCCATTTTTTCTAAAGAAATGTTCGATGAGGCCATAGACGTGCCGTCAGATAATTTTAACTTAGTGATTATTAGAAAAATAATAATACTAAACACCATCTACTCAAAACTCTTTATTTACTACCAAAAATACATTTTGCAATGTCAAATAATAAATGTTTCAGTTGTACGCATAATTCAAATTACATTAGTGTGACTTCTGTTGTTGCAGATTAGATGACAAATAATTTATATTAGGGTTGTAAGATGTTACTTTTAGCAGAATGCATGCTGAACTGGAGTCATCTGTCAAACGGTTTCTAAGCGAGTCTTTAATGTTATTCATCTCTGAAAATAATGACTCGCAGGCATAGGTAGATGAAAATATGGTTAAAATAGCACGAGCCAGCTTCTTCAAACAGTTAAATGTGTCTGGAAACGAATTCCATGTTTCCAAAATTTTGATACTGGCATTTTTACTTATATTGCTTGACAATCTTTCTGTTTCAATTAATTCCAACTCTTTCCTTGCTTCAATAAATTTTTGAATGCATATTGAACTAGACTGGAAATCAATCAGCTGCATTTCAAATTCTTCAATTTCCAACCAATCGAATGGGGACAAATTCAGTTTATCAAATGAAGTCACATCAGGGTACATAATAAACTTTAGTGTTTCCGATAATTCTCTGAACTGAGAAAATCTCGCTGAGAATCCCTTGATTGAAGAATTAATTACAGAAATAAATTCTTCAGTTACTTCTCCACCTGGTTTCTCATATATATCTAAATGGTTGAAATTTTTTTTCAAGTTTGGGAAATACTTGTAGTATTTTGTAGTAATATCGTTCCTGAANGTATATCTAAATGGTTGAAATTTTTTTTCAAGTTTGGGAAATACTTGTAGTATTTTGTAGTAATATCGTTCCTGAAAACATGTAGTTTAGCATCAAAAGCGCGAATGAGATCTATCATGACGATAATTGTTTTATTTGTGCCTTGAAGCTTTACGTTCAATTCATTGAAATGTTGGCATATGTCTGTAAAAAACATCAATTTTGAAAGCCACATAACATCCAACAACTCTGGGTATTGTTCAATTTTTCCCTCATTTTGCACAAACAGTCTGATTTCTTCCAAGCAGTCAACAAATCTTTGAAGTACGTTCCCGCGGCTCAGCCAGCGAACATTATTATACATCAGTAAGCCATTATATACCGAGTTGACTTCATTCAACAAAGCATCAAACTTTCGCTTATTTAAAGCGTGCGACGATATGAGATTGACTATTTTTGTGACTACCGCCATTACCTTATCAAGAGATGAATTTGGTGAGAATCGTGTGTTCCGAACAACCTGAATTATGCAGTGGAATTCAAGAATCGAATGTCCTACGTCTGATTAAAATAAACTTATGAAACCATTTTTTTTGCCCACCATACTTGGAGCACCATCAGTTGTGACTGAAACAATTTTTTTAAAATCAATTTCTTTCTCAGCAAGCGAATTTTTAACAGCCGTACAAATATCTGTGCCCTTTGTAGTTGTTAGCAACGATGTTATCGCAATTAATTCTTCCTTAATGATGTTTCCTACGCAATATCGAGCAAAAACAGCTAAACGTGCAGATTTAGTAATGTCAGTACTTTCGTCAATGCATAGCGATATAAAAGGAGCGGAGTTAATGTCAATTTTTTGTTGATCTGTTATATTTTCGGCCAGTTTTAAGATTCTTTCCTTTATTGTATTTCTAGATAGAGGAGTATCTTTAATGCGCTGAATTATCTTATCTTTATTATCGAAATCATCAAAAAGTGAGGGCGCGCATGCTAACCAGGCTTCCTTCAAAAACTCTCCATCTTGAAAAGGTTTACTATGCCGAGCAATGACATTTGCAGCCGAGTAACTTGCCGCGCTCGTATGACAATTTTTGCCAACATATTTAATCATAGACGTTGACTGTTTATTTCTGTCTTTCATTGCACTTGCAATTAATTCCTTTTGCACTGGTTCGCTTTTTTGACTAAGAGATTTGTGATTTGTTTCAAAATGCCGTTTTACAGACGATGTTCTACATACCACTGTACCAGAACATAAAACACACACCGCTTTGTCGCCTTTACTTATCATGCCATATTTTTCAGTCCACCAAGTTTGAAATTCTCTATTACACTTACTATCTTGCCCTTTTTGTTTTTTTGCTGAACTAGCCATGGTAAATAATAGTTAAAAATCAACTTTAAAATACAGTTGTGTCAACGAAATTGAACGAACGAAAACGTCAACAAACTATGCGTCATTAGCAATTGTAGTCCACGACGTAACTAAGGCAAGACAATAACAAACGAGCGCGCTTTCCGCCCGCCGCCCCGCGCACCGCACCCGTTCACTCCTTAGCGTAGGTCCGTAGGATCACTCGCGCGCGTTCGTTCCTAATATAATACTGATACCTCCCTATTTGCGCTATGGCGTATAAGTCTGTATCTGCTCTCTGCGTAGGGCGCCAGCAATGGATGCTAGTCCTCAGTGATAGGGCGTGTAAATATGTTGACACTACTGTTCGTAGTTCAAATTTACCAAATGAATTTGAACTTCCTTGAGAGTTCACGTATGTCGTTTTATTTTTCGCTTAACAAGGTTCTTCACACTTGCTGCATGTCTCTACTTAGCTTGTCTCGAGGCGCTGGTTCGTCTCTCGGCTGGGGCTGACTCCGCTCCGGTGTCGAACTCGGGGCTGCTTCGTCACCTCGTCGGGAGGCTGCGACAGTTCCTCGCAGATTGGTCTTGGCGTCGTGATGCCTTCTCTCGAACTCCACTCCTCCCGGCTCCACTCCTCTTTCCTCGACTCGCGTACGCCGACTCACTCCCTCCGCGTCTGTGGTAGAACTGACCTCTTCTCGTCTGCTCCTCCGCCGTTTTATTAGCCCGTTAGCCATATTAAAACGCCTCATCTCGCACGTGGCTGGGGGCTGAACGCCGCGCCCTTGGTCGTAAACACGTGTTCGGCGCTGCGGCTATCCGCACGTGGTCTCAGCGGCGCCGGCGATTTTGGCATTAAAGTTTTATGGCTTCGCCCACCACGTGCTCGAGTGGGATACCCGGCCCCAGTTGTATAGGGCTTAGCGTCCCCCTTTCCGCTGCGAGACACACGTATTCCTTCCTTCCCGGAATTCTGGTGTTATTGTTCCAGCACGCTCGCCAAAGCTATTAGCTGTTTTATGGCAGTAGCCAGCCTGCGAGAGAAATGCAGCTGTGGGCTGTGAAACCTTTTAACGTTTTCGACGCAGCTGCGAGAGGCTGTGCCTTCTCGTCGCGGCGGAATCCTGGCGTCATTCTTCTGGCACGCTCGCCGAACCCTTAGCTGGTTTATGGCGGCTGTTCGCGTTTCCTTGTCGTTGCGAGTTTCGACAGTGTGTGCCTGCTGACGGAAAAATATATCTCGGGATGCAGAATGCATCAATACGTCATAGTGAACTTTGTTATTTTAAACTAAAATGCAAACCTTTTGATCCGTGGCGTGGCGTGCCCAAAATATTGTTTCGCGTGCCATCAATGGCACGCGTGCCATTGGTTCGCCATCCCTGTACTAGGGGCATTAATGTATGACTAATTCTTAATATGTGCCCACCTAACCTAAAAGAACCTAACCCCACGATGGGTGAATCACTATTTTACATTTTTAAACTAACCTTAGTTTGTTGGGTTTTAAACTAACCTAAGATTGTAGAGTTTTAAACTAACCTGGGATTTTAAGGTGTTAATCTAACCTAGGATAGTAGGGTTTTATACTAACCTAGGATTGTAGGGTTGTAAACTAATGTAGGATTGTAAGGTTGTAAAGTAATATAAGATTATACAATATTAATCAAATCTCCGATCAACACCCTACAATTATAGACTAGATGGGAACACTACAATCCTACTTTAGTTTAAATAGCTGCAATGCTAGGTTAGTTAAAATCGCTACAATCCCAGTTAGTGTAAAACCCTACAATCCTAGAATAGTGTAAAAATGTAAAATAGTGATTCACCCATCGTGGGGTTAGGTTCTGTTAGGTGGGCACATATTATACAATAAGTCATACGTTAATGACGCTACTGTAGTTGTGTTCTGCATTACCTACCAAATAATGCTAGGTTAGTTTAGAAAGAATGTGAAATTGTGGGGTAAAAACGTCCGGAAAAACCTTGTTAGAATTACTTAATATAACTAAATTTGCACGTTAAGCTACCTGTTAGTTTACAATTCTACAATCCTAAGTTAGTTTAGAATTGTACTATTGTACATTTTTAAACTAACCTAGAATTGTAGGGTTTTACACTTAACTACGAATTTAGGATTTTAGGGATTTAAAGGAGCTGTAAAACACACCAAAATAATATAAATTTACTCACAAACGTAGGCGGGTGGTACAATACCTCTGTCAACAGCCAATTCAACCTCATCTCACTCGATGAAACACGATCTTCCACAAAGCGCCACACTGAAACACTAGTTTACAGTCAAATATATACACAGAAGCACTCGTTAATAGGCTAATATAACGCACAAAAGTACTCTTTCTTGCTTTCTCCGTTTTAAATCCGCCGGATTAGGAAGACATGAATCATACCGCAAAGGCGCGATGGCGACTGACCAGGTTAAAAACTTTCCGTTAAAATGCTAGTAATGACATCCGTGGCCGCTTGGTAGCATGGAATTTGCAATGCGCAGCCATTATTAATGGCGGTAGACGTTAATAGACTTAAACAAACAAATTTCGTGATTTTTAAAATATGTTCTACTTATTTTAACATTACGCCCCACTTGAATATGAACGAGGTAAGCTGTCCAGGACCCATTAATGCAACTTTTGTTGGTCTAAGACGTTTCGTTCAGAAAAGTAAACAAACTGGCTGAACAGTCATTTCGCAATTTTGTTAAACATTTTTTAAATATGTTGTACTTATTTTAAAGCTACGCCCCTAGTATATTAGTGTTCTATGTGATTAGTAGAGTGGAAATATACCACTTTTTGGGGTTTTTTTTTTTTAAACAGAAAATCCCTTAAACTTAATAATTACCAAATTATTTCTACTCACACCGGACCGCTGCGAATGAGACAGGTTGTAAAGAGGAATTGTTACAAACTTGAATGCCCAGAAACAGGAAAACTAATAGGTAAATTAAATTTAACTACTTTAAAGTTATATGTACAGCAACGAACATCAGTGTAAATGCATGATGTGCAACAGAGAGCAGTGGTACAGTCATCACCATCAAGGAAGAAGTGGGACGTGCACCAGTCCTTTAGAAGTACATACGAGTTTCATGAATGTTAATACGTCGCTTGAATAAGGGGCAAAGTAACATGAGATGATGAGCTACGGAAAATAAATATCTTGCTCAAGTGTTAATGACTATTTATAAAGTTACTATTATTATTATCATTATCACTGTTTAGAGAGGTGAGCGTTGTTTTTATATAGTAGATATTTGTCACACCATTGCATTCAGGGTATGGTTAACTGTATTAATATAAAAAAAAAAACAACATAAGCAATAATTTACATTCAAAACAGCTATAAATAATTACAGGAACTTCCATGTACAATAATTTGCAAAAAAATTGATCACCCTGAAAGTGCCATTGCAAGGGCTTGTAAGTGGGTACAGGGACAGGACATCAAAATATTGTACCACACCAAGCATGTATTGAAGAGGACCAAAACTTGCAGGATGCACTTAGTATGGTGTTGGACCACCTGTATGGTCTGTCTCAGGAAAGTAGGCAAGATTTTGACAGTTCAACGAAAGTTGTGCCAATGTTTACTTTTCGTTTATGTATCCTTTCGGCATCAGCTGATGTGTCAGGTGGAGGCTGTATTTGTTATCAACATGCTGTCAGCTAATCCTCTTGCCATTGCACTGTAATGCCAAACAATTTTTAAGGTATTTATAGACTGATATCTGTCTAAAAAATTTGTAGGTTATAAAAGTAAAAATATAAAACTTTGCAAAAAATTTAATGTTTGCCAACTCTTTTTTAATTTATCCGAGAAAGTGAATTTGGGTTAACATTTGCGAGACAGTAATTGTAGTTCTTATCACATTTTGGACATTACAGCTAATATGTTAAGAATTTAAACAAAAATAATTTTGGGAACTTGCTTGACAATGCACTTTTATTCGCCAACTCGCCAACGGCAAAGCAGGCGGGAGAAAAACATGGTGTGTCATGGACTTACACGTAACGATTACTGGCCCAAAGGAAATTACTAGTAACCAAAATCGCTGTACACAGAAATACATATTACTTTAAAAATTATAGAGAGCTGACGGAAAAATAAAAATTTTGGTACACGTTTGCAAATTTGTTATTTTACACAAGAAAGCTGTATTTTTCTGGCTGGTTAGTGCTTCCGGAGAGAGAAAGATTGCGCGCATGGCATGACGCTACGCTTTTGTGAAGCGAATGCGTTTCTCAACAAATGACAGCACTTGGCCTGCCTCCTGATTATGTCGTTTTAAAAGTTGCCTTTTCTCATATTACTGGCTTGAAACGACACGAGTTTGAAATATATTTTGTCTAATTATTTGAAAAAATAATTCAACCCTGCGATATTTCTGTAGGCTTTTGGAATTAATATCAAGCGTGTATGGAAAGCATGGATGGAGAGTGGTGATACGACGAGAAAAGATCTCCCAAGGTTTGAAGTTGTTACATTTTAATACGGATCGTTTTAATGTCCATTTCATTTTGAACACCTATACATTATTACTTTAGCACAAAGTTTAGTTTGTAACACTAAAAACCGCTGTTTTATGAACACATAAAATAAAATGCATTAATTAATCTACAAACTCTTTGTTATCTGCGTATTTTCTGCTTGTCTGATGTGCGTCGGCACTGCACTCAGAATAGCCAATGTAATATCAATTTTCATTTGTTCATGCATCAGCTGATACAGGGTTTTGTAAATGGCACGTTGTTTGTTTCGTATACATCATGTTGCCACTCACTGACTCAAAATCTCGCCAACGTATATGAGACAGACCATAGCGTGGAGACAGGCGGTGATACGATTGGCATGGAGGCATACAGAAGTCTGATGTTCTCCTGAGGGAGATCCTGCTACAGCTGATGCAATTGATCCTCCAAATCCACTGTGGTTGCCGCTGGCCGAAGTTTCTGTCCAATCTGGTCCCAAACATTCTTGATGGGCAAGAGGTCTGGGGATCTTGCTGGCCAAGGAAGCATTTTATCACGAAGGCAGGCGAGAGATACCTGTACTGTATGCGGTCGAGTATTATTCTGCTGGAAAATAGGGTTGTCTAGCTGCACCGGGAAGGGGAGCGTACATGGTCGCATAATATCCTGGATAGAACACCATGCCTTCAGGGTTCCTTCGATCAAAATGTGATTCGTCTGTGAACACCACTTGTTGCCAATCTGTAAGCTGCTATACTGCCCGTTCCTGTCAGAAGGCCAGACATGCGCGCTGATGCTCAGGTCGTAATGGTAGATGTAAGGGACGCAATAACAGATTTTGCTCTGCTAGCTGCCTGGATGTGGTACTGGTGGGTACAAGCGTATACCCAGCTGCTGTGACATGTCCCTGGATGGATGGTGTGCAGTGACATCCGAGTGCTTACAGCCTGTTGCACGATGGAACTATCCTCCCTGCTGGTGGTCCACCGGGGTTGACCCGAGCCTTCTCGACAGGCGTGTGTACCCTCCTTTTCCCACTGCGTCCAACACCTACTCACAGTGTAGACAAAATGGTTCAAGTGGCTAGCAATGCACCGAAACGTCCAACCTGCCTCTCAGAGGCAAATGATGCAGCCTCTTTCAAACCCTTCCAGCTGGGCAAAGGCTTGTTATATGCTCCTTCGGGCATGCTGCATGTTCACTGAACTTGGCTCTGTGGCTCACACTGCAACTAAGGCTTTTTGTGGTGTCTTGCAGCTATGAATGATGAAGGGACACATATGCCTCCCAGTGGCACACCCGCGCAATCAAACTGCATTAAACACAAAGGGGAGACATGTCTTGCTATGACGACTGTGTGGCAACCTGTGTTGTACTCGCTCAATTTGTTCATTGTTATAATTTTCTTTACAAATGAGTGTATTTGAGTTTACCAATTATGTTTGTTATTGTGCATTGTCAGAGGTCTAACTACACAGACATATTTTGTTTGTATATGTTATCAAACACAGATGCAGTACATATTTACAAAGGTTGTGTTTATATACACTTGTATGCCATCAGCCTAAGGGTGTTTAATTTTATACAATTGTTAGACTTATTGGTAACAATGTCCTATATGTTTATCAATAACTGTGCCATATTACATCAGTATTTTTTTATTAATCTTTGTGAACGGGAAGGGAAATCTTTTTTTGCATGTCCTCCCCTGCTAAAATTGCAAGTGTTTTCTCTGTTATTTTCCTATCTACTGACTGCCAACATTAGGAATACTAAAACTTCCCAAATTTTTAAAAACTATAAAGATTACTGGCAGTTCTTGCCAATGGGTGCAGGGGTTTGTGCTGCTCCCAAGTAAGGAACAAGTTATTGATTATTTATTAAATTAATTTACTATTGCATGTTCATATAACTTTTTGCCAACCTTTGAAATGTTTTTCCTATGACTGATCAAGAATAAATTAAGTTTTTTCTAAAGGAAAAAAAAAGTATTTTTTTTCCTTTGGTACTGAGGTGAGTGATAGTTTTTCTTGTAAAATTACAATTGTTCATTCATAAAACTTGGATCAGCCTGGAACCTAGTTTTTTTTTTATAGTCAGGTTATATATTAATGTATAAACCTGTCAAAAGCAGAAGTAAAAAATAACCTGTATTAATTTCCAAGTTAATATCATTAAAAATAATTCCTTAATCATGGAAGATGTGGATAGGCCTACTGAAAGTACTGTCTTACTAAAGGCAGTAAAAAGCATAACAGTAAAATCTAATTTGAAAAGTAGTTATTTTTAAGATTTGTGTTTTGAATTTCAGAAGCCATATAACTTTCTTCTGTCTGGAGGAATGACACATTTGAATAGTGAAATTTCACCATCAAAGAATTTCTGTAACTTTGTGTAGCAGCATGCTTTTGTGTGTGTTGGTAATTTTATCACTGTGATAGAACTTATATGTTGATTTATTTTGAGAACAAAATTTTGAATGTATGTACTTAGCTAGGAAATCTCAGTTAAAGGATTTTCATTTAATGGGCGACAACATGTTTAACACGAAACCATGAGCTACCTGTGCTGTACAGATGTGTAATTAGTATAATCAAAGGAAAATCTCTACTGTTAAATGCTTTGATAATAGAATTGTGTGCCCCATAAGCACATTCTGTGAAATTGAAAATGTAAATTATATTGAGAAGGCTATAGAAGACACAAAAAAAAAAAAGGAAATGTAAATAACGTATTGAATATTTTGGAGTTGCTAAATGGGAAACATTAGCTGGTCCTTAGGAGGTTGTTGATCTTCACATTCACATTCTAAAGAATTAAGAACTTATTTGTGGGAGGCATTGACTTCACAGATGTGCTGTTTGTGCTCTAAGAGAAATTCATAAGTGCAAGAAACAGGCTTGGTTTCAGTCTAGAAAAGGTTTTGGTGAGGCATTTGAGAAATCTTTGTCTTTTTAAAAATACTGTAGGCGATTTATAGCTGGAAAACAGGTAGGGTGGCATGAAGCTAAGTACTAATTTTTTAAAATCTGCAAACCAAAGTTAGTATTACTAAAAATATCAAAGAATACTGTATAATAATGAAACATGTGTTTTTCGCAGATCATATACATAAAAGGGCCAGTGTGGTAATTGCAAGAGGGGGGAAGTTTTAGTGGAGTGTATCAAGGTTGTGTTCGCCTTGTTGGAAATACGAACCATACCTACCAGTTCCAGTAAGTTAGTGCCTGTGCCACTTTCAACAGCAAGTAAAGATAAGATTGGTTTTATCAGTTGCACTCTAAAGAAATTAGCAGTGGTTTTATAAGTATCACATTAAGTAGGCCTTATCAAATCTAAATTTACATACCCCATAAAAGACTTAACATTGTAATGCGATAGAGGCCTAATTACACAATCAGTATTTTGGTTTGATGATTGTGCTGTCTTGCTGTTTGATACTGTTTTCCTGTAGCAACTTTCCATCATCTGATTGTGGTCATGCTCAATAGTGCAAGACAGCATGAAACTGGGTCATGTTCGGTGGGCTTGTGTAACAGGTGGTCTTAGTCCATTGGCCATGTTGAAGTGCAAGGCTTCAGAACACTGTCTCACGTACAGGACAACTTTCTAGTGAATCTGCCTTTCTGTGTAAATAAAACCTATATTTTACTCTTATCTACAGGCAGTTGTCATGAATGAATGGAGGCTGGTGCTAATTGTAGCTGCCTGCCCTATCTGAAGGACACAACTGATATTCCGGTGAGACATGAGATAGGGGCAGAATAGTGGTGAAAGGAAAGCAAAGAAGAAAACTGTAGTGTCCTGAAAAAAGCCTCACACCATGGCAGTATCTGCCACATTTCCTACATGACAATCTTTGTACAAAAGATTCCAGCTATACATGGCCAAAGCAGAATCAAGGACCCCGGTGCTGCGAGTGTCCTGTGTCTAACCACATGCCAGCAAGTGTGCATCGAATGTCCACACTAAAATTTACAGAAAATGATGCAATTTACACATACTGAAAAAATTGTGTCTTTCAGAATTATGGTTTTTTTTAGCCTAATCTTTGTTTATTAAAAATATTAGCTGCATTTATAAAATGTTGAATTTGAATACTTCACAGTAAATGTACTTGATTGATATCTCAGGGTGTCCAGTAATCGAGAAAAGCGGGAAATGCACGGTATTTGAAATGCTGTAGGAAATGGCTTTAATGAGTCCTGTAAGGACAAACTATATCTTCTTTGGTAAGAAAAATGAAGCTTTGGACACAGTCTGATTTGTGGCATCTGGGGATCGACATTGCTTCACGTAAATAAATGTCTGAACGTGTCTCTCTTTCCCGTAAGTAGATTTCATGTTACATGGGTATCATCCATTTTTGTTGCGACATTACTAAAGTAAAGCCTGTCCAAAACGGAACTCTGTGGGATTCAGAAATTATTTACGTTTTGGCAGGTGACTTAGAAGTACGTATGTACTGTAAAACACTAATTTCAATAAAAAAAACTTAACATTAATATATTAGTAAACAAATTGAACAATCAATATATTATATTTGCAGCAAAATACATATGTAAGGTATGGTCATTATATTACCATATAGGAGTAGTCCTTATGTTGAGGCTGTGTCTGCCACATGTCCATCAAAGTTGGCTGCTTTACAGAAGACATTCTGTCGACGCACGGCCCGCAAACAGTCTTAGCAGGAGGGAGGTGTTTGATGCAGTTTAGTTACAGTGCACAGCGAGTGCGACACAAGTGCAGTGCAAGTGTGTGAAAGTGCAGAGCAGTGCAGCACAACCACATACCATCATCTGGACCATCGAGGGTGCATAATAGCAGACCCAGCGTATATAATTTGTAGGGCAATTCAAAAGCAAGTATTTGAAAGTAAAGAAAGGCACACTAAGAGTGTAAATGTTCAAGGGCTTACATTTTGTAATTCTCAACTTCTCTTATATTTCACCTCAATTGTTTTACCCTCATTTCATGCCATCCAAGTTTAAATTGTAACTGTTTTTATTCAGAGATATTTGTGTGTTTATTTTGTAAATTTTTCATGCAAGTGTTTTGAATCATTCCTGTAGCATCCTGCATCAACTCAACAAGCAGTTTTTGAATGCAGCAAATCCCTGAAGATCACACACAGCACACACAGCTTCAACATAGCTCTTGATCTTCAAGTTGTCCACAGTTGTTTACTCTTGGTTTTCGCCATCATTTTCTTGGTCAGCTTAGTCAGCTGGGTTGCTCTGTATCAGTTAAACTGCTTTTTCAACTCCTTCTTCAGTCCTGAGATTGTCCATCAATTGAAACAACATCCTCACTATCAGTATCCTGGTGTCTTTTTCTCAACAGATCAGCAACCTCGTGGAGGAGTTGGTTGTCATCATCGTCAGTCTCCTTGAAGCCAGCTTTTGGAAAACATTTCTTTACAGTGTCAGGATAACTCTCTTTTGCAGCACGAGCAACCCAATAAACACAGTTCCTAACAGTTTTTTTTCCTTGGTGAGTTCTTTCAAACACTGTTTTCAATTTGTGTAAGAAAATGCTGTAAAACTTCTTTCCTGTAAAAACATTTGAGTGTATATTACACCGTGGGCTGGGTTATCAATATTTTGTTGGCAGGGAGAAATATGAAAGTCATGTTACACAGTTTGATGTGAGAGTGACTTTGAATTAAATATAAAAAGCAAGACCTTCCTACTTTGGTTATTCATTTTCAAGTTGAAACCATGAAGCTACTCCGCCATAAAGGCAGCAGTCATCCATGCTTTTTTGTTAGACTTCCATTTTACTGGAAGGGAATTTCAATCAAAAGCTTTAACAGATCTCGGATTAGCAGCTTTTTCAACCACCAAGGGATTTTCAAGGTTTGCCAGCCATATTGCAGCAAATGAAAACTCTTATCCTTTCTTTGGTTTTCTTACCTCCAACACACTTCTCTTTGCGCTCAGCCAAGGTTCTTGGTGGTATAGCTCTAAAAATAAGTCCAGTTTCATCACCTTTGAACCTGTCCCTGGTTTGGTATCCGTGAATCAGCAACGCAAATTTTTGTTTACATTCGTCAACGGTCTGTGAATCAATGTCTTTAGCTTCACCACATACACTACTTCAGACAATATTGTGATGATTTCTGAAACTTTCATACCAGCCATTTGTAGCTTTAAACTCATTTTCCCCTCAACCTTTTTGCTACTTTTAGGGCTTACTCCTGGATTAGTGGTCCAGAGACTGGCATCCCTTTAGCCCTATAAGCAACAAACCATTCCCACACTGCATTGTTTATGTCTTTGTTTCCTGTTGACCTTACAATTAATTGTTTAACTTGTCCTGCTGTCCCTTTAAACCGTTGCTGAAGAATTTTGTCTTTATTTTTTATTGATTCATAAATCTGTTTTTTTTTTGCTATGAAAGCATACCACTAACAGTTTTGGAGGTACTTTTTATTTTTTTGTGTGCTTCAATCACTTATATGTTCTTCCTAAGGGAAAGAGTTTTATACTTTGGCATTTCGTACGCGATAAAACTGGGATAAAACTTTACCACAACTGAACGGACACAATCTTAACGAAACAAACATCTCTATAGGGGACTGGGCTGCACAACTAACTAGATTGTGTGGTAATCTTCAATTGTTTATCGTGTTCTGACAACCATAGATTGAAACTGGAGTAGAGTGTGCATGCCAGCTGCGCAATAACTAAGCTCTTTGTCACAACACTGAACTGCTTATTGATAAGAGAACAGCCAAAACATTGTGTCTTTAACTTATAACGTACTGATGAGACAGAAGAGGAGTGGCAGCCACCAGACACCTTGCGTTTTGTTCTATCTTGAGCCATCTGACAGTGTGGGCTTGTAGGCTGCAGGTGGCAGTGAACACGTGTGCATGGATTGATAAGTGATGCCACAATAATTTTTCTCATAATTTTTTTTATTTTACCTGTTGAAAACAAAATTATGTGGCTTTTTGACTGCACCAGAAGCTACCACCTGCCTCTGTTATGTGAGCTGTCCGAGACAATTTGACGCCAAGCCTCTCCTGTCGACTACATATGAACAGTAAGCAAGTAGCATGTAAAGAAATAAAAAATACTCTTGTGCAATGCCACCATACTTTTAACAGTGCAGGTTTCAGAAAAAAAAAATTGCACTTGGTACATAGGGATGACGAGCAATTGGAATATTTTATAATTGTGCTAAATTCCTTTTTAAAAGCCTCTGTTTCAGCGTTATGGAGGTGTCCGTTTTATACAGGCTGTTATACATTGATAATGTAAGGGGATCATAACATTTTTACGTTTATATGGGCTTTCGTTTTAAAGAAGGTCCGATTCAGACAGGGTTTTACTGTATCACATTTTAAATAAAAAAATTTTAAGCCATCAAGATTTTGACTGCTTTTTTTTCCTGTTTCCTTATCTATCCTTCTTTTTATCTGTTCCTCTCTCGCTTCTCCCCTCTAAAACATTCCCTAGCTGTGCCACACCATTGGCCACAAATTAGTTGCCCTTGGGGATAAAGTAGCTAATCACAAGTCAATTACTCTGACATTAAGACTGACACACACATACATAAAAAATTGGTTTAAAATAAACAAAACATTCTCAAACAGTTATCTCTAAATAGTATAAAACAAAGTCGCTTATCCGCGTCTGTCTGAGTATTAGCTTAGTACTTCTAAACTATTTGAAAGATTCTGATGCGGTTTTCAACATCATGTAGAGAATTTCTTGAAGGTTTTGGTGTATAATACATTTATATTTAATGTAAGGATAGTAGAGAAATGTCGAACCGTTTGTAATCAAGTCATAAAAAACAGCTTTTAGGGCGCTTACATGGCTTGCGCTGACTAAACCATAAGAGATACATCAAATTAATGTAATACAGAATTGTAGCTCTCAAAAAGGTCTACAGAAAAGTCTGAGATAGCATATGTTTATCTTTTAAGGATGACCCACAGTAACAATTTTTGTCTTTCAAAGTATCGCTGTTAAAACTAAATTGTTACCGGGCGAAGCCGGGCTGGTTCGCTAGTGAAATATAATTGAAGATGAGTTTATATGGAGAGACAGGTGTGCATGGCGCAAGGTTCAGTATAATAATTTTGACATGTATAAACATAGCTTCCGAACTGCGCTCAGAGTTGCAGCATTGTTTTCTTAGTATAAAATAATTATAAAAAATGCATTTTCAAATAACTGTGAAGCTCATAGATTTACAATACTTGCAGAACATACCTTTTATTTTATTGCTTTATCGCCTAAGAAATATATAAATCAAGTATTCAAAGGTGGAATGTAAACATAGAGTTTGACGTGTCAAATTCAAATTGCAATGGAGGAAGAGAAAGTCTGTTACTCCAAACAGATTTTAATGAGAGTTTTCAAAGGTATTCGACTAATTGCTGTTATATATACATTATAATTATACTGTACATCATATTTATAATACTTTTATAGCGCTATATACAGTTGCGTGTTAATTATAGGCCAAAGAATGAATGGCTTAAAAGCAGAAATTTCAAGGCATGCCTTAAAATTAAAATTTTTTTTTTTTGGAAAAATCATGAAACCTTAGGGTAGAACTGTTATATATTAAGTGGCTATATCATATTAAAAATATTTTATAGTGCTATATGCTGTCACATCTGAGGCAGAGATCGAATTGATCATTTAGTACATTAGTGTTTTAGTATATAGTAGCTTTCAATACGGACACCATCGATAGACACTTGTTCAAAGATAGTTGCGATTTGGTATTTTAGTAAGTTTCAGTACATACTAAAAACAAAATACTAAATATGTCATCATTTTAGTTGACTAATTGTGGTCGCTAGACTTTTTAGTAAACTAAAAGTGCTAATTCGGACACGGCCTGAATTATATGCAGAAGAATGACTTGGAAACACAAATTCTGAGGTGCACCTCAAAATTTAGAAGTTTTTCGGAAAAATTTTGATTCTTCACAGTCTATATACCATCATGTTTGAATTATAGGCCTAAGAATGACTAGAAGTACAACTTTAGAGAAGCACCTAAAAATTTTAATTTATTTTTAATTGTGACACATTACGGTACAGGGGCTATATATATTATAAATCAAGTGTCTACATAATATTTATAATATTTTATAGCAGTTTATGCAGTCTAACATTAGAATTACTTGGAAGCACAAATTCAAAATGTTGAGGCGCACCTCTAAATTTGTGCTTTGTAGTCATTCATAGCTCTATAATTCAGAAGTTATAGTGTATAGTGCTACAAAAATATTATAAATATGATGTATATACTTTAATTGTAATGTGTATAGTGGATATACCGTAAGCCACCACAATTTTTCCAAAAAAATATCAAAATATTTAGTTGCTCCTTGAAATTTTTGCTTTGTCATCATTCATAGACCTATAATTCAGACTAATAGTATTTGTTGATAAAAAAATGTTATAAATATGATTTTAGACATTTTAGTTATATGTACTGTCACAATTAAAAAAAAAAATTCAAAATGTTTAGCCTTGTGTTATTGGTGCCAAAGCACGTATGCTTTTTCCTCCAAGCGCTCGGCTGTGTGAGTTATCCAGGAGGCGGGATAGAGCCATGATGCAGGTATAATGGTGTGATTTTGCGCATTATATCTGTCCACATGATAGTTAAGGATCCCAGTTAGAGGGACTTGGCATGGCGTAACATTGGAACCATTCGGCGGGTACCTGCATTAGTTCAGTTGCCAGCCAGGCAGCGATAGAGAAGATAAAGAAGAGTGAAGATCCCACACTTGGTAATTGCAAATATTGCTAGATAAATCAACCCCATAGTCTTTAGATAACTAATGAAGGAGAATCCTCATTTTCTCTGTTGGAAATATTTACTTGCAAATAATTAAAAGGCTTAATTCTATTCCAAAATGGTTTTGCTTAAATAATAACCAAGTGAAATTAAACAGTTCCAGTAATATTTAAGTTAGTTAAAGTAAAAAAAAGTATGTTTGTCTAGCAGTCTTGAACTGCAGTGAAACCTTGTTCACATAGCCGTCATTAATATGGGTTTACAGTTTATCTGAATTGACAATTACAGTACAATTTTTAAGTGTGGTTCCACAATATTCATGAGGGCTAATGGCCAATACAACCTTGAATTGTTTTTTAATGTGTGCCGTATATGTTGACTGACTCGGAGGTGTGTGCGAGTGGTTTTAGCTGTTCCATGCCCACATGTTCTTAGTTTATATGAAGCCGGCTTTCCACTCATCAGCTGTGAAGGTAAGTGAGGTAGGCAGTTGCCAGTGATTATATTTTCTCAAAGCTTGGGCATAGAAGTGCCGATTTGGATGTGCATACCATTGAAAACAATAAACATATTGGAACTTGATGTTGTCCTGGCTTCATACAACATTGGTACAGTGACATAATTAACCAGTTTCAAGAATTGATGTGTTGCTTTACATAAATATGGTTGTAAATTGTAGAGGACTAATGATTGAAATCAATGGAAAAGTTTATTTATTGATCATGCAGAATATTTTACTTGCCCAGTCATAGTTCCAAATTGAGAGTTGAAATGAGGTTGTAATGACGCAGTATGCTTAATTTTTCGGGACACGGGTGTAAAATTCTTTCGTGTGTATTTAGCTTTGGAAAGTTTCGTAATATTTTGTCAGGTTTCAAGTTAAAGCCGTGGTGGTTCGTTTCCCGTGTTTGTTTGTCGAGCAGGCGTGTGCTTTTGAAGGTTATCGAATGGACATCTGCTGTTTACGTTGTAACAGGAGTCAGTTTACCGTCTAGTTTCGAAAGTTGTTGTTTTGGTTATGCGGCCATTGCGGGTAAAATAACATGTTGTGAGCGCGGGACACAGCATAGTTTTGGATGACGCTACTGGCAGATGCCGGAGGCCATGCGCTTATCTTAGGAGAAGGGGGAGATAGGCCTGCCTAATATATACTGGTGGTGCCTATCGCCTAGAGAGAAAGTCACCAACCGTCAAAGAAGACGCGTCGGGCGTGAGAAGACGCACCAGTCCGAAAGGGCGTGGGTCGTTAGGGTGCCAGGAGGGAACGAACATCCCTCCTGCCTTTGTAACTTAGTCTTGCAATGCACGTTTGAGACATTAATAAACTGTAAACGACTGTGGCGCTGTTTTCTGCACTGGTATAACTAATTGTGAAAGTTCGTACTCTGCAAACTGGAAAGTCGTCTGTCCACTGTGAAACTTCAATGATAAATAAAGTATAAAGCAAACTGATCTGGAACTTCTTCTTTTTAATTAATCGGCATCACCT